>CM071947.1:5227500-5275000 GCA_036784905.1 Acrossocheilus fasciatus
AAACAGCATGTTTTCTGAACTTATTGTGCATTATTGTAAGTTGTTCCAAACCAGTATGAGGTTCTATCATCTGTTGATAGATATTGAGATGTTGAGAAGATATTCTGAAGAACGTTGGTAACCAAACAGTTGCTGATAGCCATTGATTTCCATAGTATGGGGAAAAAAAATACCATGAAAGGCAATGAGGACATTAAACAGTTTGATTACTAACATTCTTCAAAATCTCTTCTTTTGATCAGAAGAAAGAAACTTACACAGGTTCGGAACTGGGTGAGTAAATGACAGAATTTTCATTTTTGGGTGGACAATCGCTTTGAGGCTACTGTTACTACAGCAGCCAGTTAAAACTACAATTCGCATCAGTTAAGGAAAATATTTATGACTATAGATTTGAAACACAAGCATGTTCATGCTCCAATCAATTCTCTTTAGAAAATTATGCCTCACCCTACATTTTCACATCAGAAATGCTGCCCATTAAGAAAGTAAAATGTTGACAGTGTCTTCACAGCAAATCAGAGCGGTTTAGCAAAGCATACAGCAAACTCGATGCTATTAAACACAAAAAACAATCACTCTGATCTGCTAACAGTCAAAACAAACACCTTTACTGATGTTACATCCTTTTTTCCCCATCATATTCACTGAACCAACCAAAAAAAAGCCTTTCTTCCCCTTTAAGAACTTCACAAGATATGAACACACAGAGAGAAAATCTGCTTCCGCTTCAAAGATTCCTCCTTAGCAACACCAATCTCACATCTTCAGAGCGACATAAAGTCCCTTCAAGAGACTTTCACACGTGTTAAACAGCATGAGATGTGACAGCGACCGGTTTCCGCAACTTGATCAACAATTCAGCCCAAAATATCACCACATATCTTTCTCCTGAACTCGTCTGAACCTTGTCTTGAAATAGGGGCAGGCAATCCGGGCTGACAGTCTTGCTCTAAAACTTGCACATTAGCCAACTTCTAATGTCTCAGCACATTCATTTTGGGCCTTAAGTTCTTTCAAAAACCCTTTTTTGTCTTCCCTCCCGAGACTGCCAGGTCACATCCAATTTCTTAATGCCCACCTAGCAGGCTGCCGTTTCCACTTCAAAAGCTCGACTCAAAGAAGTGCCTGCGAATACTGCCTTTGGTGTCAGGAGCTGCGAGAAGAAAGGGTACTTAGTGGGAAATCAGTGGCGGAGGATGACATTTTTAGTCTTGAAAGTCTGCGACATTAAAAGAGAGCCCAACCGTACAGCGTTTGGATGACAAAATGAGGCGCTGAGGCGTTTAAATACAAACCCTTTGAGGCTGAACACAAACTGACTAAAGGTAGGAGGAAAATATACTGTAGTCTAGCTGTATAGTCTTTTTTCAGATTGTTGTAGGCAGGGCCTAAAATGAACATATCGCCGAGTGCCAAATGTGAGTATATGAAACAATGTTACTCGCCAGTTGAAAGGTAATTTTAATAATTCTAGTAAATGACTGAGAAGTGATTTGATTTAGCGCGATTATCAAAATTGCAAAGAATGCAAACCTTATAATGTGTATTTATTAAAAGCGACATGAACATCTGATCATGTTCGTACAGAGAATAATTTAAATATCTGTTGTTAACCAAACAAAAATTTGTTATTTGACGACATAAAAAAATATCAATAATTCCACCTTGTGCTTTTTTAAAGCTTTTACTTGTCTTGAAAAATAACAATTGGCTAGATTAGACAACAGAGATTGAACTACAGAGGTTGTCTGGGACATTAAAAATTATTTATATTTACGTTTATGCATTCATCACATCAAATAGATAAACTCGTCTACTCAATAGTCTCTTTCACAGCCAAAGGAACCAGTTTGACGCTAACTTACAATGTTGGCTTATTAAAATATACCATCACTGTGGTGCTCTATGACTCAAGAAACACGTTCAGCAGGTAAACAGAGTTGGTTTTTGATTTCATGTTCTCAAGAAAACAACTAGGCTGCTGTATGACATAAACACATGCTATACCTTCATATTAGACGCCTCCGTCTCCAGTTTGGTGAGGTGATTGGAGTTGTCCTCGAGCTCTTGTCTCAGGTTGGAGTTCTCCATCTTCAATGCCTCCACTTGCTTCAGCAGCTGATCATAAGATGCTGCAGCCATCTTGTACTATCTCTTGACCTACAGCATCCAAGAACAGAGGAACGATCACGTGTGGTTCAGGGTGATGCTCGATTAATACGGCTGATGCCAAAATATAGAGAGCAGGATGGACAAAAGATGCATAAAATTCTGATATATAACACAATTAGAGAGGAATACAGGGTGGGAACTAAATAAGGTCGATAAGATTCAGTTCTGAACCAACTATTCCTTTAATCGACCATGACACTTATAAAGTTATAAAAAAGGCAAAATATTTGCAGATTAATTGATTTGACCACTATATTAGTCTTCAAGTTCAGAGACAAAATAATCAATCAAAGAAATAAGGTAAGCAAGCAAGTTTATTAATAGCACATTTCATACACAATGGTGATTCAAAGTGCTTTTAAAAAAAAAGTAAAATAAATCACAAAAAAACAGAAAAAAAAAACAATTAAAAAAATAAAAAAATTTTTTCAAAGAATGATTAAAGGAACACTCCACTTTTTTTGGAAATAGGCTCATTCTCCAACTCCCACAGAGTTAATAAGTTGAGTTTTACCGTTTTTGAATCCATTCAGCCGATCTCCGGATCTGGCGATAGCACATTTAGCATAGCTTAGCATAGATCATTGAATCCTATTAGACCAGTAGCATCGCGTTCAAAAACGATCAAAGAGTTTCGATAGTTTTCCTATTTAAAACTTGACTCATCTGTAGTTATATCGTATACTAAGACCGGCGGAAAATGAAAAGTTGCGATTTTCTAGTCCTATTTGGCTAGGAACTATACTCTCATTCCGGTGTAATAATCAAGGAACTTTGCTGCCGTAACATGGCCGCAGCAGGCGTAATGATATTACGCAGCGCCTGAAAGTAGTCCCCAGCTAGGTAACTAGTTATAATTCAATGATCTATGCTAAGCTATGCTAAAAGTGCTATCGCCAGATCCGGAGATCGGCTGAATGGATTCAAAAACGGTAACTCAACTTATTAACTCTGGGGGAGATGGAGAATGAGCCTATTTCCAAAAAAAGTGGAGTGTTCCTTTAATGTTTACAAAATTTTAGCTAACAAAAATAACTGCGCAATGGCAGTGATATAACAGTATATGGATCACAATACAATTATATGTATTTTCTCTTTGTTATTCACAAAGCTGTTTTATTTATATTGTGCAATTATATCCTTAGCTCATTTGGATTTTGGTCAAGCAGAAATAATTAAAGTGTGAAGGGAACTAAAGCTACAATAATATGTTTTGCATTTTTGCAGATGTGCTCTAAATAATTGTTATAAACACACATACATATGCATATGCATATATATATATATTTTTTAGGGCTGTCAATCAATTAAAAAATTTAAATCGCGATTAATTGCATGATTGTCATGAGTTAACTCGCGATTAATCGCAAATTTTTTATTTGTTCTAAATTTACCTTAAATTAATACTTTTCAAGTTTGTAATACTCTAATCAACATGGGCATGGATAAATATGGATGCTTTATGCAAATGTATGTTTATTATTGAAACCATAGTCAACATAGTGCATGAAGACTAGACATGTTTCCAAGGTCATAGATGTTTTTCAAAGAACTTGCTCATGTCTATTAGACACATGAAGAAAGAACAAAGAAATACCAAGTTCCCATTACTTATCTTTCTTTGCACTGAGCAATTTACACAAACATGTTTAGATTTTTGCATAACAGGGCAGCTCTTCTGAAAATGCTAAATGTACATTTATTATTTATTATTTAAATGTACATTTATCATGTCTCTCTCTGTGCCCATTTTGATGAAGCTAAATTCTCAATAAAACTGTTTTCATTGGTATATTTTACAGTTTCTGTTGTCAAACAATGGAATGAATATGAAATAGTGACTGAAACGCGACCCATTAAGACATAACCAGCTCTCCCTTCCAAGATGTTAATCTGCACAAAAATCCGGATAATCGAGCCATCGTCTGATGAAATCAAATACACATAAGATAAAGACAGTATATTCAATATACTTTTTTGAAGGGGGGGGGGGGGGGGGAAATCGCTAAAGGGGCCTGCAATGTCGCTAAGTTGGCAACACTGTGTATCTCCATTTCTCCAACTAGGGGTTGGGCCATGGGGTCAAACAGAAAATACGCGTTGCGTTATTCATGCGCAAAAAAAAATTTGTGCCGTTAATATGATTTTGCGTTAACTTTGACAGCACTAATATATATATATATATATATATATATATATATATATATATATATATATATATATATATATATATTTTTTTTTTTTTTTCCTCTCCTCCTAGCAGAAAGAGAGGAAAAAAGGGAGAAGATTTTGCATCCAAATAAAGCATGCAGTGAAAAGAATAAAGCGCAAAACATGATTCTTAACACATGTATAAAGGTTTGGCCCGAGGGTTTCCTCTTGCGTTTGCTCTGTAAAAGCCCATCAGTATCAAGAGTCATTCATGAGTGAGCATCATCCACTGAACCCTGATATTTGCCATGTAGTCAATGACCAGGTCATGACACTGATGAAGAATACAATAACACACGTGCCTCACGTTGTGTGGATGGATGGCAGAGCCGATGCCCGCCAGCCATTTTTAACCCATGCAGTGAGTTCAGTCAAGCAAACAATTCTGAGAGGCAAAGTGACGTGAATCGAGAGCGTGGAGCTGTGGTGAAGTTCCTATTTTTACCTCCATCCTGAAGTGAAGGCCTGATCAACCAAGTGGAAAAATCTATCAGCACATCGCCACTAAATTACCACTGACATGCTAAAGATCAACAGCAAACCCTTTTCAGCATGACTCTAGATTTCTGCAGCTGCAATTGGAAAAAATTATTTTTGCACTTTCTGAAGAACCGGTTTTCTGGTCTAGCAGGTGAAAATTGTGAGTGTGATCAATTAATAAATTAAAAGCACATCTCTTCTCAACAACACACTTGATTTGAGGAATCACATATTAAAGGGGTCATATGATGCGATTTCAAGTTTTCCTTTCTCTTAGAAGTGTTACAAGCTGTTTGTGCACAGATAAGATCCCTGAAGTTGCAAAGACTGAAGTCTCAAAACCAAAGAGATATTTTTTATAAAGAATAAGACTCGACCACACCCCCTAAAATGGCTCATTCAAACACGCCACCACATGTCTACGTCATGGAGTGGGAAGATTTGCAAAACACCGCCCAAACGTATACACAATGAAAGGGGGCAGGACTTTTATTCTTGCTGTAGTATTGTTGCTGCCGCCGGTGCCATGTTCAAGCGTCTGTGTTTCGTTGTGAAAGTGAAACTACTTTGTTTGGGCTTCCAAAAGAGGACACAACTAGAAATCAGTGGTTAACACTGTTTCAGAACAGTTGAACCCAAATATTCGAGTGTGTGCATCATATTTTACGGAGGACTATTTCCTGAACCTGGGAGTAGCCTGTCAGCTGTGCTTAAAGACTGTTTCTATAAAGTGGGGCAATTACAACTTTGCAAAGACAGTCTGGCGCTTCTGACTCACAGCCTGTAAGTATGTTTTCATATTATTTGCCACTGACTATTCAAACGCGAGTTTTGAGCTGTGTATGAGTAACGTTAGTGCTTGTTGTTTGTCGTTTCTCCGATCACAAATGCAGACGTGGTAATGTTTAAAAAGACAGTATGTCATTATAATCAGTAATTATGTCCACACTGGATGCAACAAATTCCTCGTTTGTAATGGGTTTTATTGTTTTTGTGTCGTCGCGCCGGGACACGGCATCACAACACGGTAAGGGGCGTAACATTTCCATCTCACGCTTGAGGTATTCGGCCAATCACAATGCACTGGATAGCTGGCCAATCAGAGCACACCTCGCTTCTCAGAATGATGAGCTTTGTAAAAAAACGGCGCGTTTCAGAAAAGCGGGGCTTAGAGGAGCAACAATAATGTACAGTATGTGGAAAATAATGTGTTTTTTGTACCTTAAACCGCATAAACACATTGCATTACACCAAATAAACAAAATAATGTTCTTTTTAGCAACGTCATATGACCCCTTTAAACTTCAATATTTAGTGTCAAATAAGCAATGCAATTATGTGCATTTGCCTTCAACAGTTTTTTGCCAAAATAAATTACTAGGCCTATATCTCAGCATTATAGGAATATCAATGGCCTGTGATGTAAAATATTGAAATATTATCGAAATACAGACTTTCTATCAAAAACATGTAATGGACAAAAGAACATATTGCATTGCATAAGAAAAAAAAACATAGAACTTTAATACTTATGAGCATTGCGACTAGTTCAAAAACTAGTTTTCTGCCAAAATACCAAATTATTGGCAACTCAGCATTAGGAATATCAATGGCCTGTGATGTAAAATATTGCAACTTTTTCAAAATACAGATTTTCTAGAAGAAAGGGAAAGGAAAAATGAAGAACGAAGATATTGCATGCAAAAAAACAAAACAAAAAAACAACAATATTGAACTTTAATACTTATGAGCAATGTAACTGCATGTGTGCATTTGCCATCAAAATCAGTTTCTTCCAAAATAAAAATTGCACAGGGCAAAAATTTCAAACGAAAAAGTGACTGTGCATGTTGTGACCATTTCACAACATGCACAATAAACTGAATTCCTTCCATTCCACTTTCACCAGATTATGTTTAACCTGGTTGTACATTAACCAACAGCAACAGCCTACATTGCAAGCAGCCCGTCAATGTGTCAGGGATAATTTGCAGCTGTGTCCAATCAATGTGACTCTGCTACGGATTCTGCCACTGTTTCCAGGGCATCCATGGCCATTAGGAAGCAGAATTTATCAAAAAATGTAGATATTCCTATTTGCCTGTTTATTGCAGATTGGTCAGATTTCTGAAAGCAATTAAATGCAGGCAACTCTGATAAAAATCTACAGCTTGAATGTGAATAGTTTGATCCAACATATTTTTTTGCAAAATCCACATAATTACATCAATATCTTGCTATTACAAAGCAACATGACTAACTAACCAGCACGGATGCATATGATTTAATGCCAATAGCACGTTACACTCTTCAGGCTGTTATGAGGGCAGAATGAGTCCGATTGCCACAGAAATCTGCTGACACACATCTGATGACACACATTTTGTGAATAAACAAATGCTTGCACTTTTAAAGGTAATAAAACGCCATTAAATTAATGTATATAACAATGCATTCTATGCTCACAAATATTAATCTTGCTGAGTGTAGCTTCACAATTTCATATTTATAAATCCACCATAATGAAGAGTCACGAAAATGCAATTAATAATGTGTGACACTGGACCACAAAACCAGTCATAAGGGTCAATTTTTCAATATTGAGATTTATACATAAACACACTTTCCATTGATATATGGTTTGTTATGATAGGACAATATTTGGCCGAGATGCAACTATTTGAAAATCTGGAATCTGAGGGTGCAGAAAAATCTAAATATTGAGAAAATCACCTTTAAAGTTGTCCAAATGAAGTTCTTAGCAATGCATATTACTAATCAAAAATTAAGTTGATATATTTACAGTAGGAAATTTACAAAATATCTTCATGGAACATGATCTTTACTGATTTTTGGCATAAAAGAAAAATCCATAATTTTGACCCATAAAATGTATTTTTGGCTATATACCCCAGCGACTTAAGACTGGTTTTGTGCTCCAGGGTCACATATACTTAAAAACCTCTCTCTGGCATCTAGACAGAGCAAAATGGTCGACATCTATTCAGCAAAAAGGCTCGAGGTAAGGAAACAGGGAGGAGTGAAAAGAAGAAAGACTCATTAATATTTCAACACTTTCTTCAAAAATACGAATGTGTGCACCTTCACGGCACGCATCTGCATTATTTCACAATTGCAAACGTTTTCCAAATGTCCACCGTGCATGCATTTATTCACCAGAGGTGCAGTGTTGTGCATGCAATGCTTCTGATGCATTAAAGCAGTCACCTCTTCTCCAGCAATGCAAGATGCTAAAATTCCCTGCAGTCAAGATGCCCTTCCCTCCGCGCACAAAGACACGGTGACCGACAACATCCAGGTTTCACATGCACCATCTAACCCAGCCAAAATGGTGTTTTGCACCAACAAATCCAGCATTAAACATCTGCTTTGTTCGCTAAATCAGAGAAAAAAAAGCTTTTCTTGCAACAGCCCCTCCATCTTGACAGGAGCAATTGCTGCTTACATTTAGTGTGGAATCCGTGTCCATCGCTATAAATAATCAGCCTGCTCGTGCATCTGTCCTCGCGCAGCACAAAAGAGGCTTTTTAAGCATCCCCATGATAAAGCCAGAATCCCGGTCTCTGCACATCCCCCCACACCCTCTCAATAACCAGCCATCAAAACAAAAGGCTTATCGGCACCGCCTTGCTGTACCGCACAAACAAACGCGCTATTATTTCCTCCGCGCTGAATAGCTGGAAGAGTAGACGACGCATCTGCACGCTTGCATCGAGAGATCAGGGTGTTAAACGGAGACTTACCCCATTCTGCTCCAGTGACAGCCTCCATCCCAGCAACCCATCAACTGTGTCAGTTGCCGGAGAGCATCCAGCCAGCCCTGAGTCACATGGGCGAGGGCTCGGCCAATCAGAAGGCAGCCAGCCCAGGCCGGTGTTGGTGCAGTGGCTGATGGTGGCTGGCCAGATTTCTACCCCACTGTACAGCTGCTTCCCTTGACTGGCTTTAAAAGCTCTCGTGGGGGGAAAGCAGTGCGCCCGGGGCGTATGGGGTGCTGGAGATGCAGACATGGGTCAAAACGGCTGAAGGTCACATGACCAGATATACAATAAACGGATCAATTTGGCAGCCTAATTACGGAGCATATAGAAGATGCATGTTCAACGCATTAAAGCAAAGTTATAATGCACAAACAAACAGACGCAACTGAAATTTTACCAACATCCAAAAACCCATAAACAACAAAAAAAAGAAAGAAAAAAAAAAAAAAGAACAAGATGATATGTACAAACAAGCCTAATTTATAAGACATGGTGTCTGACATTGCATGCATATATAGGCAGATAAACAATAACTTTAATTGTTGTGTATAATGTTTTATGTATTTAATAATTATATGCAATAAATAATTGCATAATGGTATATAATTAATAATTATTTGCTTTAAGTTTAATTATTAAATTGTAATTTTGAATGTATAATATTAACTAAATAATTCTATTTAATTTAATTTGTATTTAATTACATTTATTTTTAATAAAATAAATCATTTCATTTAAATTAAATTATGTAATTTAGAATGTTATAACGTTTTAAAAAATCATTTATAACATCTAAATTTTAGAATGATAATTTACCTTTATAAATAAATAAATAAATAAATAAATAAATAATTAATTACCAATCTGACTTCTAAATGACTAATTTACATTTTCCATCCAAGGTGCACAAGAGTATACACATAACATTGCATGCAATGCAATTATGCATTTAATAATGATATGCAATTAATAATTATATTGCATACAATTAAATTATCTGCAGTGTCGGGCATTTAATTATTAAATGGAATTTAGAATGTACAATATGAAATTAAAAATTGAAGTTAATTAAGTTACACATTTGCTAGCCGTTAAGTTAATAAAGTTAACATTTAATTTATAATTATGAATTACAAATAATAATTTAATGATTATAGTCACATTTTACATTTACTCATATAATACTTTTATCCAAACTGACTTCCAAATGACCAATACAAAACAAAAGCAATTAGTCTAATTCTTAAATTTTCCATGCAAGAGATGCACAAGTACATAGCATTTCTATAATCAAAGCAATCATATAATCTATCCAACCACATTTCAAAAAGTGCATTTATGTACAAAAAAGGACTATTTTTAAAGACAAAGTGTCTGACATTTCACCTAGACAAAGTACGACTGATATACATGATTTACATTCATTCATAATGATTACAGATTACACAACAATTCTTCCTAAATTTACCACACAAGAAGCACAAGTATACAACACTTCCACAAACACATTGCCTGCACAATAATGGAACTCAAGCAGGACGAATATATGCAAACCTTTCAATTACGCCATTTGGAACAAATGGTTTTACATACGATTTACACCAAAATTTGTTCTGCTTCTATTTTGCGAAAAAAGGTGGTCTATAGACATGATTTGTCCTTTCACAGATGTTTTCAAGCCAAAACACAATACATAGGCTACATAACATTTGCTCCAAAAAGGAAAGGACATAAAGGGTTTTGTAAAAACCCCTTGTACACTCTTAAAAATAAAGGTGCTTCAAAAGGTTCTTCACAGTGATGCCACAGAAGAACCATTTTTGGTTCCACAAAGAACCATTCAGTCAAAGGTTCTTTAAAAAACCATCTCTTGCTCACCTTTTCATAATCTGAAGAACTTTATCCGCAACAAAGAACCTTTTGTGAAACAGAAAGGTTCTTCAGATGTTAAAGGTTCTTTATGGAACCATTTACAACAAAAAGGCATCGTGAAGCACCTTTATTTTTATGAGTGTACACTAAATGAAGCAAACCCATTAAACATTAGCTGCATACATCATGGCCAAATTCAGCGAATACAATAAACAAAAGTGCATCAATCTCTGTCTTAAACAAATAACACATTTCTTAGTCCATAATCCGTACTATTCGTTCGCAGTGGCATTATTTCCATTACTGTGTGCTTACTGCTACTGTACAACTTTATCGTTGCAATTACAGTCTCAAGAGTTCCTGAATAAGCCTTTGTGAATAATAAATCATGCTCTATAAGTGGCTGTGATTTGCGTCTCAAACTGAGGTGGTGAATAGAAAACATGGACGGGGGGGGGGGGGGGGGGGGTTGGCTTTCTCTATATACGCTGGAAGTGTTTTTTTTTTTCATGTAAATGAGCTTTGGGTCTTTGAGAGCTGAAAAATGGACATTGGCAGAGACTCTTGTTGGTCAGTCCTCTCTTGTGGAGAAATTCAATGGGAAACTGTCCGCACTTTTTCTTACTTGTGTGGGAAAACATTCTAAATAGAAGAGGAAAGGCTAATGTTTTGTGCCATTTAAAAAAAACTTCAATCTATAATTTCCTTCTTTAAGTATCCCTGCTCATTTAGCGCCAATGAAGTGTAGAATATGTAGGATATAAACGTGATTACACAAATATATATAATACTACATGCTTAATTCAATATGTGTTCAATCAACTGAATAACACAAAAATAACACATGAAGCTATCTGAAAGCAACTTTGCACAATATATTGTAAATATACACCAAACAGGCCAAATCTGTGACTCACTTCGTGTTTACTCACTTTAAAGCTAGATTAAATATTAACGAGGTTTGTTACGGTCAAACAAGTCGTGCACATGAAAAGTAGATTCAACTAACCTACTTTTGCCCAATTAAACCTCAATAAGAATTCAGAAGACCATTAATAAAAATGGTTTCCAATTCAGTTTTAGTGGATAGACGTTCCTCCATATTCATCTCAGACGAAATACTAATGCAAACTTGAATGAACAGTGCATTACAAATTAAAATTCTGTCAATATTTATTAATATGTACTTTACTGATTATACAGGGTTTCTGCAAAGGTACATTTAAAATGAAGCTGCTTTTTAAGACCAAATAAAGAAGATTTAAGAAATAATGTCAATATGGTCTCTAAATGTAAATGTCTTGTATTCAACTTCCAACAGATCTCAATTACCTTTTAATTCAAAAGACTAAAGATTCTTAAATCAAGATATATTTACTTGAGGGGCAAAATTACTTGTTTTATGAGAAATTGATCAAAAAACAAATCTGTTTAATTCAACTTAATTCAAAGGAAAAACAAGTTTTCACACCCCATGGACAAAAATTTGCTCTTGTATTAAGAATAAACTCAATTTTGTTCGATTTTTCAGAAAACAAGACTTCATATATATATATATATATTTTGCATCACAAGCAATTGTCTCTTGTTTTAAGGATGCTTAAATATTTGTGTTGAAAAACTAAAAAATACTGAGGAAGTATTTTTGCACTGCTTATAAGATTTAATGCAATGACTTTTTCATTTAATTTCTGACTAAAGACTGTTTTAGGCCTAAATTTGTGGAAGGAGGAATAAAGACTTCTTAAGACCCACAGAAACCAAACCATAGAACACAAATGGACATTTTTTCAGTAAAATACTGGACACTCTTTTCCATGCAAAATACAATAAACAAGGATTAAAGCTTTCAAGTAAAAAACAAACAAATATACCAGCAACAGAATGCAAAACTGTACAATATTCCTAACAATTATGAACAATCCAATACAGAATATCATTGCAAAATAAACTAACATTAAGAAGTAATATCAAAACTGCTTGTATAGTCGCTGATTAGTTACAACGTCGCTGATTTCTCACGACAGATCTTAAAAGGTACAGCAAACATGACAACAGCAGCTGACGTCAAACCATTTTCACAGGCTCCATCAAAGCAAAACAACCCCTGTTATGCTTCAGCAGGGGAGAGGTAAAAATAACACTTTTCTTCATCTTAAAGACATCATAGAGATTGTGTGTTAAAAAAAGTTTTCCTCACCGTCCGCCAGTGCAGGCCACTTGCCAAGGGGTGCAGCGCAAATCCACTGCTGGACTCCTGTAACGAACAGCAGATTTATCAGAGAGATGTAGAGGTTATCACTGCTAGAGCAGTTTATTACAGTGCACAGTAGAGATGAGCAGCGTACAATACAGCAACAATAGACTTTATTAAAGACGTTTATAATTTAAGAGAATTCTGAGAAGTATAGCATATTATCAGAGTACGATATCATTGTAGACTTTATTAGGGTAGTAACAATTTATTAGAGAAAAGTAATGTGTTATTATGGTATTAAATACACATTAAACTATTAAAATAAAATTTAATGGAATTATTTTTTATTATAAGAAAAATATTAGAAGGATTTTTCCTAGAAATGCAATGGAACATTTCTGTAAACAAGTTACAATAACAAATATTTTAGTAGATGTAGTGTGTATCTGTATGTGTGTGTATGCATGTATGTATATATATATATATATATATATATATATATATATATATATATATATATATATATATATATATACATACACACATACATACACTCACACACATATATACACACACACACACATATATACAAACATACAAACACACATATAAAATGTAAACACATTAATATAAAGAAATATATCTTAAAATAATAAAATGTAAATATTAAAACACTTATTGCATGAATATTAACATTTTTATACAAAAAAAGAAGAAAAAGGAGAGAAACAGGAGATAATGTTATAGTGGAGTATATAGCTAACTTTATGTAAATTGCTAGTTTTTAAACAGTACAGAGCAGTAAAATACGATGTATATATATGTGACATTTGCACTGATATGATTTTATTTAATATTGATGGATAAGTGCTCATATCACAGCTGTTCTATAAACTCTTAACACTTAATTACACATAAACAGACACTTTTTCAGGCTTTAGCTTGAGAAAACACTCCTTGTTTTAAGAGCACTGCATTTTATAAACACAATCAAAGCATTATTAACAGAAATTTCTGCATATTAACGCGTATTTGAGATTATGTTGTTTATATAAACAATACTGAAGCTATTTAAAGTCTTACCTGCACAAACATTCGTCCTCTTCCACTAAATAACTCGAGTTTATCGCCCAAGCCGGAATAAATCCCGTGATTTCATATTGTTGGAGCTCAATAAACGGATATTTCTCGGTTTGTTGATTGGATCATGGGTTTGTTTGGAACTTTGTCTTCTTTTGTGTGAGTGATTTTCTGCTCAGCAGCTTCAGTCCCCGCGACGCTTCGCCATATTGTTAGTGGAGTCAGGATCTGCGCATGCGCAGTGAGCTGCCTGCTCAAAATGACACCATGTGGCAGGCAGAAGAATTGCTTTAGTTTCTTCAATAATGTAGTGGATGATGATAAACAATAATAGTGTTATTAATACTGTACAAATATTCATTTGATCATTGCACTAGATACATTTACAAAGTAAGCAAGATAACCATAGTTATTTTTAATTGTCATTAAAAATGTTTTAATTACAACAACAAAAGGAATTAAACAAAGCGACAGAAAGGTATTGAAAGTTTGCACTGCATGACGGAGCCTAATATATATTACAACAGGAGCAAGAACTGTAGTTGATTTAGTGTTTTAAAGGCAATGGATCATTTTTGCAGAAAAAGAAAAAAATTGTATAATCATGTTTTTTTGAGAACGTCATACGTTTATGTTGATGACACCAAGTAGAATAAAATACAATGTATTTTAAATTAAATCATTTTATTTAATATTTTATTATTATTAATGAATTATTTTTTAATTTTTAAAAATGTAGTGAATCATATAATATAGATCCTATTTTATTATAAATAATTAATAGAGTTTGCACAATTTATTATAGTTTAATTTGTATAGTAGAAATTAGAATAGAGCAACAATAGACTTTATTGAAGTAGTTTATTAGAGCAGAATTTTGAATAGAATTCAGTGACGTATAGAAGATATTTAGATATTTAATAGCTTTTTTAGAGAACGTTTCATACATTTATGTTGCTCACAGCAAGTTAAGAAAAACAATGTATTTTATTATAAATTATTATTTTTTTTAAAGATTTTAATATTTTTATTGAACTATTTTTAAACTAATACATTCGAATTTAAAACTGATTAAATAATATTATTCACCATTATGCAATATTTAACATTATTTATCTAGATCCTATATTAAATTATTTTATTATAAATAATTAATAGAGTTTGCACAGTTCATTATAGTGTAATTTGAATAGTAGAAATTAGAATAGAGCAACAATAGACTTAATTAAAGATTTATGAATTTTGAATAGAATTCAGTGACATGTAGAAGATATTTAGATTTTTAATAGCTTTTTAGAGAGCGTTTCATAAATTTATGTTGCTCACACCAAGTTAAGAAGAACATATGTATTTTATCATAAATCATTTATTTAAGATTTTAACATTTTTATTGAACTATTTTTAAACGAATACATTTGAATTTAAAATCGATTATATTATATTATATTATATTATATTATATTATATTATATTATATTATATTATTCACCGTTATTTATTAGCATTGTTTATTTATTAAATTGTTTTATTATAAATAATCATTATGCAGAATAGGAAATGTAAATAAATAAATAAATGATCACTGACAGCATTTTTTGAGGAGAGGATGCGCTGAGTTTCCAACAGGTGGCAGGACAGTCCTGCTCACGAGACACTGATGTGTGCGCGTGCTCGAGGGAGGAGTCACACACATGAACAGCTCAAGCTGCTTGGCAACACACAGCATGTATCCAAGTGAAACACGTTCAGTGAATCAGGAGATTTTGATGGGACACTCGGACCTAGCCCTACACCACCAGCTAAAGTCACCTACAGGCCCAAAACAGATGCAAAGGATCGGGGATTTACTTTCAGGAGCGCAATGAGCCTTTCCACATAGAGTTTATTCCTCATATGAGTTCAGATGGGACATTCTGATGGTGCAAACATCAGGTGCATGAAGACTGAAGCGGAGAACATGTAACAAAGGAGGACAGGAGCTGGATGATGGATTGTAACATCCCGAGGTTTCTGTAGGCTCTTCAGTTTGGATCAGAACTCTTGTGGATCTTCTGTCTAGTTCAAGATGAGTTGTTTCTGTTCAGTCCAAGAGGAGTTTTACTGTGAGGTTCTGCTCTTGGATGAGTCCAAGCTGATTTTAACCACCCAACAGCAGGGAATAAAGGTAAAAGATGCTTTTATAAGGAATTATATCCTCAAAAACGAACTATCTTGATCCAGAGGGCCTGTAGACTCAGCTTTTCTTTCTACCCACACAAAAGAAGAATATAGGTATATGCCGCAAAGTAATGTCATGGTAATTCGATATAGACCGTGCTGATTTTGTCCAGTTTCTGTGTCTGTTTTTAATGTTGTGTTCATATTGAAGACGTCCACACCCTGAAGCCATGAGCTCAGCACACTGTTAACCAGATTACAGTAACCAGATGATCTGGTTAAACACAACGAGACCGGCCTAATTATATATAGCTGGCTGAACAGGGACTACATTGGATTTATGTTTTAGGAATTTATGATTGTGTAGGATGTTAAATGCATAAATGTTGATATGCAGTGCTGTACATGAAATATTATTGAATATAAAGCAGATATGGTCCTTTAAACCTATACACTAATCATGTATCATGGGATTGCTGTAGTTTTGTGGGCATGGTATGTTCATGGGACGTTTTTGGGACGAGTTCTTGAAAGTTCTGAACAAATGTTCTTCAAATAACGTTATTAAAATGTTTGTTCAAAGCTATCTGGTCTTTAATAAAGCACAAAAACGTATAGGAAAATGTTTGTACATTGTTCACGGGATGTTTTTCTGAAACATTTTAGCTGGACGTTCTAATGTTTTTGAAATGTTAGGTACCACTTGTTTCGGAACGTTGAGGAAACATTCAAAAGTAACATTCACATAATGTTTTCAAAATTACAAAATGGAATGTTTCCTTGACGTTTGTATATAACCAAGAAAAAATGTTTTAAAACATTTTAAAAACTTTAAAGTTCAACCTTTTATTAAATTTAAAGAACGTGTTTTTGTTATTTCTGATATATTTATACCAGGATGGACAAATCGGTTGAAGTTGAATCCCAACTAACAAAAGATATGGGCTAAGAATAATATGCTAATGTTTCCATTAGATTATGAAAACGTTATTTCTGAATGTTTAAAAAGTCAAAGTTTTTAAAATGTTTTTAATAGTGCTGTCAAACAATTAATCGCATCCAAAATAAAAGTTTTTGTTTTCATAGTATATGTGTGTTTACTGTGTATATTTATGTATATATAAATACACACAAATACAGTATATATTTTGAAAATATTTACATCATTTACATATCTATATTTAGATTCATATAATTTATATTATAAATAAATATGTACATGCATGTGTGTGTATTTATATATACATAATAAATATACACAGCACACACATATATTATGTAAACAAAAAGGTTTATTTTGGATGCGATTAATCGTTTGACAGCACTAATAAATACACACAATATATATTTAGAAAATATTTACATGTATTTACATCTACATATGTATATTCATATAATTTATATTAAAAATAAATATACTTAATATATAAACGTAACATATTTTTCTTAAATATATACTGTATTTGTGTGTATTTATATATACATAATAAATATACACAGTGCACGCACATATACAATGTAAACAAAAACTTTTATTTTGGATGCGATTAATCATTTGACAGCACTATTGTTTTAGAACGTTAAAGGAACATTCCATTTTATAATTTTCCAAACATTATGGGAATGTTACTTTTGAATGTTATCTGAACATTATGAAACAAGTAGTAACATTTAAAAAAACGTTAGATGAACATCCAACGTTTCAGAAATAAAATATTCTATTAACAATGTATTAATTACGTTTTGTGCTAATATTTGAGAACATTAATATAGTATATTAAAGTATATTCATACAGAATATTAAAGCTCAGATAACTCTGAACATACATTTGATTAACGTTCCTGGAAGAGTGTTGATATAAGTTTGAGAGAGCGTTCCCTGTCAGCTGGGAAATGACTGCTCTTTTTGTATTCGTTCACATGCAGCATGTTTGTCTCTCTGAACAGAGTAACGTCAGATATCGTATTGCTGCTTTGCTATGAATAGTTAATGGACAGCGGAACAGGAGGATCTTTAGCAGGTCTTTAATGTACAGAACATGAGGACTACAAAACAGTAGTCTTTTAAGTTTAAACGGCACGTTTTTGCAAAACAGTGTAGCTTTTAGCTGCTATCTGCAGAGAGGAGGTAAAAACAACAGTGTGAAGGGCTCAGAAATGCTTTTTCTGTAGAGTTTTTTTTTTGGTTTGTTGCACGTTGCCGGACATGTAGTTTATGGTCGTAGAGTTCAGGAACAGATTTTGAGATGAAAGTGTCCATCTGTCACGCTTGTCTGGATGTTCTTAGCATGACGCCCCATTTTCCTCCATCAAGGACATTGATAATACAACTCCCTCTAAAACAACAAAAATACATTTTTTGTATTTTCGCATAAAATTTGAGGCCAAGATGTTGCTATGTAGGTTGCTAGGTGTTTTCTTCCCTTTTATCAACTTTAATATTTGCTGCATGTCAGCAAACCTCTAGCACTAAACACTAAAAATTAGCAAAAAATGTATTTTTGCATTTAAGTGTTTTATCTGTGCTTATAAAGCCACACGTTTGCTCACATGCAGAGATGCTCACACACATAAAACGCTGAGCGTTTCACACACACACTCACGACACAAAGGCCTCATTGATTTGACCCAGACGGTGGTGTGTGTAGTTGTGTGTGAGGAACAGAATGGCTCACATGTTTTCATCATCACAAAACAAAGACAGCAGCTCAGAGGCCGCGCTTGAGTCGAAGGTGATGCTCTCCTGACGTTTGCAAATGACAAAGAGAGACATTTATTTAGAGTCTGACCAGATTTAGACTGTGTTCTCTGTGTTTCCTGTGAGAGAATGGTAGCGCTTTCTAAACAATAGTGACCTTTGGCACGTTTCAAAACAAAAAGATTATTAAAAGCTGTTATTGTGAAGTTCAAGGGTTCAGGATGAGGCTACAGTGCGTCAAAATTGGCCTGAATATTGAAATGTTCTCATTGTATATTGGTGATATCAGATATTTGAATTAATCTCTGGGTCACGTTTCACTCTAAAACTGAAAAGAAATAAAAAAAAAAAGTCAATTTTATTTTATTTATGAAGTTATTATTTTTTATGACAATTAAACACATTTAAACCACCAAATCTTCTTATTGTAATGCAAATAAATAAATAAAAATAAAACGTATTTTATGCTAATTACGTAAAGTATGTCGTGGTAGTGTTTGTTGTGCGGCATTTCATTTATGCTTGAAATAAAATTCAAAAAGTCAATTCCTTTCTGGTATACTGAAAGAACTAATGAGAATAATGAAAATGACAAAAGGCATTTGAAACGTAAATGTGCTTAATTGTCTTGAATTTGTCAGACTTTTATTAAAACTTTATACTATTTTAGTTTTTTTATTGCATTTAAAATATAAAATGTAATTGGCATAAATCTTTAACTTTATAAATGTATTTACTGTCACTTTTGATCAATTTAATGCATCCTTGCTGAATAAAAGTTTTAATTTTGTTAAATAAAGGTACATCTTGCTGAAATAATTTAGCTAAATAGATATGTTTATGTGTATATATATGTGTGTGTATATATATATGTATATATATATGTATATACATATATATATATATATATTCCAGAGATTATATATCCCAGCCCTACACGCGCACACACACACATATATATATATGTGTGTGTGTGTGTGTGTGTGTGTGTGTGTGTACATATACATATGTATATATGTATATATAATATATTGTATGTGTGTGTGTGTGTGTGTGTGTGTGTGTGTGTGTGTGTGTATATATACATACATTTTTTTTTTTGTTTTTTTTTAGCTAGCTAGATAGATAGCACCATGGTATTACCAGACTTTTGGACTCTAACATATCCTATATATAGGATATATATATATATATATGTACTTTTTTGCTCTGGGTGAAGCACGAGGAAAATGTGTATTATGTATTAGTCTGTGTTTAAGGCCGCTGGTTCTTCACCCTCGTCCTCCACACACACCCATCCATCAGCGCGGGTGGAGGGTGTGTGTGTGGTGTTTGGGAGTGTGCCGGCTGCTCCAGACAAAGGCTGAGGAACCACGGTGATAAGATTGAGCAGATTTCCTCTGGCTGGATTTGAGGTGGACTAATGCAAGCTCTGGATCAAATCCCTCATTGATGTGTTTAATGGGATTCCTAAATGGGCCTGTGTTCGTTATTTTACATGTTCACTTACAAGCACATTTCATAGCTCACATTAATAATGTCGATGAACCTAATCAGCTAATTATACAGTACAGAAGAGGACAGAGTGAAATTATTGAATGTTTTGTTGTGCCGTCTGACCTTTTAAGCCCATTATCTGGCGCTCATCTCGTAATGACAATGTGCCACGAGATACAGAAATAAACTGCAGACTACTGAGCGTGTCATGCATTTGCAGCTCATATAATATGCGATTTTGTGTATCAGCTTTTCCCCATGTAAGCTCAATATAAGATATTTGGAATGAATTATGAATTAAATAAATATATAAGCATTAGGCCTAAGTTTGCTTTTTAAGGTTTGGGTTAGTCTGTAATATTTACACCAGTCAGTTTGGGCTCAGTAAAATTTCTTAATTTTTTTAAAATGAGTTTCTCATTGCTCACCAAGGATGCATTTATTTGACCAAAAATACAGTAAAGAAATTGAAATATTAGTACACTTTAAAATAAGTGTTCTCTATGCCAATATATATTAAAATGTAATTTATTCCTGTGATCAAATCTGAATTTTCAGCATCATTACTCCAGTCTTCAGCGTCACATGATCCTTCAGAAATCATTCTAATATGCTGATTAGCTGCTCAAGAAACATTTCTGATTATTATCAATGTTTAAAATATATAATAAAATATTTTTGTGGAAAATGTGATGCATTTTATTTTTCATGATTCTTTAATTAATAGAAAGTTCAAAAGAACAACATTTATTTGAAATAGAATTTTTTTGCGACTTTATAAATGTCTTTACTGTCACTTTTGATCCATTTTTTATGTATCCTTGTTGAATAAAAACATTAATTTCTTATCTTATTTGTAATCTTTTGAACGGTATTTTTAGCTTATATGAAAAATAGAAGTCTGTGTCCTCATATAGAATAGATATTGGTGTTTATTGGGGGATTGTGTGTGTGTGTGTGTGTGTGTGTGTGTGTGTGTGATGTAGTGGTTTATGGTTTTGTCAGAGACAGGTACAGACAGACTCCAACCCTGAACTCTGAAACCCCTGACAGCCCAGAGATGTTTTATTGGCTCTGCCAACGTCCCATTTAAGAAAGGAATTCACTCTGAATATGCTACACAGCCACTGTAAATTTCTGTCAACCGACTGTAAAATTACAGTTAAATTATATGACTTTTTTTATTAGTTTGATGACAGTGGTGGTGGCTTATATTAAAATATCATGAACACCTTGAATACTTATCAAGAATATAATTCCATTACCATAGTAAGCATTCAAAACAAACCCAAAGTATTGCCTATGATACTTTTTGCTTAGTGAATACAAGTATGCCAGAGAGTAATGTGATATTTATTGTCCAGTGAGCCTGTCATACGACATTCCTCTGAGAAACCTCACCTCACAGGTAATTATCTGAAACCTGCTATTAAAAACAGTTAGTATTAAGGTGTTATTTGAAACGCACTTAATCACATTAAAATTGCTCTTAAAAATTTAAACAATCATTCATAAACCTGAGGAATGGGCTCATTTAACATTTTATATACAGTACATTAATTGTATTTATACATTAATTGTAGGGACTGTTTTATTTTGTTTTGAAATTCATAAAATTAAAAAAGGGCATATAATTGTACTATAGTTGGTTGGTGTACGTATACAAAATATACTTTTTACAAGTCATTTCCATATGTATGTGTAATTTTGTCAAATCAACCAAATTTCAGAAACTTCCCTGGCTCAATTTTTTTTTTTTTAATGTTTTTTTTTCTGAAGCAAGACAAACATAAATAGTGAAAGCCAAAATGTTAAATGTCACAGATGTATATTTACTGAGTAAGCCACTATTTTGTAGAGGAGGGACAAAATGAGAATTTTCTAAGCCAAATTACAGGAGCTTGAGAAAGACGGCAGCATCATTATGTTATTTTTATACAGAAATGTGTCGCTTAATCTGTTGACTTTGGCTATCTTTGTTGCATTATGTGACAATCATTCAAAAATGGAAAAAAACACTTTTTATATCCCCCAACCCCCCTCCCCCCCCCCAAATATTCTTGATATCCTTTTAGATTGTGGTTCTTAGAATTAATTTAAGTTTATAGAATGTATAAAGTAAGGCATATAATTTTACTATACTTTTACAATTGGTTGCAGAAAGTTACCATGGAATAGAATATGCTTTGTAAATTTCTTCTGTAAATATGATGTTGATGGAGTCAATAAAGCATTAATTGTTGGTGGACTACGCCAACTGGAATTGGTTAATCAAACATATAGTCCCGCCCCAAACTCAAACAAAACAAAAGAGTCAGAAGTTGTCATATCGGGCTGCTCAAACAAACTGTCAAATGTTTTAAAATCATTTCATGCTTAAATCAGAGTTTTATCCAAAGTGATGTGCATTGCATTTAAGGTAAACATTTGACCAGGTCATGCATTCATTCCCTGGGAATCAAACCCATGATCTTGGTATTGGAACTGTTTGAGATACTGGATCATTCTGGATATCTTAATAATTTGATTTGTGCTTTCAGCTACAATTCCATTTAACACATCTTAACCTATATAAATCCACCTAAATCCCACAAAATTCTACTGATGTTGTCCAAAAATGGTGCAGACATGCAAAATCCATCTGCGGACTGAATGTCAGCAGTGTTTGCGTGTCAGCTGGGGTCAAAGGATTTAACAGGCATTTGAAGGAGCGAGAAAAGAACATGAGAATATTCTCTGCATCAGCGATTTTCTTCAGTCACTATGAGGGTCGTAATCTCTCCTGTCAAACGCAGAATCAACACTGATCACTTTGTTTTTCTAGGCTCATTCCTTTAGCGTGCGCAGATGGCAGAAGCGTCCTTAAATGAACCACCGTCAGCAATCAGAAAGCTAATTATTCAGTTGATTGAACCAATTGAGGTACTCATCAAATTTACATCAACGATTCGTTTTGAAGGAGCTTTGAATTATAGAAGAGAGTCAAAAATAATCAGGCTGGTTTGTCCTTCTTTTATGTTTTATTTAAATGTTTCGTCTTTGAAAAGAGTCGTTCCAGATCATCCGAGTTATTCTGAATCGTGTCACGCTTAAAAACTACCTGCATCAGTTTTGTTTCAGGCTTCCGTCGTTTATAATGGCCTGTAAGTTCCTTCCGTTGTCGAATGCAAGCGTTCAACAAAGGCTTTCAGAAACGCTCATCCGTCATCAAGCTAACATTTCCAACGACAATCCCGTGTGTATTTCAACCAGCCTCATACATATGAATTATTACTGATGCTGGAGTCTAATTTTAAATCTGTCTGCCATGCACAAACTTTCCCAAAGCGTAGCGCTCCACAGAGATGTGGTTTCTGGGTTTTGGTTCCCAAAGAAACATGGAATATTCAGTTTCTTGATCTGTAGACTGAATCATAATCTCAAATCTAGTAGTCCTGCACGTCTCCTGTAGTTCATTTTTAAAAAGTTAAGAAACTTACTTGTCTGTTCACTTCTGAGTTTACACTGAAAAAAATTGGACATAGGATTTCCTTTAAAACTATTTTCACTCCTGAAATTGCTAGTAAATTTCACAAACACTGTAATTGCAAAGAAATGCACATTGAACACATTGAAATGTGAAATCCTGACTGAAATAGTGTTTTCATGTAAAACGTACTCCAAAAATAATTTTTACAACTTCAATATTTTTTTTACAGTGTAGTATATTTTGGTTCTAAATAAATGTGTATGGCTCTAAATTGAATGTATATAGCAGTTTAGATCATTTGATGAGAAATATTTGAGTTTGTGTGAGATCTCTGACTTTAGAGTGCAGATCTGAGACATTTTTTAGATCTTTTGTGGAACTCTGTTGGAGAAACTTGTGAGATGACTGTCATTCTACTTATTCTGGATCGTTCTCAGGACGATCACTCGAATCCATCATAAATTAATGGAAATGCAACCAATACTACCATGATCTATTAATACTTTTACAATTTAAATAAAGAATTTTTGGGCTTACATGTTTAATTATCATTAAAAAGGCTTTATTTTTATGAAAATCTTTCTCTCTCAAAGACTTTTCTCACTTTTTCTTTTTTCCAGAAATTTTCTTTCTTTTTTTCCTTTGCATCTCTTTGAGTATGAAGAGAAAAAAAGACAGAAATGTGGGGTAAAGTCAAATTTTTTTACATTTTTATTGAGAGGCCGAAACGAGCACCCATAGATTATTGTGGTCTTTTTCTCAAGAAAAAAATCAGAAAAGTACATAACCGCTGCAGAAGTCTCCATTGTTTCTAAATCTGTGTTGGAGATGAAATCCCAGTTGTTATTTTGCTTTCCTGTGGATTTTTTCTCAATTAAACTAGTATTATGCTTTTATTTATTCACGATTCATGTTTGAGTCACATTTAGTTTTGCTTCCTCTTTCAACTTCGGGTTAATGTGTTTGGTTTGGAGCTCAAAGCACATGTTATCAGTGTTCGGTGTGTTTATTTGTGTGCGATTTCCGCGGCCGTTGATTGCATGTGTTTCCTTTAGTCATTGTGGGAGTTTTTGTACATGTTGCATGCAGTTTTTCCTTGTGTTCCTGGATTTTGAACACGATTGCATTGTTTTTTAAGTACCATGGCAGTGCCATAGTATTCTTGGAGTATGTAAATGCTGATTTGGTAGGCATTCAGTACTATATAGTGCCTTCTGATAGCATGCTTTTTACCATGTAGAGCCTTCCCTAGAGCATCTTGCATTTTTAACCTACTTATTGTTTGCATTCACAGAAGAATGTCAAACGCTTGTAAAATTGCTGGTTAACAATATGCCGTGACTCAAGACCGTGCTTGTCAAGCAGACGCCTCAGTGCTGGTGTTGTGTTGTAAACCGCCGCTGCTCCATGTGTCGCATCTTTGTCTTTTATTTTTGAGTAACTATGGAAACGGGGAGGGTCTGTGCCACAGCCGTATGGGGGGTTTCAGACATCTGGACCGTTTCCAGCAGAAACCAGAAGAGAAGTGGCTTTTCTGTTGTGTTTAGTCATTAAAACACGCTCACATCCCACTGACACTGACCAGATAAACCCGGCCATTACGACCACAGCGCTTTCTACCTCTGTTTCTACTGTGACTTCTCAAAGCCTCCTTTTTTAATTTTTGAAGTGCTTTTTCATTCTTTTTATGGTTGTTCTCAGGACTTTAATAATATGTTTAATTAATTTAATCATAAATTAAAGCTACTATTAAGTACAACAAATACTAATATAATGTATTTTACTTTTACAATTTAATCGTTTGTTTGGTAACACTTAACTTAAAGCCTTGTGTAATGAATGTATAATGCATTATAAAGGGTTATTAAAGGCTATAATACTTTATAATTATTCATAGTGTGTGTTTTATGCATTATATCTTGTCATAAATAATTAAAACTGAATTTAAAATCCATAGTGTAACAATGAATTGATGTGTTATAATGTATTAATTATGGTTAAAATTATTAATGAGACTGTACAATCATGCATTATAAGGTGCATTATAAGGCATAATTAATGTACTTTTATAATGCATTATACATAAAGGCTTTTATGGTGTTACCATTTTTTTCCACATTATTTGCATTAAGAATTTTGGGGCTAATGTGTTTAATTATCATGAAAAAGGCTTTATTTTCTTTATGCAAAATATAATTTCTTTCTTTCTCTTGAGATAGAAGAGAAAAAGTTGTGCATGTTCTTCACATTCCTTCTTAAAGAATTTTCTCAAGATTATTTCTCAAATATGTTTCTGTTTTTTTTTTTTCAAAGAGTTAAGCAAATTTCTTTAATTGCAATAGCTTAATATACTTTATGAAAAATGACATTTCTTTCTTTCTCTTGAGTTTGAAGAGAAATATTTTTTCAAAGAATTTGCTTAAGATTTTTTTTTCTCCATTAATTTTCTCAAGATGCTCCATATTTGATCACAAAGAATTTTCTTAAAGGATTTTTTAAGATTTCTTCTCAAATAATTTTCTCAAGATTTTTTTTTCAGAGAATTTTGGGTTTTATTCTTTATGAAAAAAAATCTTTCTTTCTCGAGTTTGAATAGAAATACTTTTTTTCAAAGAATTTGCTTAAGATTTCTTTTTTATCCATGAATTTTTTTAAGGTTCTCCATATTCTATCACAAAGAATTTTCTCAAGATTATTTTCTTCTTTCATTTTCTCATGGTTCTTTCTCCACAAAATAAAAAAAAAAAAACATTTCATTTTCACATTTCTTATTTCTTTCACCATTCGAAGAGAAAGATTCTTACTTTGAAAAATACTTACGATTTTTTCTCAAATAACTCTCTCAAGGTTCTTTTTCATAGAATTTGTGAATAATGTGTTTAATTGTCATGAAAATGGCTTAATTTTCTTTATGCAAAATATAATTTCTGTCTATGGAATTGGAAGAAAAGGATTCTTGTTTCACAAATTTTCTCACGATTTTTCTCTCAAAGAATTTTCTCAAGATTCTTTCTCAATGAATTTCAGGCTGAATGTGTCAATTGTCTTATTTTTTCTTTACGCAACATGTAATTTCTTCTTTCTTTCTCATGACCTGGTCATGTTCCTGACAGCTTTCGTCAGATTCACCCGTTTAGGCTCTTTCAGCTCTCTGGGGGAGTGAAGGAACATCTGCTGATGCACACACACACACACACACACACACACACACACACACACCAGCGGTCAGCGCCACACCCATGCAGCCACCGCAGCAGATGGTTGGGTCTCGTTAATAGTGACCCTGTTGCTATGGGAACAGCAGGGCATGTCAAAGGGAGTTAATTGTTTCAAAGAATGTCTTAAATGATCAAACCTCCAGAATCTGAGGAAACCTGTCAAGAGCACATCCGAGTCATATTTCACCCCTTAAAGCACATGTTTTAGGACAGTTGCCATTTTTGTATTGTTTTCAAGGCAATTAAGCACATTTTCCAATTGATTTATTGATGTAGTGTTTGATTTGAGATTTTTGTGTAATTGCATTTGCAGTATTTTAAACGGCTGCATCTAGATGAAAGGAAAGCGTTTATGAAAGAGCAAAAGTGTTTGAGCATGCTGTGCATCTTTTCTAGGTTGTGTGTTTTTATGTGGATTGTGTTAATTAGTTTATCCTTTTTGTGGACTAAATACCACAATCAGGCTTTTGTTTGATTAGCTCTTGTTATCAGACACACGTTTCTGCTTTCACTAAACAAATCTTTACAATCAAGACTTGCTTTGCTTTTACTGCCAGCATATTTATATTACATATTATATTTCTTTCATATTGTAGATAAATTGATATTCCTGTGATATATCACATTTTCAGCAGCCATTACAGTAATTACCTATTATTATTATTATTAATAAATTTATATATACAACCCAAATTCCAGAAATGTTGGGACGTTTTTTTAAATTTGAATAAAATGAAAACTAAAAGACTTTCAAATCACATAAGCCAATATTTTATTCACATTAGAACATAGAGAACATAACAGATGTTTAAACTGAGAAATGTTACACACTTATCCACTAAATGAGCTCATTTCAAATTTGATGCCTGCTACAGGTCTCAAAAAAGTTGGCACGGGGGCAACAAAGGGCTGAAAAAGTAAGAAATTTTGAAAAGATTCAGCTGGGAGAACATCTAGCAGCTAATTAAGTTAATTGACATCAGGTCTATATCATGATTAGCTATAAAAGGGATGTCTTAGAGAGGCAGAGTCTTTCAGAAGTAAAGATGGGCCGAGGCTCCCCAATCTGTGAACGAGTGCATAAAAAGATTGTGGAATACTTTAAAAAAAACGTTCTTCAACGTCAAATTTCAAAGGCTTTGCAAATCTCATAACATCATCAAAAGATTCAGAGAAACTGGAGAAATCTCTGCGCGTAAGGGACAAGGCCGAAGACCTTTGTTGGATGAAGCCCTCAGACGACACTGCATCACTCATCGCCATGATTCTGTAATTAACATTACTAAATGGGCCCAAGAATACTTCCAGAAACCACTGTCGGTAAACACAATCTGTCGTGCCCTCTGCAGATGCCAACTGAAGCTCTATCATGAAAAAAGGAAGCCATATATGAACATGGTCCAGAAGCGCCGTCGTGTCCTGTGGGCCAAGGCTCATTTAAAATGGACTGTTTCAAAGTGGAAAAGTGTTCTATGTCAGACGAGTCCAAATTTGACATTCTTGTTGGAAATCACGGACACGTTGTCCTCCGGGCTAAAGAGGAGGGAGACCTTCCAGCATGTTATCAGAGTTCAGTTCAAAAGCCAGCATCTCTGATAATATGGGGGTGCATAAGTGCATACGTTATGGGCAGCTTGCATGTTTTGGAAGGCACTATGAATGCCGAAAGGTATATAAAGGTTTTAGAGCAACATATGCTCTCCTCCAGACGACATCTATATCAGCAGGAAAATGCAAAACCAGATACTGCAGCTATTACAACAGCATGGCTTCGTAGAAGAGTCCAGGTGCTGAATTGGCCTGCCTGGAGTCCAGATCTTTCACCTATAGAGAATATTTGCCTCATCATTAAATGAAAAATACGTCAATGATGACCATGAACTCTTCGGCAGCTGGAAACCTATATCAGGCAAAAATGGGACCAAATTCCAACATCAAAACTGCAGAAACTCATAACCTCGATGCCCAGACGTCTTCAAACTGTTTTGAAAAGAAGAGGAGATGCTACACCATGGTAAACATGCCCCCGTCCCAACTATTTTGAGACCTGTAGCAGGCATTAAATGTGAAATGAGCTCACATTGTGTATAAAATTGTAAAATTTCTCAGTTTAAACATTTGTTATGTTATCTATGTTCTATTGTGAATAAAATATTGGCTCACGTGATTTGAAATTCTTTTAGTTTTTATTTTCTATTCAAATTTTAAAAAACGTCCCAACATTTCCGGAATTCGGGTTGTGTGTCTGTGTGTGTGTGTATATATATATATATATATATATATATATATATATATATATATATATATATATATTACATATTATAAAAATAAAACAATAATTAAATATAATAAATAAAATAATAATAATAATAACATACATTTATTGTGCATATTATTCTATAAAATATTCTGATAAAAATATAATAGAGGAAAGTATACAGTAGATAAGGCACAGTTCAAAAATTAAAGTAATGTTCAGATATTAAGACATTTTCTTTCTCCTGATTATCGGATAGAGTTGATTTCTCTTTGTATTTGAATTTAAAATGCATTGCAGGGCTTTAAAACCTTTCCTAATACCACCTAAAATGCTGTAAAGGTTTTTTTTCCACCTGTCAATCAAAATAAAGCTGTTATTAGTGTACACTTGATAATGCATTTGAACACTAATCTGTTGCAGCTTTGTTATCAGCATTTGCATCCGATGGAAATAAACAGATGTGGGCATAGGGTTTCACTCTCAGCACAGGAAAGCTTTGCCCATTTTTATCTACAGTAGGTGGGAAAAGTGCTGGTGCCAAGCAGCGTTTCTCACCACAAGGAAACACATTTCCTATCTATTCATTTCACTCTTCCCTGTTATTTTAACATTCCCACCCTGACCTGCGCAGAAGTCTTATCGGGAAGAGAGATACGGCAGGAATGCGGAGGGCATGTTTTAGGAGGATGGTTGGAGACAGCCGTGTGTTTGCGGTTTGTCGTGTTCAGCTCTCCTCCCGTCGGGCTTTTGGGACTTGAATTACGACACTGACATCAGAGGTCACACACAATGAGGGGTTTTTCCCTGGTAAGGCTGTACCTGTGTTCACTCTGCGTGTTCAGCTTTGATGGATATTTCGCCATCGGGTACCTTCAGTGTGGGAACATGAGCGTCTTATCCATACATCAACTGTGAGCGCTGATCTCTTCCAGTCAGTATCCACAGTGGAAACTATTTATAGAAGAACATCCTTAATAAACCTGAATTCACCATAGTTGACTCGTCATGTATTATTTCAAACAGTTAAGTTGACTTTTAGCCTGTAGAGTATGTTATTAGTCAAATATTGCTCTTTTCTGGCTTAATGAGTTTTCAATTACTTCCATTAACCTGTTATCTTCATTATTTAATGTGTGTTTGAATAAATCTGCTGTGAAAACCAAAGTTAAAAAATATATATTAAAAAAGTTTTTGTTACAGATACTGTTTAAAAGTTTGTTTCAACAATGAATTGGATTATAAGAAACATAATCCTTAGAAAGCTGATATAAAAATTGTCTTATATGTGCAATTTAAATGTTTTACTCTGTTTTTGTTTAACTGTTGATTATGAAATGAATTTGATTTATTAATTGATTATTAAATAATCATTATTTTCAGTTTTCTGCTAAATAAAAACTTTATTTTCGGTTTTGTTGAAAAAAAATGTTTTGATCCATTTCTTAATTATTTATTTAAATTGACGTTTTTCTCCACAAATTTTCTGTACAAATTCTCAGTGAGATTTCTCAACATTCTTTCTTCCAGACAAATTTAATAGTTCAAATATTACAACATTTTTTCTGATGATTATTATTAGTTGATTTCTGTTTGTATTTGGATGTAAAATGCATTGCATGGCTTTAACTTTCGAACCTAATAAAACATTAAAATGCTGTAATTGTAAATAAAATAAAATAAATTAGATTATTACAGCATGTTTTATAAGAAAATACTATTTCAGTTTAAATCAATTCATTTCAATTCTCTAGCAATTTCTAAATGACAAATATTTCAAGTAAATTTGAAAAGTAAATGTTTTTTTGTTTTTTTTTCGGTGTGGTCAATTTTTCAATGTTGACTTTATCCCTTTAGATCTCAAAGTAGAATGTTATTGCTCAGATTTAACTCTTTTAGGATTTTCAATTATAATTCATTGAAGTGTCCAGTTTGTCTCAGATGTTTCTCTTGATTTGACACTGTAGTACACAATATTCCTTTGGAGCGTTTAAGACTGTGGGCAGGGATCCAAGGAAATAATCTTAATTGGTTTGCCTCATTTATTTCTGGGAGAAAGTTTTCTGTGGAATTAGGAAAATCTTCTTCTTCTATAATGAAATGTGGGGTCCCTCAAGGATCTATATTGGGTTCGGTCTTATTTAACATCTATATTCTTTCGCTGGCTGATATTTGTCAGAAACATATTGTATATTATCATCTCTATGCTGATGACACTCAGCTTTACCTCCCTTTAAAGGTGGGGGATAGTTTGGCTCTACACTCCCTTTTTAGTTGTCTTAATGATAGTATGAATTGGATGGCAGCCAGTTTTCTCCACCTGAGTGAATCAAAAACTGAAGTGATAGAGTTATGCCCACGGAGTTTATCCAAGCATAAATCTAATCAATTTTGCCTCTTTATAATCCAAGGTACACAATCAAGCAAAGAGTCTTGGTGTTATTTCTGATGTTGCGTTAATGTTTAACAAGCACATAAATTCTGTGATTAGAAGTGTTTTTTTGTTTGTTTGTTTTTTCAGTTAAGAAACACTGCAAAACTGAAACCATTTTTTGTCTTTTGATGATTTGGAAGTTATGCATGCTTTTGTTATATCCAGAAATATACTAGTATATCGCCTGTATTAGCATCTCTCTGTATTGGCTTCCAGTCAAATTCAGAATCAGATAAAAGATGTTATTATTTGTTTTTAAGGGTTTAAATGGGTTGGCACCCAGTTATATTAGTGAACGTCTTCAGTTACATATGTCCTCTAGGCCATTAAGATCTGTACAAAGGTAAAATGGTCCCAAATATCGCGTTAAAATCAAAAGCAGAGCTTTCTCCTTTGCAGTTCCTCGCTTATGGAACAGCTTACCACTTCAAATCAGATCTTGTGCCACTCTTGATGCATTTAAATATCACTTAAAGACTCATCTTTTCTCACTTAATTTGGTATTTATTTTATACTTGGTTGTATGGTTCTTGATTGTATGAATGTGAATGTGTGACCAACATATTGTTTTTAAATGTGCTATATAATGTGATTTATTGATTGAATTTTTCTTAATACTTTTAATAAAAACAGACCCAAATGAGTCAATAGTTGTCATACAGTAAGAATATGTAGCTATAAAGTGAAAGTGTAGCAGCTCAGAGCATTTGATGAGAAATGTTTGAGATCATATTGAGATCTTTCATATTCAGACTTTTGGATCTGGAAAATCTGAGGCATTTTTGAGATTACTGGGCTCTTTTTCCTAGGATAAACCTCTCCACTTGCTCTCCATTTAATCGGATTGCTGTCTGGGTTTTTTTTTAAGAGATCTTGTGTGTGATTTCTCAGTCCTGTGGGTTTGCTGCTGTATATAGTGTTTCAGAAGTGAAGTTCATTGTGTTTCACCCTGCAGCGTGTAACAGGAGCGATCATGACATACGTCCCTTTGTGTGTTTTATGTGTGTGTGTTATTACAGCAAACGCACACACACACACACTCCCAGCGGGCAGAAGCTCCTGCAGGTTTCCGCTCACTCTCCGTGTGTCATATGAGCTGACGTGTATCATACGTCTGAGCTGTAGTTGCACAACTATCCGCAGAGATGTCTCTTAAACACTGAAGATTTATGACCATAGCAAATCTTTTATTGGTGGTAACGTACTTGTTACATGAATTTACTAGCACAGGGATGCTCATGTCACCAGTACGATACCTTTCAAACATTTGTGGTTGGAAGGATTTTTTTTTTCTTCATGTTTTTAAAAAAAAAAAAGTCTCTTCTGCTCAACAAGGCTGCATTTATTTGATTGAAAATATGCCAAAAACAATGAAATATTATTATAATTTAAAATAGCTGTTTTCTATGTGAATATATTGTAAACTCTTATTGATTCCTGTGATCAAAGCTGAATTTTCAGCATCATTACTCCAGTCTTCAGTGTCACATGATCCTTCAGAAATCATTCTAATATGCTGATTTGCTGAAAAGGCATACATATGTTGATATGCACTACCATTCAAAATATGAGGTCACTATGAGTTTTTAAAAAAATTAATTAATACTTATATTCTGCAACAGTGCATTAAATTGATCAAAAGTGATAGTAAAGACATTCAGAATGTTACAAAATTTTTATATTTAAAATAAATGCTGTTCTTTTGAACTTTTTGTTCATCAAAGAATCCTGAAAAATAAAACGTATCACAGTTTGCACAAAAATATTCAGCAGCAGCAAATGTTTTCAACATTGATAATAATCAGAAATGTTTCTTAAAGGAACACTCCACTTTTTTTGGAAATAGGCTCATTCTCCAACTCCCCCAGAGTTAATAAGTAGAGTTTTACCGTTTTTGAATCCATTCAGCCGATCTCCGAGTCTGGCGATAGCACTTTTAGCATAGCTTAGCATAGATCATTGAATCCGATTAGACCAGTAGCATCGGTTCAAAAATGACCAAAGAGTTTCGATATTTGTCCTGTTTAAAACGTGACTCTTCTGTAGTTATATCGTGTACTAAGACCGGCGGAAAATGAAAAGTTGCGATTTTCCAGGCCGATTTGGCTAGGAACTATACTCTCATTCCGGTGTAATAATCAAGGAACTTTGCTGCGGCAGCAGGCGCAGTGATATTACGTAGCGCCTGAAAGTAGTCCCCAGCTAGGTAACTAGTTATAATATAGCTGGGGACTACTTTCAGGCGCTGCGTAATATCACTGCGCCTGCTGCGGCCATGTTACGGCAGCAAAGTTCCTTGATTATTACGCCGGAATGAGAGTATAGTTCCTAGCCAAATAGGACTAGAAAATCGCAACTTTTCATTTCCCGCCGATCTTAGTACACGATATAACTACAGAAGAGTCAAGTTTTAAATAGGAAAACTATCGAAACTCTTTGATCGTTTTTGAACGCGATGCTACTGGTCTAATAGGATTCAATGATCTATGCTAAGCTATGCTAAAAGTGCTATCGCCAGATCCGGAGATCGGCTGAATGGATTCAAAAACGGTAAAACTCAACTTATTAACTCTGGGGGAGTTGGAGAATGAGCCTATTTCCAAAAAAGTGGAGTGTTCCTTTAAAGCAAATCAGAATATTAGAATGATTTCTGAAGGATCGTGTCACACTGAAGACTGGAGTAATTATGCTGAAAATTCTGCTTTGATCACAGCAATCAATTACATTTTAACATTTATTCACATAGAAACGGCTATTTTAAATGGCAATAATGTTTCACATTATTACTGTTTTTACTGTAGGCTTCATCAAATAAATGCAGCTTTGATAAGCAGAAGATACTTCTCTCAACAACATTAAAAAATCATGGCAACCCAAAAAGGTGCTCAGCACTAATTGTAGCAAAATGTTTACTTTAGTTTAGTATCTTCATGCATTTCTCCATTCATGTATTTAATGAAAGTTAAGTCTATAATTCATTCTCAGGGTGTGACGGACTTTTGTGTCAGCTCACATCACAGCTGTGTTTGTGAGTGATAATCTCTTATGTCAGATAAAGGTCACCTCAGCGTGTCTGGACAGAAATATCAAACAACTCCATGAGATTTACAGCAATATTCAAAAACGAGGAAAAGATCGTCAGACAGATTAGTCATTGTGTTTCCTTTATCTGACCTCTTTCTACTTGTATTTACCTAGTCATTTTCGGCTTTATTGGCATTAGCGGTTTGTTTTCATGCTGTAACTAGTGTGTGCACGGGTCATTTATCATAGGTGCGGTTTGTGGTTGAAAGTAAACCGTCAAGCACCGTATTGAATCAGAACAAAGCCACAAACCAGCCTCACTTTCAGGACAGATGCAATATAGTGAAGCTTGTAACTTTAAAGCAATTGTTCACCCCAAAATGAAAATTTCCTCACCCTTAGGCCATCCAAGATGTGGATGAGTTTGTTTCTTCAACAGATTTGAAGAAATTCCATCACTTGCTCAGCGATGGATCCTCTGCAGTGAATGGGTGCCGTCAAAATGAAAGTCTAAACAGCTGATAAAAACATCACAATAATCCACACCACTCCAGTCCATCAGTTAACATCTTGAGAAGACAAAATCAGCATGTTTGTAAGAAACAAATCCACGATTACAATGTTTTTAACTTCATACCATTGCTTCCAACTAAAATAAAGTCCTCTATCTATAATACTGCTTCCTTCAGTGAAAAAGTAGTCTGATCTGAATCTGCACAGATTAAGCACCGTTTACAAGCCAAAACAGCTCTAAAAAAAACATGTGGGTGGATTTAAGAGACAGCAGGAGATGGACTTTTTCACTGGAGAAAGCATTGTTATGGATTATGAACTCATATTTTAGTTAAAAACATCTTAATGATGGATTTGTTTCTTAAAAACACACAGCTTTTAGCTTCATAAGATGTTAACTGATGGACTGGAGTGGTGTGGATTATTGTGATGTTTTTATCATCTGTTTGGACTCTCATTCTGACGGCACCCATTCACTGCAGAGGATCCATTGCTGAGCAAGAGATGCAATGCTACATTTCTCCAAATCTGATGATAAAACAAACTCAACTACATCTTTAATTGCCAGAGTATGGGTACATTTTCAAGAAAGTTACATTTTCGGGATATTCACAATGAGATTTCTAATGCATATTTCACGTTTCTCCACAGAAATCAACCAAAGGCTCTGTAGTGCTGGACTATGTGTTCAATCACGTGAACCTCGCCGAAACAGAGTATTTTGGGCTTCGCTATTGTGATCGCAGTCATCAAACGGTGAGTTCTGGAAGATTTTATCCCATGTCAGCTCTTAAAATTACAGTTCACCCCAAAAATTGAGATTATGGCATCATTTACTAACCCTCATGTCATTCCAAACATGAATAACTTTCTTTTTGCTGTTTTGCACATTTTTTTTTGAAGAATGTTGGTAATTGAATAGTTTTGGTTCCCCTTCACTTCCATTGTACTTTCTGTCCAAATAATGGAAGCCAATGGGAACCAAAACTGTTCAGTTATTGACATTCATCAAAATATCTTTTTTCCAGAGAAAAAAGAAAGTCAAACAGATTTGGAATGACATGATGCCGAGTTCATTTTTGGGTGAACTATTCCTTTAAGAGAGTTTGCTAAGGCATTGGCTGGTCATAATGTCCTAAGGGTCACGTTTGAGGTAAAGGTGGTTAGGTTTACCCAGGGGCCAAATTTTGGGTAAGGCAAAGTGCAGCATTGTGAAAGAGCATAACAGTCATTACCTCATCAGCTCGACCAAAGACAGAGGTGTTTCCCACAATGCCTTGCGGGCCCTGTCCCACGAGCTTGGATTTATTGCTGAGCATGCAATGAGCGAGAGGCACGCCGCAACTTACATTTACACAAATCTGTCAACTCTATGAACAGTTATTGCAGTAAAAAGAGTGAGGAGATAAAAATTTGGTGTAATTTAGCCAGTAGTGAGGTGGTTTCTGCTGTGTGGGTGGGTGTGTTTTACATGCGCTCCTGACTCATAGATGGTTCATCTAATTGTAAGGCGCAAAGAATTCCTTCAGTAGAGACATTTTTAAGACGCTGTTATACATTTAAAATAAAATATCTGTCTGCATCCATAGGAGGACAAACTGCTTTCTTGTTTTGAACTAGTTATTTACATTTCTGGGGGAAAATTTTAGCTGCAAATCATGATTCTAGTGTCATCACAATGTTAGCGAGTTACTATACAGTGTTCAGTGCAATGTTATTTTAATATTATTTATATACTTTAATGATATTTCATATTTTAAATCAGCTTTTATTCATGTTTTCTGTTTTCATTTTAAATAGTTTTGAGTTCTAGTAATTTTGTAATGTGATTTTTCTTTTTTCTATATTAGTTTTGTATGTTTCTGTTTAGCTTTCATTTGTTTCATTTGATTTAGTTGCCAAGACAACATTTCTAATTTTCAGTTAAGCTTAAGTTTTTTTTTTTTTTATATTATGTCTGCTTTATTTCAGTTAGCATTGATATATAATAGTTAGGGCTGGGCGATATGCCCAAAAAATAATCACGATATTTTTTTTCATATCAGTCGATATCGATAATTATCATAATAAATGTTAAATGTTTCTTTATTTCAAGTTTAAAGGGAGATTTTTGCTCCTAAATGAAAGTTAGCTCTTTATGGTCGAACGTGACAAACACTTTACATTTTTGAATTATTTACACTTTTCCAGTCACTTTTCCGTGACAAAATAAAATCTTAATAGAAAAATAAATTTCTTAGTTGATCTAATGAGTGAGATTGTTTCAAATCAAGAAACAGGTTTTTGTTGCCTGATTTTAATAATAATAGTAATTTTTTGACACAAATGCACATGGCCACAGTTAAAACAACGCATATAGCACCTCAATACCATTGTGAAAATATAACTACATGGTTTCTAGGTATTTGTATGAAAAACAGTAGTCTAAATATATTTTGTATAAATGCACAAACGTTATAGTTTGATCACAGGAAATACTCTAATTATATTCCATTACTCCTTTAATACATGTCTGCATGAATAATATAATAAAAGTCTATATGAATACCCACATTTCTTCAAATGAGTAGTGCTCTTTCGTTCCGCTTTTAGCACATAAACTTTATTTTGAACATTATTTATTTATTTAAACTTTGATTTTTCTCACCTTTTTTATTGTTCACAAAGTGAAAATTATAAGTCTGATCACTTAATAAAGTAGTAAAGGTTTGTTCAGATCATCTGCCATGACTGTAGTAAAAAGTCCTCCCTTGTTCTTGGAAATGAAGATGTTGTTTTGAGCTCTTCAGTTCAGTGAAACACAGCAGCTGCTCTAATGTGATTATTAGATGAGTCTTAGAGACTCAATTATCGTTTTCTAATTGAATAACGCGCAGCACTAATCCTCTTCCCGTCTGCACACACACCTTCACTCAGTTCCTATTGTTTGCGTGTTTGTTTGCTTTGTCTCTATGTAAATGCGGTTCAGCGGGAGTTTACCGTGTTTGCTGTGCTCATATAAAGTATTTCATGCATGCTCATTTGCACATTCATTAAATGGCACATAAATCTTGTCTGCAAGGCGACGCCAGATAGCATTCCCTCCTGACTTCACTGAAATATCACCTGACAAGAGTGGAAAACATGAGGAAGATCTTCAGGCTGTGTTTGTTATAGAGCCTGTGAGATGTTAATTAGCTGAATTGAGCTGATCACTGTAAATGCCCTCATAGTTAATGGCAGCATCACTTTTAATTTTGCTCACGGTGTTAAAATTTAGTTTGTGCATTGTCCTAGCGTACTTGAATTCCTACTTTTGATACAATACCTTGAAAAATATTGATATTCGATTTTCGATACAGTGGGGAAAAACTGCCACTGGCCCTTTTTTTTTTTTTATTGTTATGGCATTTAAAAAATTAATTTCATTTATCTTTTAATTTTAATCAAATTAAAATTAAACAAATCTTTTCATTTTGGGGGCAAATAAAGTGCTGTAAAACAGAGATTTAATGTTAAAATTAAAACATGGAAGAAAATCTGTGATCATTCCCTAAAAATAAGTAAAATGCTCATGAAGAGATTCTCAGAGCAGTTCCGGAGATGTTGTTTATGTATTTATTAGTACTGTCGAACGATTAATCGTGATTAATCGCATCCAAAATAAAAGTTTTTGTTTACATAATGTATGTACAGTCATGGCCAAAAATATTGGCACCCTTGGTAAATATGATCAAAGAAGGCTGTGAAAATCTGCATTATTAATCCTTTTGAGCTTTTATTTAAAAAATTCACAAAAATCTAACCTTTCATTGGATAATAAGAATTTAAAATGAGGGGAAATATCATTATGAAATAAATGTTTTTCTCAAATACACGTTGGACGCAATTATTGGCACCCCTAGAAATTCTTATGAGTAAAATATCTCTGAAGTATATCCTCATTCATATTCACAATTTTGAGCACTCCAGGGTGATTATGAACATGAAATTATCCAGCCATGGCTTCCTGTTTCACAGAAATATAAATAGGAGGGAAAACAAAGCCCAAATTCCCTTAATCATCCATCACAATGAGAAAAACCAAAGAATATATTTCTGATGTGCAGCAAAAGATAATTGAGCTTCACAAATTAGTGAAGTGGCTTTAAGAAAAGAGCTAGAGTAGTGAAAATTCCCATTTACACCATCAGGGCAATAATTAAGAATTTCCAATCAACATAAAATGTTAGGAAACTGCCTGGAAGAGGACGTGTGTCTATATCGTCCTAAAGCACGGTGAGAAGGAGAGTTTGAGCGGCTAAAGACTCTCCAAGGACCACAGCGGGAGAATTGCAGAAAAAAAAATTTGCCAAACAGCACCTACATCACCACATGTTGTTTGGGAGGGTTTCAAGAAAAATTCTCCTCGCTCACCCAAAAACAAACTCAAACATATTCAGTTATCAGACACGACTGGAACTTCAAATGGGACTGGCTTCTATGGTCAGATGAAACGGTCCCACTTTATATTAGGTGGCCTTAACTACTGTGTACTTACATTTAAATTAATAATTTGATACAATGCACTTATTGTGTACGTACATTTTTACGTTTAATTAATCTGTAATTAATTTATGTAATTACATTTAGAATTACACTGTTGACCCATCCCTTACACCTTAACCCACCCTTAAACTTACCCACACCACCAAACCTGTCCCTAACCTTACCCGTATCCCACCTCAGTAGCAGCAAAAGTGTTTTGCAATACAGTATGACCACAATAAGTACATTGTACTTATTTTTTGATGTAAGTACATAGTAGTTAAGGCCACCTAATATAAAGTGTGACCGATGAAACAAAAAAATTAGCTTTTTAGCAGCAAACACTCAAGATGGGTTGGTGAACACGGGGATAAAAAGTACCCCATGTGTACAATGAAATATACTGCTGTATTTTTGATGTTGTGGGCCTATGTTTCTGCTGGAGGTCCTGGACATCTTGTTTAGACACACGGCATCATGGATTCTATCAAATACCAACAGATAAAAAATCAATAAGTGACTGACTCTGTTAGAAATCTTATAATGGGCCATGTTTGGATCTTCCAACCGTACAATAATCCAAACACAAACCTCAAAAACAACACAAAAATGGGTCACTGAGCACAAAACCAAGCTTCTGCTGGCCATCCCAGTCCTCTGACCTGAACCCTGTAGAAAATGAGTGAACTGAAGAGAAGAAGCACCAACATGGAGCTGTGAATCTAAAGGGTCTGGAGTGATTCTGGATGAAGGAATGGTCTCTGATCTCGTCAGGTGATCTCTAACCTCATCAGGCATTATAGGAGAACATTTAGAGCTGTTAAACTGGCAAATGGAGGTTTCAAAAGTATTGAATAAATGGGTGCCGTTAATTGTGGCCCATGTGTATTAGAGAAAAACATTTATTTCATAATGAATTTCCCCCATTTTAAATTCTTATTATCCAATGAAAGGTTAGATTTTTGTGTTTTTTTTTCTTCTTAAATAAAAGATCAAAAGGATTAACAATGCAGATTAATTTTCACAGCCTTCTTTGATCAATTTACCAAGGGTGCCGATATTTTTGGCCATGACTGTATGTGTACTGTGTATATTTATTATGTATATATAAATACACACACATGCATGTGTATATATTTCAGAAAAAAATGTTGTGTTTATATATTAAATATATTTATTCATTTATTTATTTATCATATAAATTATATGAATATAACTATGGACATGTAAATGCATGTAAATATTTTCAAAATATATGCTGTATGTGTGTGTATTTATATATACATAATAAATATACACAGAACACATATATTATGCAAACAAAAACTTATTTTATTGTTATTTTGTATGCAATTTAATCACGATTAATCGTTTGACAGCACTAGTATTTATGTCTTCATTTAGTGTGAAGGCAGACGCTGAAAACATAGCTTCAGTATGTGTGTAATCTGCACCATTCAATCACATGCAGGATTCATATTTATATAATATTCACAGACACTAGTCCATATCACCATTTGATTTAAGTGTATTGACCTACTTTTGATTTATTTGTTCAAAATTTGACAGATTCCCTGACATTCGTTGTTAATTATACAGTAAATTGCGTTTTTATGACAGGATTGATTGTGGCATCATGAGGGTGAGTTTTGCACATTAGTTTTTAAGTCGGTTTGTTTTTAGGTCTGTTGTCTCAGCGGCGCTCCCACGAATGCGCTTCTGTGCATCAAAACCCGCACAAATACAGTCTTCGATTAAAGTCTGAGGAATCTTTTCATGATGATCAGCTGAAGAATGACAGAATGCAAACGTTAGGATGTAGTTGAGCTCAGGTCGACATGCTCTGACGTGCTGCAGCTTCATGTTTTATTGATGGAGGCCACAGTGACTCTCACACTAATTTTTAACGAGTCTGTTCGAAAGGCCGCTTTTATTAGGCCTCATATTATGCCAGTGCTTGCATGACTGAACATCTCAGCAGCTCCAAGCCTAAAACTAAAGTATTAATACTCACAAATGAAAGCTCAGTCCTTCATTTATGATGGTTTGATCTGATCTCATCTCCTCTCTTATGTTTACAGTACTGGCTCGATCCCTCGAAAACACTCGCTGAACATAAAGATTTGATAACAAGTAAGTATGCACTGGTTTCTATTAAAATACTCCTCAGAAATCTTCAGAGATGGTCTATAATGCATCATGGGAAGAAACACTTTGACCTAATGATTATCCTTCATCTTCGGTGGAGATTAAATATGGATCGGCGCAGCAGGAGACGGAGCCATAATGATTCTCTAAAGGGCTCCTGATAAAACTCACATTGCATTTCAGATGATAATTTGGAAGTAATTATGCGCTTAAGCCTGTCTAAATAAGTAGTAATGAATACAATTATGTTTGCGTGTTTAGTTGCACAGCAAGCGGAGTATTTGCATATTTACTGATGTGAATGTAGGGCAGAATTTACAACACATTTGTTTAATTCTGTAATTCACTACTCTGGGAAATTAGTGCATTATATATTAGTCGCTATAGCTTAGATATATTGCTAACCCTATTGTTTTAAATGCATCTTATAAATACCCTTGACTAGCTGGTTCAGGTGTGGTAGTTTTGCAGGATGGTAAATTGGTCACTTTATATTAGATTTTATTACACATATAGCGTAATTCTACTTGTTTTTTTTTTTTTTGTTAGATTTTTTTGCAACTGCTTAAAATTACCTATAATTCTTGTTTTTGCTTTGATTATTTATAAGTTCTATAATTATAAATTGTAATTAATTATAAGTGCATGTAATCTGTGTAACACTGGCAGTGTTTCCTAACCTGACTCGAGGAGCTCAAACTTGTTGGACAAAACAAATTGTTTGCGTGCAACTTTCCAAACCAAAGCAGGATGACAAACTACTGTGATATGGCAAAAATATCATATCACGATTTATTTAAGGCAAGATTCGATCCACATTCTTATCACAGTACTTTTTCAGGTTGGTTTTTTAAGACTTTTACAAGTTACTGAGCAGTACAGCTAATTTCATTTACCTTCATATATTTTTCACTTAAATTTAATTTATTATTTTATTTAATTGATTTGTTTATTTTTTATAATTTAATATTTTTATTTTATGCATTTATTTATTGTAAAATTTAGTTTTTTATCATTTTTATTCATTTATTTTATATATAATATTGTTATATTTTTACATTTTCATTTTATTATATAATTTTTTAATAATTTATTTATTTTATAATTTCATTTCATTTATTTATAATTTTATTTTGTGTTCATTTATTTATTTTCATGTTTATTCATTTACTTTTATAATTTCATTTTCTTTTTATTTGTATAATTTCATTTTATTTACATATTTTAATTTTTTTTTTTTTTATCATTTTTATTTTTTTATCATTTTATTTTAGGTTTATTTTCATAATTTTTATTCATTTACTTTTATAATGTGTCCTAACCAGGCTTGACAGGATAAAATGACAAACAATTAATCCTCTCTGATCCATGTTAATGTGTGAAAATGTTAATATTACAGTCTCTTGGTTGCCATTGGTCACATCACGCTGTGTAGCCACGCCCACTACGCAAACTCTGAGTCTAAAAGCTCTACTTTAAAAATCATGTTATGATTGGCTGTGATTGTGTCATATTATTTTTTATTTTATTTTAATTTTAAGGACAGACAAATTACTTGATGCGGACAGTGTCGCATCGCATCTGGTTAGGACTTGTAGAGTTTAGTGTTACCAGTAAATTAATTTCCTATATTTATTTACTGGACTTTATCTAGAAGATAGATCACTGTGTGTTTGATTTAAAGGGTTGTTTTCTTCTTTCCAGCTGGACCTCCGTTCACGCTCTACTTTGGGGTGAAATTTTATGCCGAAGATCCTTGTAAACTAAAAGAAGAAATTACAAGGTGTGTTTTCTGTGTATCGTGAGAATACGTCAGCACTACAGTGATATTAGAGATGCAAGCATTCAGTCATTTCATTAACAGAACGCTCTTTAAATGCTCTTTAATGTCTTCTGTCAGGTATGAGTTCTTCCTGCAGGTAAAGCAGGATGTCTTGCAGGGAAGGCTTCCCTGTCCGTTTGACATCAGCGCACAGCTGGGAGCGCTTGCTATTCAATGTACGTAAAAATTCACAAATGTCGCAGGGAATTCGTACAGCAAATGTAATTTCAGTCTAGTTATTTTTACTGAAATAAAGTATCAGCAAATGAGTTACAGGCTTCCCAACTTGCTTTATAAGATGCTTTCTAAAATTATTAAAATAAGTTGTTTTATGACTCATATTTTTATGTAACATTAGAGTAAAATGTTATGTTGTGATAGTTGTAATTTTACATGTTTGAATTTTAAATAAACATTATGTATATTTTGATCATTTTATTTTTATTTATTTTTATAATTGAATTGATTTTAATTTATTTTAATTTACTTATTCATGTTTTATAATTGTATTTATTTATTTTTAATTTTATTTTATTTATTAGTTTCTTTTTTATAATAAATTTTTTTAGTGCTGTCAAACGATTAATCACGATTAATCGCATCCAAAATAAAAGTTTTTGTTTACATAATATATGTGTGTGTACTGTGTATATTTATTATATATAATAAATTTAATGTATATAAACAACATACTTTTCTTACTTTACATACTTTGTGTGTGTGTGTGTGTGTGTGTATACATATATATACATATATATATATATATATATATACATACATACATACATAATAAATAAACACAGTACACATACATATATTATTTAAACAAAAACTTTTATTTTAGATGCAATTAATCGTTTGACAGCACTAAGAAATTTTAATTATGAAAAATAAACTAATAAATTAAATTAAAAATAAATAAATACAATTATAAAACACGAATAAGTAAATTAAAAGATTAAAAATTAAATAAATCACGATTAATCATTTGACAGCACAATTTTTTTTTGTTTTACAGTTTTATTTCATAATTGTATTGTTTTGTAATTCCATTTTATTTATTTTTATTTATTTTTTTATATAATTTAATTTTATGTATTAGTTTGTTTATTTTTATAATTTAATTTATTTTTTGTAATTTCATTTTATTTATTTTTTCATTTTGAGAATGTTTTATTTCTTTACTTTTATATTTTTATTTCTTTTATAATTTCATTGTTTATTCATTTATTTGTTTGTCTGATTTCATTTATTTTGTAATTAAATTGTATTCATTTGTTTATTTTTATAATTTAATTTGATTTATTTTATAGTTTAATTTTGTTTAATTGTATAATTTTGTTTATAATTATAATTTGTGTTATTTTATTTTAATTGAATTATAATTATTAATTATATTTAAATATTTAATTGTATTATTTCTAGACTATTCCAGCATTATATTATATGCCGTTGTGTCTCTTTGTCTTTTCGTACAGCTGAGCTCGGAGATTACGACCCGTACAAACACACGCCAGGTTACGTGTCTGAATATCGCTTTGTCCCCGACCAGAAAGAGGAACTAGAGGACAGCATTGAACAGATTCATAAAACGCTCATGTAAGACAATAAAACACAGAACATCACACACATTAATCCGTAATAATCCCGTCCCAAATTGGATCAAACACCACATTCCTGTTTAACCCTTAAACATGTATAAGCTCTTTCCGTGAGAACAAGGTTTTGTTTGTGGGACAGTAAAGATTCCTCCTCTGGCCGTCGTCCATGTGTTTGTAAGGAGAGCCGTTCTCGTCACACAATCGCAGAGCTGAGCCTTTGCCAAACACTCACCTGTGTGCATGTGTCCCATCACTGAGGGGATCAAGTGGACAAACTGGCGGGAGATAATGTTAATGTGCAACTTTCCTTACCAAAACAGTATGACATACTACTACACAAGGATGAGCAATATATGGCAAAAATATCATATCATTCAAATATATATATATATATATATATATTCCCATGCAGGATTGCGACCTTTTACAAGTTACTGAGCAGTACAGGCAATTTAAATTTATTTTTTAAAATTTAATGAAAATAATTCAACATTTTACTTTAATTTTATAATTTCATGTATTTGTGTTTTTAAATTTTCGTTTATTTTAACATTTTATATGATGTACTTTTTATCATTTGTATTTATTTTTTATTTTATATTATTTTTTTATTCATGTATTTTTACATTTCATTTAGTTTATTCTTTATCATTTTATTAAATTAATTTGTTATATAATTTCTTTTTATTTAATCACTGATTTATCTTATGATTTCATTATTCTATAATTATTTCTTTTTATTATACAGTTTCATTTTATTTATTTATTTGTGTCATTTTGTTTTGTTTATTACAGCCAAGTAAAATTAATAAAATAATGAAAAATTGAATGATTAAAATGATTAAAAATATATATTTATACGAGGTAGCAAAATAAAAAAGAAATGAATGACACCATTTAGACCTAAAATAGGAATGAACAATATGACAATTATTATTTAATATGATTAAATGATTAAATTACATATTATTATTTAATATGAAAGATGCCAATTAAATAAACTTACATTAGTTTCATGTACAGTAAGCATATTTAACAGCCACATTCAAGTAAGAAATTGAATAATCAAATGTAAAAAAATAAAACTGAAATAAGTTTACTTTTTTATTTCATTTTATTTCAGGAATAAAAATGTGTGGGGTTTTTTTATGGTTTTAGTTGTAGTTAATAATAATGCTGCATTAAAACAATGATCAGCTGTATTTTTTATTAACAAACATTAACAATAGTTAAGTGATGAAAAAAGTGCTCATTAGTTCATTATGAACTCATTAGACCTTATTTAAAGTGCAATCTGTTTTCCAGATTTACTGCGCTCATATTTCAGTCAGTTGTGTGTTTGATTGCTGATTGTCATGTTTTTTTGCCGTCGGTGCTCAAATCCCACTCGACTCCTAAAACAGTCTGAATGATTGTGAGCGGCTGATTGTTAAGAGCCGCGTGAGGAGCTGAAGTTCAGCCGATCAGTCGGGAAAAACACATTATTCCTCCCTCAACAGAAACACTGCACGATAAATCGCATTATTAAAGCGTGTCTTTGTGTGCAAATGCAACAACATAAACCGCATTCTGAATAAATTCCCTGAAAACAAGCTTTAATCCTCATGCAGTTTTGACTGTCAGGTAAAACGTCTTGTTTTTTAATGGAAATCGGGGCAGAGAGATAGTGATTAGGAGGCTGATTTATTGCCGTGAGGGGCTGATAGAGAAGTGACTGACACGAGGGATTTTAGACTGTATTTAGGCGTTCATGTGAATGACAGACAGCGGTAAAATGAGAAACTCTGATCAGGAATGCTGGAGCGCTTAAACGTGTGTGAGGAGGAAGAGCAGGAAACATGAGAAAGCAAAAAATGTGAGGATAACAAGGGAAGAGAGAGAAAAAATATAGGGAGGGTTAGGGATATATATATACAATGGTGGCCAAAATGATTAGAACACTAGTATTTTCAGCAGTTAAAAATGGTTTTAAGTCAGTTATTTCTATCTTTTGCTGTAGTGTATCAGTGGGAAATAACAGTTTACATTTCCAAACGTTCATTTTGTCATTAATTGTAATAATCCAGTGAGATTTTTGTCTGACAGCAGCCAGTGCTCCACACAGAGATCTGATCTGATCATCATCCGGTCTGTCTGGAGTAACATGAAGAAACAGAACAAACTGAGACAGACTCAATCCAGAAGAACTGTGGCAACGTCTCCAAGATGCTTCAAGAAACCTACCTGCAGAGCTCCCGGAAAAACTCTGCGCAAGTGCATCGAGGGCAAAAGCTGCTTTAATGGCAAAGAATGCTCACAACAAATGTTGATTTCATTTAGTTAACAGAAGTTCATTGATAAAGTAAATCTATTCATGACA
>CM071947.1:5277500-5710000 GCA_036784905.1 Acrossocheilus fasciatus
TGTTCTGGAGTTGTACAATTACACTAAAAGAGCTTTTAATTGAATAAAAAACCCTAAACTATCAATCAGAGACAGAAGACATGCAGTAGACTGAGTGTGACGGGTTTAACAGCAAAGTTTTGATCATGTTGCTTAGATTTAGATTGTTTTGGACGACTTCACAGTGTTTTTTGTGCTCAGTTGCGTGTTGTGTCATTCTCTCTGTTCAGGGGTCAGGTGCCTGCCGAGGCTGAAAATAATTTCTTAGCAGTTGCCAAAACACTGGAGATGTACGGCGTGGATCTGCACCCTGTGTTTGTAAGTTCAGCCCTGTTTAATCAAGAGCCGTTGATACTGTTGATACTCTCGCCTTGATTTTACTCTCTTTGATTGGATACAGTATCAACATTTGTCTTTTCTGTTAATGATTTAATTCTTCCTTTCATTTCTCTGCTGCTCCGGCTTGATTCTTAATCTAGTTTTTTAATATGAATACTGATGATGAATTGCTTGTGTTTTTGTTTATTTGTCTCTTAATGCATGAATGTTTTCAGGGAGAAAAGCAGTCGGAGTATTTCCTGGGCCTGACGCCTATCGGGGTCGTGGTTTACAAAAACAAAACACAAGTGGGGAAATATTTCTGGTAGGTTGATGTTTAAACTGAATTTTTCACCTGTTAATGGAATAATTTAACCAAAACTGAAAACTCGAGTCAGTATTTTCTCACCCGCATGTCATTCAAAACACGCATTAATGTGTTTCAGGATGTTTTTGAATTTTCAAAACAAATACTTTAAATATATGATATGATAAATGCCATGATATATGTAATAGTATGATATATGATATGTTATGATATGATCCTTTAAAATAACATAATTTAATGAGATATGTAATGAGATATATGATATAATATGAGATGTGTGATATGAGATAATAAAATATCATATATCACATGTATGATATAATATGATAAAATATGACATTGATATGAGAGATATATGATATGATATGGTATGGTATCAAATTTGGTATGTGATATGGTGTGATATATGATTTGAAATGACATGATATATGATATGAAATTAGATATATGATATATCATATACCTCGTAACACATATCGTATGATATATCATATAATAATGTGATATGAGATATATGATGTGGTATGAGGTTTACGATATGATATATGAAATAAGATATTTGATATATGCTAAGAGATGTATGATATGATATATGGTATGACACGATACAAGATACTGCACGATATCATATATAGTATTGCTTTTATATTAACACTTGACACTTTACACTCTGTTTTGTTTTGTGTTTATTCACAGTGTTAAATAAAATATTAATGTTTCAGGCCAAGAATTACGAAAGTGTATTTCAAGGAAACCCAGTTTGAGCTGCGGGTTATGGGCAGAGATGTAAGTCTTCTTTTTAATACAACATCACAATAAATAAATGAACTGTGTGTGATCTCAGAAAATCCCTTGAGTTTACATGCAATCATTGCATTATGCTATTGCCACTGTAAGGTATTATAAACATTAACATCATGATTTTCTGTGCAGCTGCTTTGAATCGATGTGTATCGTGAAAAACGCTATCTAAGTACATTAGACTTGACTTTTGACTATAGTCAACAAAGAATTTTTCCTTTCAAAGCAAGTAACAAAATTCATATATAAACCTCCTTTATTTTACATTTACGTTTAGTCTTTAGCAGACATTTTTATCCAAAGACTTTAAATTTACCCACTTCTTTATTGCAACTGCTTCCATATCATCACAAGCTCTGGGTGGAAAATCAATGAGAATCCCGTGGTCGGTGGAGGTTTATGACTGGCCTCAAGCCTCTTGACAGTGTCTATAACCCGTTTCCTCCAGGGCCCAATTTAAGCTGCAGTGCGAGGCGTCTTCTCGCTCCAGGACTCTGGCTCTCTTCATCTGACCCACTAATGAGAGCTCAGGCGGGTTATGAGGGCCACCACCGGTGATGAGCATTTAACGTCAAGTATATACATGCATCCATTTAAACTCAGCTTCCCTGTGTGTTTTCAGTGCAATGAGACATCGTTCTTCTTCGACGCTCCCAGTAAGACGGCCTGCAAGAACCTGTGGAAGTGCTGCGTGGAGCATCACACCTTCTTCAGGTACAGCAGCACAGATTTCCTGCTATACTTAAAGAAGTTACCCAGTGCAACAGATCACAAAACTCACGGTTCGGATCATATTACAGATTTTGGGTCACGGATCAGCAAAAAACAAACAAACAAAAAAAGTTTGCTTTTTATTACTGAAAGCTTACTTATAGAAAGTACTTCTATACCACAGCAAAAACTACTAGCTGAACTAATAAAGTCAGTAATAAAACCAGAACAATTACAAAATTACAAGCGTAGATGAATACAACATAAAGTCAGTAACACTAGTATTCAGGTGCAGAAAATTAATAATTAATTGTAAAATAACACAATAGTGCTCTTCACTGCAGGTATTTTATATGTACTTATTAATGGTGCAGTCTGAATCGCGCATCTCTCTCTTTCTCTCTCTCTCTCTCTCTCTCTCTCTCTTCGTGTGTTCGCTTCAGGTGTGTGTGACAGCGGTAAAAAAAAACAGCGCGCGTGTTCTCTTTTGCTTAAAGGAATACTCCACTTTTTTAGGAAATAGGCTCATTCTCCAACTCCCCCAGAGTTAATAAGTTGAGTTTTACCGTTTTTGAATCCATTCAGCCGATCTCCGGATCTGGCGATAGCACTTTTAGCATAGCTTAGCATAGATCATTGAATCCAATTAGACCAGTAGCATCGCTTTCAAAAATGACCAAAGAGTTTCGATATTTGTCCTATTTAAAACTTGACTCTTCTGTAGTTATATCGTGTACTAAGACCGGCGGAAAATGAAAAGTTGCTATTAATAACAGACTTAATAACAATACCAAATGCAAAATGGATATTACAGCATGGTGTTACCATGTGTTTTGGACATGCATCATTCAGTACCCATAATAAGTAATATTTTAAATCCCACCATATATAAAATTAACATCTGATATATGTGCTTTTTGTGATAGCATTTTAACTAAATGGTTTTATTAAAGTAAAAAATATCATTTAATATGACAGAATGGACCTGATTGCATTACAAGGACCAATAAAATGCTAATTTTAAGGCTCAGCTCAGTAACAGCTACACGTTTCTGCATTAAAGTGCTTTGGTTTTTTTTGTAAAGGATTGCAGTCGTGTGAAGTTGGAACAACCTCATGTACTTTAAAACATCTTAATCCGGTCTGAACTTCTTGTTTTAGTGCAGAAAGCCGAACCCGCTGCATTACACTCTCCTGTAGTTCTCACAGAGAAACGCTGTGAACCGAAGGGCCCTTCAGATTCCCGCGGCTTTACTGAGGCTCTTTATTCTGAGGCGAAGCTTTCGGGGGCTGCGTTCCAATCCTCACGCGTTCACAGTCGTCTCTGGTGTTTGTTTAATCAGAGCCGTCTCACTCCGATCCCCAAAGAGCTTTACACGCTCAGAACGCAGGCGGCTGGAGGTTTCTGCTGCTAATCCGCGTGTGAAACTCAAGAACGAGAAACACAAAGACGTTTGGACAGGTTACGCCTCCAAACTCCTGCAGACTTTACCATTAAGAGCAGAATTATTGGTAACACTTTACACTAAGGTCTCAGTTGTGAACATGAGTTAATGCATTAGTTTAGCTTAGCATCTTTGTTAATGTTAGTAAAAATATAGTTGTTCATTATTTGTTCATGTTGGTTAGGAGATATTTAAATCAGTGTTTTTTATTATCATTGAGATATTGTAGTTTTTTTAATATGTTGATTTATTTTGATATTTTAATGTTTTTGATTAATATTTTCTTTTTCCATTTTCTTTTTTCATTTTAATTTCATTTAAAACAATTTTGCTGTGTCTTTTTGTCATTTTTATTTATTTATTTTTTGTGTGTCCTTTTTTTTATTATTTTAACTTGACAATTCACTTAACTTATTTCTTTTAATTATCATTTACTTAAAAATTTTAAGGCAATGGGTTTCCTAAATTTTTTTAAGTTAAGTCAACTTAGCACTTTTTACAGTGTGGTAACATTTTAACTAACTCATTTTATTTAAGTTAAAATTATTAATGAATATGAGTAAATGAACCTGATTACATTAAAAGCACCAATAAATTCATGCTAATTTTTATTAAATTTTTAATATTATTTTTTAATTTTAGTTTTAATTATTTTAGTACATCACATTAAACTATGTGAAAATGATAACTGTCGATTTAGCTCCTAGCATTTTATTTATTTATTTATTTTTCACTTATTTTTTGTTTTATCTTAAATAACAAAAATGTTTACCTTTATGGATTCAGTTTTAATTTTAGTTTCAGTTAACTGTAAAAACCCTGTTTGAAATGAACAACTACTAAAAGCTGTAGAACTCCATTGTTAATTGATTGTTAGTGTTGTTCACTATTACTCTTGTTTATGTGGCGTGTGTACAGAGCTGAACACATCTGAAACGCTAAGCTGAAACAGGACCGTCCAGACTTTAAAAACAAGCCGAATCATGTTCTGTCATCATAACACGCAGATCTCTGAATGTTTTATCCAGTAGAAACACAGCGGAGACAAATTATACAGAACATGGCGTTCCTCAGTTCTAGTCTGATCTCTCATTATATTTTGGCTTTTAATTTCTCTGCGTTTTATCAGAGCTGCGCGTTTACAGCTTTTGAATTTTAATGAGAGGAAAGCTCTCCTTAACACTTGTTCTGTAATTTAGCTCATTAAAATATGGCTGTAAACAACAGATTTGCCCCACAGATGTTTGGAAGAAGACTATAAAACGACATCCATGTTTCATCAGGCGAATGAATAAAAACACATAAATCCTGTAAGGTTGTTCATCTAAATGTTGATATTTTTGTAAATATTCTTAAAAATGTCTTTCACAGAATGCCAGAGAACGAGTCTAATTCACTAACAAGGAAACTGTCCAAATTCAACTATCTGGGCTCGAAGCATCGCTACAGGTTAGTAAACCAGAGGGGTTTTGTTTAAAGAAATTAATACTTTTATTCAACAAAGATGCATTAAATTGATCAAAAGTGACAGTTCACAGTTTCCTCAAAAATATTGGGCAGCACAACTGTTTTCAACATTGATAATAATCAAAAATGTTTGTTGAGCAGCAAATCGGCATATTATTATGATTTCTGAAGGATCGTTTGACTGAAGACTGGAGTAATTATGCTGAAAATTCAACTTTGATCAAAGCAAACAATTACATTTTACAATATATTCAAATTGAAAACAGACATTTTAAATAATAAAAATATTTCACATTTTTTACTGTATCAAATAAATGCAGCCTTGGTGAGCAGAAGAGACTTCTTTCAGAAATATTAAAAAATCTTACTGACCCCAAACTTTTAGTTGTCATAAATCTACAACCAGATAAAACCCAAAACACAAGGTATTGAGAAATGTCCTTTAATATGTACAGACAGATATTAGTCACAGATAGTGATATAATGCTGGATGTGTGACTCATGTTACTGTCATTACATTCTCAGGGTTAGTCATTAAATAAACATAAAACGGCGGCATCACATCCATCCAAATGTGGGCCAAACTCAGAAGAGTAAAATGCCCACATTTGTCAAATAATTGACAAATTACAAAATGACAGCACCTTTAAACTACTACCTATCAAGGACTAAACGCCAGTTTTTAAAGGAACAGTTCACCAAATGAAAATGAAAGTAATTTCATACAGAATAACATGATTTTCATTTTCTGAGTGAACTGTTCCTTTAACTCTTTCCCCACCAGAGTTTTTGGAAAAAGTTGGCAGCCACCGCCAGCATTTTTGATGATTTTGACTAAAATATCATGGCTTACATTTTGTTGTATGAATATCTGAACATTCAATACATCAAAAGAGAACAGAGACTCTACTTTTAAACAAATAAAGCACTTCAAGCACTTTCTCAGTTGGTCGCAGGAGCACATAATTTGATCGCATTTTTTTTTTTTTTTCAACATGGGATTTATCAATGCATGCTGATGAACTTTTATCATAGTTTATTGTTATATGGTAACGAAAGTGGTTAACATTCAACCCGTTCTTTTTCATCAGTAGTATTATTTGTGATTTGAATTTTGTGAACAGGAGTTCCTCTTTTGCTGTTATAAGCCAGGCTTTAGATGCTTTCGCTTTCGAATTTGCGATCTTGTCATGTCTTATAAGAAAAGATAGCCTAATTGTCTGTTTTGCTTACATCTAAACACCTTTCACTTTTTAAGACTAAAACAAAAGATGGATTCATTGTTATTCTTAATTAAAAAGCACAACAACAATAAAACATTAGGCTACAATGACAAACTGTCTTACATAATGTTTATTAACAGAAACGAATAAGACGAGGGATGGCATACACCACATGCTGTATTATATACCGACTTATAAATATTACAGAACGTTTAGCAAACACTGAGGAATCAAATCAATAAAAAAATAAAAGAAAGTTTGAAGCGTAATGTGAGGTAAACAGCAAAGATAACAAGCTTTTCAAAATGAAATCAAAAAGAAAAGTAAAACCAAACTGGCTGTCGGTGCACTGCAAAAAAAAAAAAGATTTTCTCACTTAGTATTTTTGTCTTGTTTTCTAGTATAAATATCTAGAAATTCTGGAATATAGATGCATTTACTTGAAAAGTAAAATGATTTAAGAAACAAAGTCTTGTTTTCTAAAAGAAAAAATTAACAAAATTTTGGGTAACACTTTACAATAAGGTGTCATTTGTTAACATTAGTTAATGTATTAATTAACATGAACAAACAATGAACAATGCATTTATTACACTATTTATTAATCTTTCTTAATGTTAGTTAATGAAAATACAGTCGTTCATTATTAGTTCATGTTAGTTTACAGTGCATTATTTAATGTTAACAAGCACAACTTGTGATTTTAATAATGCATGAGTAAATGCTGAAATTAACATTAACTAAGATTAATAAATGCTGTAGAAGTATTGTTCATTCTTAGTTCATGTTTACTAATGTTGTTAACTAATGTTAACTAATGAACCTTATTGTAAAGTGAGATCTTAATTCAAAGGCTAAACAAGATTATTTTTCCTGCCCTATTGGCAAATATTTTTGCTTGTTTTAACCAAAAACTAACAAAATTTTGATAATTATATTTTTTACAGAAAACAACATAATATCTTAAGTCATTTTACTTGCACAATAAATTCATCTTGAATCAAGAATCTCTAGATATTTATACTACACTGTAAAAAAAAAAAATCGTAAAATTTACGGTAAAAAAAAATCCGGCAGTTGTGGTTGCCAGAATTCTACCATAAAAAATACGGTAACAACATTTTAGATTTTACGGTTTTAACTTAAATTTACAGTTAAATATGGAATTTCATTAACTGATATAATGTTAATATGCCAACCTATTGAAGTACTGAAATCTGTTTTGGACCTTTGAAATACACTGATAACCACCAAATGCAGGTGATGATGAGAGTCACATGATGAACCTAAGCCCATCACAAGCAGCTTTTAAATAATAACATATATAGAAGTTGCACAGTGTCATTTACACAAGCACTAAACACCATCATGGTGAGACTCATTAAACTGAAATATGCAATAAACATTAATTTAACAACATTAGATGTAACATACAACCCTAATAAACATAACTGATAAGAAGAAACTAATAGAAAACATAGTTTCATAGAAACATTTCAAAGAAAATACATCAATTCAAACAAAATGTGAAATGCAACACAGGGAATTCTGGGAACATCAGTTTACGGTTTTTCCCTGTAAATTTTACAGGAACTTACCGTTAACCATTTAACAGGTTTTTACTGTAGCATTTTCACAGTTTTTTACCGTTAAAATCACGATCATTTTTTACAGTGTAGACAACAAGACAAAAATACTAAGTAAGAGAATAATTTTTAGCAGTGTGACAGGTCTTGCATCTTTTTTTCCCCCACAAGAATACCAACATGTTCACCTTCTCTGGTTTAAGAAGTGGTCTTTTACTTTACTTTAGCTTGAACATCGAATCCATTTTGGTCGCAGTCTAGAGCCCTGGAAGGGATTCCTTTAATGACGTTTTTATAGTGGTGCAGGAGGATGTGAATCATCATGTCTGTTTCTGCTTCCAGTGGAAAGACTGCGATGCAGATCGGACGAGAGCAGTCTGTGACTCTGCCGCGACCCGACCTACAGGTGATCCGAACCCGCAGCAAGACCTACCCAAAGAGAAGCACACAGCCCGCAGGTGAGCCACACCTCACGCCCGATTCACACCCGATGAGGTGTTTCCTGAGACAAAGAACCACACAGAACACCCCAGACCAAGGTCCAATTCAGAATTTTCATCAATGTCAAAGGTCCAGAACAATTAGTTATTACAAAACTTGTTTTTAATAAACATGCATAACAAATCAACACAATTTTTTTTTTTAAATAAAGTCCGTTTTGCATTCAAAATACATTAATAACAACTGCAAAAGTGGCAAAAAAGTCGATGCCGATGCCGATATCAAGAAATCAGGGCAGCCGATACCCAATTATGATGCCGATATTTTTTGGGCCGATATCTTTGGCCGATTTTCTTTTTTTTTACCCCCTCATAAAATAAAAGAGAGTATAAGTAAAAGTTTATTGCAGGGCACAAGACAGTACTAGTAATAGTAGTAGTAGTAGCCTAATTCATAGTAATAATACATGGCTCAAAACTTAAGCACCTTCTTAAAACAGTTCTGAAGCATTTTGTTTATGTTTGTTAACAGACACCGGTGTTTCCCAGAGACCTGCAAATGCAAATTCATTCTCTGCCAGCAGGAGGTGCTTTTGAAGCGGGAGATATAGCGGTTTCCCCGGTAACGGCTGTAATCAAATAAGCGCTGCGCTTACAAATGCTACTTTATCAGGCATTACAGTAAAGACGAAATGAAAATGCAATCAAGCTTTTCTGGAAATGGTCGGTTCTTTTCAAAGATACAGTTGTGTTCAAAATAATAGCAGTGTGTTTAAAAAAGCAAGTAAAGCTCAAAATCCTTATAATAACTTTTACTTCAATACACACAAATGCATTGGGAAACATTAAACATTCTATTCTAAATCAAAACATGAAGAAAAATTTAGAAAGTTTGTTATTACTTTACAGAAAGTGAAAAAAAAAAAAAGGAATATTAGGCTGTTCAAAAAAATAGCAGTGTCTGCATTTTTCTTTACAACGTCAAACATTAACTGTATAAACTGAAAAATGCTTGAAGGTTTAGCTTTCTTGTAAATGACTGAACTAACATTTAGTTGTATGGCCACGGTTCACATCTGCGTTGCATGGAGTCTGGCAGCTGTGAACAGGTATTCCAGCCCAGGACGGTTGCACTACATACCACAATTCCTCTGCATTTCTTGGTTTTGCCTCAGAAACAGTATTTTTGATGTCACCCCATGAGTTTTCTATTGGATTAAGGTCTGGGCTGGCTACTCCATAATGTTAACCTTGTTGGTCTGGAACCAAGATGCTGCTCGCTTACTGGTGTGTTTGGGGTGCTTGTCTTGTTGAAACAAGCATTTCAAGGGCATTTCCTCTTCGGCATAAGGCAACATAACCTCTTTAAGTATTTTAATGTACTCAAACTGATCCATGATTCCTCTCGAATGCGATAAATAGGCCCAACACGTAGTATGAGAAAAATCCTCATATCGTGATGCTTGCGCCACCATGCTTCACTGTCTTCACAGTGTGCTGTGGCTTGAATTCAGTGTTTGGGGGTCGTCTGACAAACTGTCTGCGGGTCCTAGACCCAAAAAGAACAATCTTGCTTCATCGGTCCACAAAATATTGCACCATTTCTCTTTAGGCAAGTCAATGTGTTCTTTGGCAAATTGTAATCTCTTCATTTTTTCAACAATGGGACTTTGTGGGGGCTTCTTGCCGATAGCTTGGCTTCACATAGGCGTCTTCTAATTGTTACAGTACTCACAGGTAACTTTAGACTTCCTTTGATCACCCTGGAGCTGATCATTGGCTGAATCTTTGCCATTTTGGCTATTCTTCGATCCATCCAAATGGTAGTTTTCTGTTCTCTTTCACATCTTTCTGGTTTTGGTTGCCATTTTAAAACATTTGATATCATTTTAGCTGAGCAGCCTATCATTTTCTGCACTTCTTTATATGTTTTCCCCTCTCTAATCAACTTTTTAATCAAAGTACACTATTCTTTTGAACAATGTCTGGAACGACTCTTTTTACTCAGATTTTCAGAGAGAAATGCACAGTACAACATTTGCTGCCTTCGTCCTTAAATAAGGGCCACTTGTTTGACACCAGTTTTTTCACAGAATGATTTACCTCTAATTAAACTCCAGACTGCTATTATTTTGAACATGCCCTTTTCAATTAATGATTCAGTTACACAGATTCAACAGCATGCATTCAACATTACTGTCGGATCCAATATAGTCGCTCAGCATTGTCTTTCAGTTTCAATCTTTTTGAAAATCCTGCTTCGAATTGTGCCTTGTTTGTAAACAAATCCGTGGTAAAATGAAGTAAACAAAGCACTGAGTTCTCACTGACGCAGGATCTTCATTCAAAAAAGTACATCCACTCTTTCCTAACGTTGGGATCAGAAGGAAGGCGATGTTTTTCCACAACTTGGCACTGAACAGTGTCTTGTTGTCTTCGTAGCATCTTTATCTTGTGTCACATGACATGAGGCTCAGGTGTGCGATTGATCGGTTGGCGAATTTGCTTCAGCGCTCCGCAGCCATGCGATTGAGATAAACGCTGTTGTTGTTGGGCTGAGGCAGGAATGTGTGGGTCACTCCTGACCTCGACACACGTCTGCACCTCTATTGTTCTGCGCAACACTCGCACACTTAAACAATAGAGCAGAGACTAGAGAGGGCTCGAGTGGAGGATGCAGATGGACGCAGGAAGTGTTCTGCTGAACTGCATGGACAGAAACATCAGACTGATGTTTTTGGCCACAGAAGCACTCATGTTTGGGAATTATGTGCTTTAGGGCGGAGCAACGGAGGACAGATGGTCTCCAAGACGGAGAACGCGAGTGAAGGCCTCAAAAGCACTGCACTTACACCGGTCAAGAGGTATTCAGCTCTCATTAAGTGTTATGTGATCACAGTGATTTATTGCTCTGGAGTCACTTTTTGACTGCAAACAGTGATTTGATTCTTGAGATCATTCAGTGAGATCATCAATTGGAGACAGAGCTGAATCTCCTGCATCTCAGATGTTTCTCCTGAGAAAAAGACTCAAATGATTTCATAAAGATCTCCTCCAGTTCAAGAAAATCTCAATATGAGCTCAGACATTTCTCATCATTCTCCCAGAATCAAATTCATTTTATAGACTGAATGTCAACTATTTACTCATGTGGGTCTATTTTAAGTTCTCTTAAGGAATTTTAGGAGAAACGTCTGAGAAAAAGTTGATACATTAATGAAACAATTGAGAACTTCAATAAATGTCTTGAACTGCAAATGACTTTTTCTTAGTATTTTTATCTTGTTTTCTAGCACATTCCTAAGATACATTTGCTTGAGAACGAAAACTTTGGATTCTGTAAATCTTCTGAAAAAAATGCATCAAACGTTGGTCAGTTTATGCTTAAAATTAAAACAATAATTTGCCACTGGAAACAGGAAAAAGAGAAATGGTACAGATATTTTTTCTTAAGCAGAAACTCATAAATTTTTTATAATGTTGTTTTAGAAAAAAAGACTTCATGTCTGAAGAAAACAAGTCTTAACGTATCTTGATTTGATACAAATGTTTAGATATTTGTGCTGGAAAACAAGACGAGAATACTGAGGAAGAAAGTCATTTGCTGTTTAAGACACTTGATGAAGTTCTCAATTGTTTCATTGATGTTTTGTTTCAACTTTGATGTTTCTTCTAAAATTCCTTCAGAGAACTAAAAATAGACCCAAATGTGTCAATAGCTGACATACAGTCAGTGAATGTGCAAAGCAGCTCAGATCACTGGATCCTGGGAGAATGTGATGAGAAATGTCTGAGCTCATACTGAGATCCATGTGAGATCATCGGGGTCTGTTTCTCAGGAGAAACATCTGAGAAGCAGGAGATTCAGCACAGTCTCCATTTGCTCTTCAAGTAATCTGGAAGAAAAAATTGAGATCTCATTTTAGAGTGTCAACTGTTTCATTGTATTTCCCCAAAGTCCCAAAGCAAAGACAGACAGCACTTCAGAGTTGCAGAACAAGCCCAGTGCACCATGGGAGGAAGACGCCCCACAAAGGTACAGAACTGAGAGTCCAAAAATGAATAACAATGAACACACATACAGTGTATCCTATATTTACCACGGTGCTGTTGGATTCATACCAGTGTTATTTTATTATTTGTATACTATTATAGTATTTATTAATACTTTGAATTTTGTTTTTCCAATATTTTCAATTTTTCATTTGTATTATTTGTTTATATTTCTATATTGCTTTCAAATTAATGCTCAACTTCAACTTATGTTATTTATTTCATTTTGAATTAGACTAGTTTCTTTTCTGTATTGTAGATTTAGTAATTTTGTTATGTGCTTTTTTTTCAGTTTATTTGAGTAATTTTGTGCTTTAGTAGTTTTTATTAGTTTTTTTTATATGTAATTCTGTTTGGATTTAATTGTAATACCTTAAACTTGTTTTATTTAATTTAGTTGTATAAAATAAGTTGAATTTAGCTTTCATTTTAATTTTAAGATTGTTGTAGTAATGTTGTGGTTTAATCATTTTTATTAGTTTTTTTATATATATATATATATATATATATATATATATATATATATATGTATTTCTGTGTAGCTTTAATTTTAACAATATTAGCACTGATTCATATTCATGCACTATGGTATTTTATAATGGTATTCCATACTAAAGCCGTTGTAGTTTTTGTATCTGTTTTGTTTGTGCATTCTTGTCCTCTCTAAGCTGTCCCGTCATTGTTTTTCCTCAGCGGTCTGTTCAACTCGGCCAGCGAGCGGAACAAATCTCCCAAATTCCCCAAAGCTCATCGACGTTCACCCTCAGGAGGCAGCGAGAACGAGACGTCTCACTTGGCCCGCCGCAGGTGTGCACCATTGTGTTCGCATGCATCCCGGTTCTGCATTCAGACTCATTTATGTCCTTGAGAGTTAATGCATTTGAAGAAGTGCATGAGAGTCTTTGAACATCAGCGCTGAAGCTCAATCCAGATGCATTTGCTCCCTCTAGTGGAAATAAACTGGAACAAATGTGTTTTGTTACTCCTTTTTTTTTTTTAGTAAGAAGCCAAACACAAAGTGTAGCATATATATATATATATATATATATATATATATATATATATATATATATATATATATATATATATATATATATATATATATATATATATATTATTATTTTTTTTTTTTTTTTTTTTTTTTTTTTTTTTTGACCCTGGAACAACATTTTAATCCAAAAATATCTTAACCATATTCCTACACGTAAACCTAACCTTACCCATAAGTAATCCCTAAAATCAGAGGAACTGATAGATGAATTACACTGATGTACAGGCACCAAACACTGATTGTAATCCTAAACTTCACAAAAATTATAAACTGGTTCTTGAAATCTGATTGGTTAATCACAATGTTGTACCAGGGTCAACAAAGATGTTGACCTAGGAACACGTTGCACTCGGCAATATCAGGTTGTGCTTTATTGGCTTGAATAAATTAAAATAGAAATTTTCGATGAAAAGCATACTTAATAGTTATTTTCCCGTTGTCATTTTAATCTTAGTTTATTTTAATTTTTTATGTGCTTTAGTCATTTTCAATAGTTGTTGTTTTTTTAAATGTTTCTATGTAACTTTAATTTTAGTACTTCAACTTAAACTTATTTCGTTTAGTTGCATTCATTAATATTTTTTAATTAGCTTTTATTTGTATATTTTCAGTTTTCTTTTTAATTTTAGTTTAGCTATTAAGGCAACATTTCAATTTTTTGTTTAGTTTAAGTGAAAGCCCTAACCGGAAATAAATTAATTAATAAAAATAATACAACTGAAATGAAAGTAGATCAAATAGAAACCTATTAGTAATATTTAAAATAAACAAAGAAAACATAAAAGCACATATTTTATGTGCATTAAATTACTAAATATGTAACTAAAATTAAAATTGATGTCCAAATTAAAGATATTCATAAAAACTTTATAAATAATACTAAAATAACACTGGCTGCATCAGAATGAATATTTTTTTATTTACTGTAAATTGAGAACACAGTACATTGAATATCTAGTAATGTTTAAAATAAACAAAAAAAAGCACATAACAAAATTACTAGAAATTGAACCTAAATTAAAATGAAAGCTGAAAGTATGAAAATAAACGCTCAGTTCAGAAATTTTATAAGAAATTATAGTAGTATATAAATAAAAATAAAAAAAAACAACATTTTTACTGAACCTTTTTTAAATTTACTTTAGTCTACATGGTCTACATTAGTCTGCAATACATGGATTATTTAGTTATATTTTTCAGCAGAAGTCTCATTGTCTGGCAGTAAAGGAGGTGAAAGTTACTCTAGTTATGAGTTCTTGCCTCTGGGCATCATTAAGACGTGAATCCTGCCGCAGGCAAGGAACTGATGAAAGAATGGCTGAGAATAAATAAATACTGATAAATCTTCACAGCAGCGCAGGCATTTGTGTCTGTCTGTCAGAGATGATGAAACAGTCAGTGTTTCTCTCTAAACGTCCTTCATTGTGTTTTGTCTCAACAGGAGAGGTCAAGCCACTGACGACCCACAGGCCAACAAACAGTACAGGAGGAGGTTCGCTTTTATTCGTTCACTCCTTTTGATCTCAACAGCTTCACAACTTATATAATATAACAGAAAGGAAACAATCAGTGTTTGGCGTCGTGCATGTCTTTGTTTTTCTAATTTATGCTTTTCAAGGCAACGCAGTTTCTTTGAGTTTGTCACTGGCTGGTTTTAAATAGAACCAGACATATTTTTTGCATTTTTTGGGACAAAATTTGCAGAATGGAGTGTGTTAAAGAAATAGTTCACTCAAAAATGAACATTTGCTGAAGATTTACTCATTCTTAGGCCATCCAAGAAGATGTAGATGAGTTTGTTTCTTCATCAGATTTGGAGAAATGTAGCATTGCACCACTTGCTCGGCAATGGATCCTCTGCAGTGAATGGGTGCCGTCAGAATGAGAGTCCAGCTGATTAAAACATCACAATTATCCACAAGTAATCCACACCACTCCAGTCCATCAGTTAACATCTTGAGAAGACAAAAGCTGAAACATATCCATCATTAAGATGTTTTAACTTCAAACCATTGCTTCTGGATAATGACGCTTCCTCCAGGGAAAAAGTGGTCTGGTCTGAATCAGGAGAGAAATCTGCACAGCTCAAGCACCATTTACAAGCCAAAATAGTCCAAAACAGCTCTAAACAAATATGTGGCTGAATTTTGTTGTGAGAGACAACAGGAGATGGACTTTTTCACTGCAGGAAGCGTTATTATGGATTATGGATTTGTATTTTGGCCAGAAGTAATGGTTTGAAGTTAGAAATGAAATTAATGGATTTGTTTATTACAAACATGCAGCTTTTGGCTTCACAAGATGTTAACCAATGGACTGGAGTGGTGTGGATTATTGTGATGTTTTTATCAGCTGTTTGGACTCTCATTCTGACGGCACCCATTCACTGCAGAGGATCCATTGCTGAGCAAGTGACTTCTACATTTCTCCAAATCTGGTGAAGAAACAACCTCATCCTTTTTTAGATAGCCTGAGTGTGAATAAATGTTAGCAAATGTGTATTTTTGAGTGAATTTATGCTTTAAACAGAGCTAAGTTTGCCTCACTCTTTTTGGGAACTGAAAGCACAATTAAATTGGCTAAAATATTAAATAAATGAACATGCATGTAGATGGGGATTTTTTTTTTTGTTGTTGTTGTTGTTGTTGTTGTTGTTGTTTGGGAAGGTGGATGGAACATAGATGCAATTTCTTGTAAATTGCAGGATGTGATTTGTATTAATATTTATTTTGTTTTTGTAAAACTGATCTTGATAACCTTTCTAGAACTGTTCAAGAATGAGTGTCCCTCTTCCATTCTGCCCTGTCACCTTTAACCCCTCTGATTGGCTCCTTTAGGTCACGTTCACGTGGAAACACCAGCAGCGGCAGCGAATCTGAGAATTCCAACAGAGAACATCGTAAAAAAAGAAACCGGTGGGTGATTGAGCTGTCAGGACAATATAAGAGCACAGGCCTCCTGAAATATATGGATATTATAAATTAAGGCAGTGATGGTCTTTAAAAACAATTGTTGCAGGAAATTGTGAAAATCTTTGAGAAAAGCAGGAAATCTTTGCAAGAAAGCAAAAATTTGAGAATCATAATATAAATGTATTCATATCTCTATAACGTGCAGGTCCCGGCAGGAGAACGAGATGGTTGACTCTGGTCCGCAGTGGGAGGTTGTGCTACGCAGACAGAAGGAAAAAACACCCAACGATCCCAACCATCGGCGCTCACGACACCGCTCACGATCGTAAGCATCTGAAACTATTAACCCTGCAAAGCCTGACATATGAAATCATAATCAGGAAAATCTTTTTTAAAATGAACATATTTGATACATCAGGCTTTTATAGCTCATATATTTATAGCTCGTGAGAATATAGAGAAAAACAGCTCAGTTTTATTCAGAGTCCCAAACTGAGGGAAAATATGCAATTTGGTGCAGATGCTGATATTTACATAGACAAAAAGAGATGAAATTCTGTTGCTTGTAATGTAAATCAGTGAGGTCTTTTTAACAGTATAATTGATTCTGACATAAAATGATATAAATATCAGTCGTCACTCTGTATCTCCAATAATATGTCTTAGTAAAATGAGATTGAAATGATCCAAACATATAATGCAATGCAATCCAATGCTGATTGAGAGATGAAGAAATAAACGCTCCTCAGAGGATGTGAGATGTTTTGGAGGCTTGTGAAGATCATTGCTCTGCTGAGGAACAGTGAAAGTAAAGCTTCTGGAAACAAACGTTCCTCAAAAGATCCTGATGATCAGATTTGAGACGCACTGATTTTTCTAAAAAATGATTGATGGAGAATCGAGTAAAGCCGAGCTGCTTCAGTCCAGTAAGTGTTCATCTGGAAATATTACTGCAGTTATTCTGACATTTACTTGATAAAAATCAGTCTGGATTTGACAGCAAAAAGACACGTGAAGCAGCAGCTGAAGCTGGACGTTACACTAAAAGAGCTCTGACTGGATAAAAACTCTAAACTGTCAATCAGAGACAGAGGACATAGAGTAGATTGCGTGTGGCAGCAAAGTTTTGATTATGTTGATCAATTAGTGCCCCATAATATATGATACAGTAGCTTGTGCCAGTCTTTGAACACTTTTTCTTCTTGTCTATCGCAGACGAAGTCCTGACGTCCAAGCTAAAGAGCAGCTCTGGAAGCACATCCAGTGAGTTTAACGTCACTCTCATCACTGATCAGACTCAGTCTCTAAAAAGCAGACGACAGACGGTGATAATCATGTTGTGTTTATGTGCAGGAAGGAGCTGGTTGATCCTTCAGGTCTCTCTGAGGAGCAACTAAAGGAGATTCCATACAAGAAAGTGGAGTAAGTCAAATAAACCTGTCCGTCAGGACAATCAATAATTCCACAATTAGGGTAGACATCGGTATCCCATAAAAAAGGAAATCCCCAAATGGATACACTTAATGAAAGTGTGCCTCTGTCAGTGTTAAAACTCCCAGAGAATTAGTGTCCATAGAAAACATGCATTATTCAGCTCAGTGAATCTCTAAAACCGTCCCTGATGAGCTAGCTGTATGTAAATCTGATGTTTTGGGATATTAGTCTGCTGAGTTTGTAGTAACATAGAAAAGAAGCTTTTAAAGGGTTAGCTCACCCAAAAATGAAAATTATGTCATTAATTACTCACCCTCACGTCGTTCCAAACCTGTAAGACCTTCATTCATCTTCAGAACACAAATTAAGATATTTTTGATGAAAAAACCCCTCCAATAGACAGCAAGGATCCTAACACGATCGAGGCTCAGAAACGTAGCAAGGACATCGTTAAAATAATCCATGTGACATCAGAGGTTCAACCGCAACTTTACGAAGCTATAAGAATACTTTTTGTGTGCAAAGAAAACAAAAATAAGAACTTTATTCAACAATTCGTCTCCTCCGTGTCACCCTATATAGTGCCATTTTGGAGAGTATCACGTACGTAAACAACATATGCAACGTATGTACACGTATGTACATACGATGCATATATTGTTTACGTACGTAATGCTCTCCAAAATAGAATTGGAGAGATTGTAGCTTCGTAAGTTGTAAATTGTAGCTTCGTAAAATTACGGTGGAACCACTGATGCCACATGGATTATTTTCACGATGTCCTTGCTACATTTCTGAGCTTTGATCGTGTAAGGATCCTTGCTGTCTATGGGAGGGTCAGAGAGTTTGGGTGAACTGTCTCTTTAAAGACTGGCACCGAAGTGCAAACAACTGCATGTATCTGGTTTCAGAACACAAGGTGACCCGATCAAGATCCGTCATTCACATTCTCCCAGGAGCTTCCGGCAGTATCGACGCTCCCACTGTTCGGATGGCGAGCGGTCTGTGCTCTCTGAGGTCAAGTAAGTCCATTCTGAGCGGTCAAGAGGATATTTTGTATCACACTCGCTGATCTCAGGTCAGATTCATTTTTATTTTCTTTCCACTCACGTCTGTAGCTCTCGGACTGATCTGGTGCCTCCTCTCCCGGTTACCCGCACCGCAGACGTGCCTGGTTCCAGCTCGACCCCTGCACAGGTCAGACACACACCTTGCCTTCCTAATTATTTAAAGGAATAGTTCACCTAAAAATGAAAATTTGCTTAACATTCATTCACCCTCAGGCCATACAGTATGTAGATGAGTTTGTGTCTTCATCAGATTTGGAGAAATGTAGCATTCCATTACTTGCTCACCAATGGATCCTGAATGGGTGCCGTCAGAATGAGAGTCCAAACAGCTGATAAAAACATCACAATAATCCGCAAGTAATCCACACTACTCCAGTCCATCAGTTAACATCTCATGAAGCCAAAATCTGCGAGTTTCTCGATTTTTAACTTCAGACCATTGCTAAAATAGTGTCCATAATCCATAATAACGCTTCTTCCAGTGAAAAAGTGGTCTGGTCTGAATCAGGAGAGAAATCTGCACAGATCAAGCACCGTTTACAAACCAAAACAGCTCTAAACAGATGTGTGGCTGGATTTTGATGTGAGAGACAACAGGAGATGGACTTTTTTACAGGAGAAAGCGTTTTTATGGATTATGGACTTGTATTTTGGCCAGACGTGATGGTTTGAATGGTTAAAATGCTAGATTAGAAGTTACATCGATGGTTTTGTTTCTTACAAACATGCAGGTTTTGGCTTCATAAGATGTTAACTGATGGACTGGAGTGGTGTGGATTATTGTGATGTTTTATCAGCTGTTTGGGCTCTCATTCTGATGACACCCATTCAGGATCCATTGGTGAGCAAGTGATGGAATGCTACATTTCTCCAAATCTGATGAAGACACAAACTCATCTGCATCTTGGATGGTCTGCAGATGAGTAAATGTTCAGCAAATGTTCATTTTGGGGTTAACTAATCCTTTAAGTGGTGAACAGTTTCATTGCTTTTTTTAATGTTAGCCTTTAGAATGAGAGTCAGAGATTCATCTGATTTCACTTGGTTATTTAATCAATGTCTGATGTTTCTCACTCTATTGTGTGTGTGCCTATTTTTGTTCCTTTAAGAAGAAGAAAGGCTCCAAAGACACTCTCTCGGAGAGCTCCGAGCAGGACACAAAAAGCACCGCCAAGGTGGTGAAGACTGTACACACATCTCGAGTGAAAACAGAGACGTGACCGTTTTCACAGTTGACATGTCAAGGACGAACGGCAGGGTTGCCAGTGAAATGAAAAGTCAAGCTTTGGTGGAGCCTGTATTAAAACACTGAAGTTATCCAGATACACGGACACCCTCAATAAAAATTCCAGCTCCTTTCTTCATAGTTCATGCCATAAATCACAGAAAAATGCATTTCTTCACCAGTCTAGGATTACCTGTGTCCCGGTTTGGTCGGTGTATCACACAAGCACACTGCAAACTTAGAAATTAGATTCATTTCCTACTGACAATCATATGAAGGATGGTGGACTGTCGGTGGTGTTAAGTCTGATATCGCAAACATCTCAAACTCTTTTGAACACGTTTTCTACAGTATTAAACGTCTGTGAGCTCGAGCACCATGTGGTAACGATGATAAACAGTGCTTCGTATTATTATTATTATTATTATTATTATTGTTCGTTGTGTCCTCAGATTTTAGAGTCAGCTCTGCTGTAGGAAATGTTGCTGCTGTATTTCTATTTTTGTTTTTGCACAATAATGTAGACTCTTGTTTCTTGTTTCAAAATCACTGTAGCTAAACTGGAAGCTCAAATTCTTGAGTTTTAACGACTTCTTGTCAATAAATACATTATAATACATTCATTCTGGGGTTATTGTATCTGTCTGGTGTCTTTAAAAAAAACAAAGTGGTCTGGTTTAAATTATTTAGTTTTGTGTATTGGGATGTTATCCTGTGAAATGACACACTGCAGCCAGTAGAGGGAGGCAAACAGCTTGCTTATTTTTATTCTGAAGTCAGTGAAAGTGTAAAACATAATTGATTACAGTCAGCTGACAGGAGCAGACTTCAGTGTAGATCAGTTAAAGAACCAAACTTAATGTCTTTTATTAATAAAATAAGATTTTTGCTATTACATGCTAAAAATGTTATAAATGCGATAAGGTGCATGAAGCTCTTTAACTTGGTAGAATGTTTAAATTAAGGTTAATTTCACATTAGCGCTGTTACTATATTGTGTATTTTAGCTATCTATTCAGTTTACAAAGCAATTTATTGCATACAGAAAGTTTAAACAGCATTTTAAACAATGTTTCTAATCAAAAATGTTCGTCAGCGCGCTAAATGTTTGCGATCGCACTCACGTGGCAACAGTTGGCCTCTCGCGCGCTTTTCGTGAGGATCATTTGCGACAGCAGCTCAGCAAAACAAATATTTATTCACTTTATTACACTTTATTACAGATTTCACAGTTATGTCACACATAGGGTTTCGTTTGAGAAGTTATTAATATCTTTAGGTCTAGCCTACGTTTGTCAAACTGGCAAAAGGCCATTTGGGTTGCGTGAGATTGCCGAGTTGATCGCTTTCGGGAAAAGACTTTACAAATTACATCTGAAATGTTTAACCTCTTTAAAAACCACACATATTTCGGAAACTGAATTAATTTTGTTAGCAGGTATATATGGGCATCTGCAAATGCTTTGAACTTAAACTGAGCCAAATCAAAATCCCTCCTTTCACGTGTTCCTTTAGAAAATGTCAATCGAATTTACACTAGCCCTTTGCAAAAATGAGCTTTGTGTAAAAAAAAAATTCGGAATGTTCCAACATAGTGATACATGAAATGATGGATTATAAATATTAGAGCTCTTGATAGCAGATTATAAATATTTAAAGAAAATGTGAGTGGTGTTTCATTGTGCCTCAAATAGGGGTTATTTGTGGCTGTTAGGGGGTTGCTGGAGTGTTTGTTTATTTGAACACTTGTCAAAAAGTCCATCGCACTAAATTCTGTCTCATAAGTTTAATACTGAACAAAATTTCACAGCCTGCCCTGAAGTGAAGTGGGGTTGCCAAGTTAATTCCGCAGCGTACTTGGGCTACTTTCACACTGTTGTCGCATTTCTTTTAGTCCACAGGTTAAAGCAGCGATATCGACTGAGGGGAAAAGAGCGGGGGGAGAACGCGATTGGACTACTATTGAATATCAATTGGGTTGGTTTTGTATAGAAAATCTGGCAACTCAGGTCTGTCTGTTGGTCGGTGTGACGTATTTGCGTGAAACAAATTCCATATACGAAAAAAAAAAATATTCTGGCAAAAATGTATTTTAAATATATATGCTAAATAAATGTGAATTTAATGAAATAGGCTGTTTTGAAATGTCTGACAAAGTGAAGCATGTTTAAAGAGCAACACATCATTCCGCGATCTTAAGAAATTCATACACAGAGGAGAAACAAAATAGTTTACATGTATCAGTCTGGAAAGGGTTATAAAGCCATTTCTAAGGCTTTGGGACGCCAGCAAACCACGGTCAGAGCCATTATCCACAAATGAAGAAAACAGTAGTGAACCTTCCCAGGAGTGGCCGGCCTACCAAAATTACTCCAAGAGCACAAAGACGACTCATCCAGGAGGTCATAAAAGAACCCAGAACAACATCTAAAGAACTGCAGGCCTCACTTGCCTCAATTAAGGTCAGTGTTCATGATTCAACAATAAGAAAGAGACTGGGCAAAAACAGCATCCATGGGAGAGTTCCAAGGCAAAAGCCACTGCTGACCAAAAAGAACACAAAGGCTCGTCTCACATTTGCCAAAAAATATCTTGATTATCCCCAAGACTTTTGGACTGATGCGACAAATGTTGAACTTTTTGGAAGGTGTGTGTCCCGTTACATCTGGCATAAAACCAACACAGCATTTCATAAAAAGAACATCATACCAACAGTCAAACATGGTTGTGGTAGTGTGATGGTCTGGGGCTGCTTTGCAGCTTCAGAACCTGGATGACTTGCCATAATTGGTGGAACCATGAATTCTGCACTCTATCAGAAAATCCTGAAGGAGAATGTCCGGCCATCAGTTTGTGACCTCAAGCTCAAGTGCACTTGGGTTATGCAGCAGGACAATGATCCAAAACACGCCAGCAAATCCACCTCTGAATGGCTGAAGAGAAACAAAATGAAGACTTTAGAGTGGCCTAGTCAAAGTCCTGACCTGAATCCTATTGAGATGCTGTGGCATGACCTTAAAAAGGCGGTTCATGCTCGAAAACCCTCCAATGTGGCTGAATTACAACAATTCTGCAAAGAAGAGTGGGCCAAAATTCCTCCACAGCGATGTGAAAGACTCATTGCCAGTTATCGCAAACGCTTGATTGTAGTTGTTGCTGCAAAGGGTGACCCAACCAGTTATTTAGGGGCAAGCACTTTTTCACACAGGGCCATGTGGGTTTGGATTTTGTTTTCCCTTCATAATAAAAAACTTCATTTAAAAACTGCATATTGTGTTTACTTGTGTTATCTTTGATTAATATTTAAATTTGTTTGATGATCTGAAACATTAAAGTGTGACAAACATGCAAAAAAAAAAAAATCAGGAAGGGGGCCAACACTTTTTCACACCACTGTATACACACACACACAATATATATATTCGTTAATACTACAATAAGTAAATACATTTCACCAGTCAGTTACTCTTTTACAGTGATGATGTAGAGCTACCAAAAACAGAAGTTCAAAGACAGGATTCTAAAGATGACTGGACTTGTTTCTCTGGTGCACGAGGTCTTTTGGAAGGACTGGATTTCGCCCACGAAATTTCACAGAGCAACAGTAAATATGACCGCAACTTGCGGGTTAAGCATCACATCACTAAGAATAACTGTGAGCAAAGGTAATACTTATGCTTGACTTAGCAAACACCACTAATTAATTCCCCTAATATAAAGCTAACAGGGTAGCAGACTGTGAATCTAATATATATTTTTATCACACAATTCTGACTTTTTTCTGGCAATTCTGAGTTTAGGCTGTATCTCAGAATTTTGACTTTTTTTTGCAGTTCTCAGTTAAGTCTGAATTCTGAGTTTGCATCTCATAATTCAGTTTTTGTTGCTACAGAATAAAACAAGAAAGGTAATTGCAACTTTTTTCTTGCAATTGTGAGTTTATACCTTGCGATTCTGACTTTTTTTCTTAAAATTGCAAGTTTATATCTTAGAGTTGTGAGAAAAAGGACAGAATTGTGAGAAGTAAACTCAGAATTGTGAGAAAATGTCAAATTGTTACATTTTGGCAAACAATCACAAAGCCAAGATTTATTTAAAACACCGCTAATTAATTCCCCTAATATAAAGCTAAAAGTGTAGCAGACTGTAAATCCAATATTTTTACCATCACAGATTTCAGTTTTGATTGAAGCACTGAGACAGGGGGTACAAACAGCAGTTTGGTGCTTTTCAAATGCATCAGGAGCATGTTTGGTCTGGTAAAGTGAACATGTGGGATATTTCCCCAAGATATAGGTGAAGGTGTGTCTTTTTAAGTGCTATTATATCATGTGTGAGCCGCTTCCATTCCTTCACCTTCCACTGAGCTTCTTCTGGTCTCGCTGGGCGACTCCATCTGAATTCGCAGCTCAGCTGCAACAGATTTGTGTGAGTTGTGGCAAGCGGCCAGAACAGCGTGCCAGATGCACTCACTAACCTCTTTTGAGGGATTTTAGGACAAAGAAACAAAGAAAGAGACAAAGAAAGCCAATATACAATCACTTTGTGTTGTGACTGTTTCCACAACAGAACCTACCCATTTCATAGAAAGCAAAGCCATTATTTTTCAGGGTTCAGGTCATGATAATGACTAACAGAAACTTAGTTTCTCGAAATCCATTTTTTCTCATGCATAGTCATCAAAATGTATTTAATTTTGTCAGACAGATGCAAAATATCAAACCAGGCAGCATATGTTTTAAAGCACAAAATCACAAGCACACATTTCATTTGGATTTTTGTTGGTGTTTGCCAGGGTTTTGACTGATGTTCTGAATTGTTTTTAGGGTGGTTTCTTAACATCTTCACCTGGTTTATCATCCACTGCCTAATGCAATGGCATTTTTAAGTGTCCAAATGCATTTTAGGGTGACTGTACACTATCCTGGAGGTTTTTATGATTAGAGCCCAACAGAAAACCAGAGCTGCAGCTGTCCAGAGGAGCAATGACAGTCATCTGTAATAATTGGATAACAGTCCTGTTTGCAGGGAAGGACGGTATCCTGTTTACATGAAGCCCATTGCACAAGGCTGTTGTCCTGCAGCGCTCAGAAAACAGGAAGTTTTATAGGGCCCTATGCTCAGATAATCTTGTTTGCATTCCCAAATGAATTCATTGAGTAAAATCTTGCTGAAGAACACAAAGAGAAACTTCAACGCCAGTTAAATCCTGTGCAAGTTCCTGCAGCCTAGGATGATAAAATGATTACATGAACCCTAACAATAACGGCACCAAATATTAGTGTATATGGACACTTAAAATGTATGCATTTCATTTCATTAGATAAAATCTACCGTTTTCCACTTGTTTTCTACTGTTTTCATATTTTGTTGTCTAATGCAAGTCAAGTCGAATGACACCAGAAGCCTTGCACAGTCAAGTAACAAATGGCCATGCAGCTCCTTTGATAAAAATAAGGTTGATAGACCTGTGCGATAATTATGGAAGACCGTTTCTGCCATGGAATAAAAATTAAGAAAGGTAAACCTTTTTATCACACAATTCGGATTTTTGTTCTCGCAAATCTGAGTTTGCATCTCAGAATTGTGAGAGAAAAAAAGTCAGAATTGTGAGAGAGAAATTCGGACTTTTTTTGCAGTTCTCAGTTAAGTCTCAAAATTCTGACTTTTTACTCTGAATTCTGAGTTTCTCATAATTCAGTTTTTTGTTGCTACAGAACAAAAATATCGCAATGTCTGGCATATCGCATCTTCCTCTTCACAATATATGCGATATGCCATACCCAACAATGCAGAAGAGCTGAAGGCCACTATCAGAGCAACCTGGGCACTCATAACACCTGAGCAGTGCCACAGGCTGATCGACTCCATGCCACGCCGCATTGCTGCAGTGATTAAGGTCAGGCGAGTTTGCTGGCCAATTAAGAACAGGGATACCATGGTCGTTAAACCAGATACTGGTTGCTTTGGCAGTGTGGGCAGGTGCCAAGTCCTGTTGGAAAATGAAATCGGCATCTCCATAAAGTTGGTCAGCAGCAGGAAGCATGAAGTGCTCTAAAACTTCCTGGTATACAGCTGTGTTGACCTTGGACCTCATAAAACACAGTGGACCAACAGCAGCAGATGACATGGCACCACAAACCATCACTGACTGTGGAAACTTTACACTGGACCTCAAGCAATGTGGATTGTGTGCCTCTCCTCTCTTCCTCCAGACTCTGGGGCTCTGATTTCCAAATGAAATGCAAAACTTACTTTCATCAGAGAACATAACTTTGGACCACTCAGCAGCAGTCCAGTCCTTTTTGTCTTTAGCCCAGGCGAGACGCTTCTGACGCTGTCTGTTGTTCAAGAGTGGCTTGACACAAGGAATGCGACAGCTGAAACCCATGTCTTGCATACATCTGCGCGTAGTGGTTCTTTGCGCTTTGTGAGTCTTCCCCACATTTTTGAATGGGTTTTGTTTCACAATCCTCTCCAGGGTGCGGTTATACCTATTGCTTGTACACTTTTTTCTACCACATATTTTCCTTCCCTTCGCCTCTCTATTAATGTGCTTGGACACAGAGCTCTGTGAACAGCCAGCCCCTTTTGCAATGACCTTTTGTGTCTTGCCCTCCTTGTGCAACGTGTCAATGGTCGTCTTTTGGACAACTGTCAAGTCAGCAGTCTTCCCCATGATTGTGTAGCCTACAGAACTAGACTGAGAGACCATTTAAAGGCTTTTGCAGGTGTTTTGAGTTAATTAGCTGATTAGAGTTTGGCACCAGGTGTCTTCAATATTGAACCTTTTCACAATATTCTAATTTTCTGAGATACTGAATTTGGGATTTTGCTTAGTTGTCAGTTATAATCATCAAAATTAAAAGGAATAAACATTTGAAATATATCAGTCTGTGTGTAATGAATGAATATAATATACAAGTTTCACTTTTTGAATGGAATTAGTGTTCCAATAAATCAACTTTTTGATGATATTCTAATTATATGACCAGCACCTGTATATATATTTTCCATGATGGAAACAGGCTTCCGTAGATAATAGTTACATTTTTGCCATCACAAAACCAAGATATATATATATAATAAATAATATTTTTAATGTTTTAAAGTGCCCCTATTATGGATTTTTGAAAATTACCTTTCATGAAGTGTGTAACACTGCTCTAAGTGAATGAAAACATCCTACAAAGTTTTAAATCTGAAAGTGCACCGTGTATAAAGTTATTGTCTCTCAAAAGAAAGAGTCGACTCTGAATCATTGAAATAAGTCATTTTTAAAACGAATCTTAAGCCGTTTCATGTTGACGTCAACATGAAACATTAGCATATTACCCGCCCACTTGTTGCAACTAGGTGCAGCTTTTGGAGAGTTAAAAATAGATGTTTCCCCGGTAATGGCTGTACACAAAGCAGCACTGCACTCTGCTTTAAATGAAATCGACCAATCAGACCAATCACCGCAGATTAGCATCACGCATAGAAGGGGTTTGGAAAACTGAATCGTTGAGCGAATGGTTTGGGAGTCCTTGAGCAAATAAAGTAAAAATAAATGCATATTATAAGAAAATGAAAGTGTTTTTTGACCTTGCATGCATGTCAGCCTGTTGTTGGGGACTCCCAAAATCAAAATATGAACCTTTCATAACCCATAATAGGGGCACTTTAATGTTTTCTTTTTATAGAAATTTCTCATTTCAATGCTCATCAAGAATTATTACAATAAAAATAACAGTTTTCTATTTTAATATAGACTTTAAAGTATAATTCATTGCTGTGATGCAGCGCTGAATTTTCAGCATCATTACTCCAGTTTTCAGTGTCACATGATTCTTCAGAAATCATTTTAATATGCGGATTCATTACCAATATTGGAAACATTTTTTGCTGCTTAATAATTTTTTGGAACCTGTGATGCTTTTTTCAGTATTCTTAAAAAAGAACAGCATTTATTTAAAACATAAGTCTTTTCTAACAATATAGAAGTAAACTGGACTGTCCTGGTTTTAGTGCAAGTAGAAAACTTTTTTAATGAAGTACGCTCACTCAGAGCCTTGTTTTGTGATATTTTACATTTTGGATTTTCGTTTTTTTTTTTTTTTTGTCATATGTTAATTTAAAAAATCTTTTATCTGCTGTTTTGTGTGTGTGTGTGTGTGTGTGTGTTTATCTCGTTTTATTTTGGAACTTGTATTATTCCAACTCAGTTTTTGCCATGAAGATGCAGACATGGCAATAAAAAAAGTATTTACCGTCACTTTTTATCAATTTAACAAGTCCTTGTTAAATAAAAGTATTGATTTCTTTAAAAAAAATTGTACTGACCCCAAACTTTTGAACAACAGTGTACACTGTTAGAAAAGATTTCTATTTCAAATAAATGCTTTTTTTTTTTTTTTTTTTCACTTTTTATTCATGAAAGAGTCCTGAAAAAAGCGTCACAGGTTTAAAAAAAAAAAAAAAAAGATTAAGCAGCAAAAAATGTTTTCAATACTGATAATAATCAGAAATGTTTCTTGAGCAGCAAATCAGCATATTAGAGTGATTTCTGAAGGATCATGTGACACTGGAGACTGGAGTTATGATGCTGAAAATTCAGCTTTGATCACAGGAATAAATTACATTTTAACAGATATTCACATATATTCAAATGCAATAATATTACACAATTATATGTGTATGTGTTAAGAATAACAGAACTGTCCTAATAGATTTTGGGACTGCTATGCGGTTTTGCAAATGTAATCCTTTAAATAAAGGGTACAAGAGCTTGTTCTTAGTATCCTTTCAGTCAGAAACAGATTGAAGTAGATCTTGTTTAATCCTGCAGCCCATTTCCGTAGAACCGGACACCTTCTAATTCTGCCAAAATGCGGTTAAAAGCACCAGGGTTATATGATCATAGTGTGCACATGATCGTTAATGAAAGGCCTTTTTGTGTGAAGAGATCATTAAAACCAACAGATGGAGAACGAACAGATTTGAAAGCAGGATGAAGGGCGGTTCAACTGTAAATCATTTTCAAATGGTCAGTGATGAGCTTCAGCTCTGTCCATTACAGAGAGGTTTCAGTGCCATCTGTGGAAGACTCTCAGACGAAACGATCAGCTTATACCGGGATCTGTGCCTCAGCATTCCAAATTCCAGCTCTGAATTCCGCTTGGAGGCCCTTTCCATGTGATTTCAACTGTGAAAAGATTTCTTGTCCCCTCAGAATATAACCACGGAGTCTGTCTAATAGACATAATCACAGAGCGAGACTTTCCATACTAAGGCCTGTACTTTATTAAATGACAGCGCTGGCGTCTGAATGAGGTGAACACACTTGAAGTAAAATGGGTGTGTGTTCAAGTAAACAAGCGACTAAATGACATCATTTTTGTTGATTACCAGGAAAAACACTTTGAAAATAGCCAGTAAATTATTATTGTTTACACTGAGTCTGAAAACGTAACTAAAATGAGTCTGATTTTAACTTTTGCACATGGTATACTGTTAAAAAGTTTCCATATATTTTTAAAAGAAGTCTCTTATTGCTCACAAAGATTGCATTTATTTGATTAAATACAGAGTACTTTTATTTGATAAAATACATTAAAACAGTAATATTGTGATATTAGAACAGCAATATTGCTACAATTTAAAATAGCTGTTATATGAATATATTGTAAAATACAATTTATTTCTGTTTCAAAGCTTGGGGTCGGTAACACTTTAAAATGTTTTTTTTTTTTTTTTTAAGACTTTTCTATTCACCAAGGCTTTTTTTAATGCAGTAAAAACTGAAAAATAGTGAAATGTTATTAGGATTTAAAAATAGCTGTTTTCTATGTGAGTATGTGTAAAAATGTAATTTATTTCTGTGATCAAAGCTGAATTTTCAGCATCATTAGTCTACTCCAGTCTTCAGCGTCACATGATCCTTCAGAAATCATTCTAATATGCTGATTTGCTGCTCAAGAAACATTATTGTTGAAAACAGTTGTGCTGCCTTATATTTTTGTGGAAACTGTGATACATTTTATTTTTCAGGATTCACAGATGAATAGTGCATCTATTAAAACAGAAACATGTTTTTACTGTCACTTCTGACCAATTTAATGCATCCCTGCTAAATTAAAGTATGCATTTCTTAAACAAAAAAACATACTGACCCCAAACTTTTAAACGTTACTAATGCAATATTTGAATTACAAGACTAATAAAGAACACCAAGAATAGCGAGAGCTTGCATATTTATTCAACTACAGCTTAAGTTGCAAAATAACATGAAAACCTGTGCATCCTTATAAAGATGGCAACAGCTTGACTTCATGTTTTGTACACCAATCATACACAGTTATTACAGAATAATTCAACATACTACAAGCTATTCACTAGCTATTTACAACACAGTTGGCATATCTAATCTATGAGAAGAAACCGCGAGGAGAATCATTCAGATCAGAAACAAAAGGAAGAGCAGAGAGCATGCGATCAATAAGCACTAAGGAAAGACTAGAGCAAGCTGGGAAGGTCCCCACTGTGTAGTGGAAAAATAAATGGAAGACTAAGAAACTAACGTGGGCTTTCCAGTCGGACTCTGAAATAGGATTCTTAAAAGTATATGAACTGGAAGCAAAGACAAAACTGCAAATACCGAGTGACGATACCGTGCTACTCAAATGAATAAATATAAAGCTTTTGGTTCTCATCCTAAAACCCAGAAAACTCATGTACAAACCAGCCGCTAAACGTGTCGATGCTACATGTTTTGCCTTTGAAAATACATCGAAGGACCCGTGTGCTAAACGGATGAGCATTTTTGTCCTTGTTAGACTGGTGTAGGATGATAAATCTGACCTCAGCTGCCCTGCATATGTACACTATGTAGACCACCGTCACCCTGGGACCGAGCGCAGCAAACTACAACAGCGACCACATCCTCCGTGTTTCGCACTGATGTCTCTTTGACCGTGTCCTTGATGTATTAGAAGTTCGTCGCTAAACAAAAACATGAAATCGGCCGTGTAAGGTACCCCGTCCTGTAAGTATGAGAGTTTGCTATTGCCAGAAGTGACTATAGTGCCAGGAACTCTAACTACTCCTCGAATTAAACCTTTACATTAAAGGGTAAATAGTGTTAAGAATTGCAGTTTTGTGATTGCTCCGACTGTCTATAGTTTCAGAATTTTGCAAATGATCTTACATCTTCGAGTAAAAAAAAATGAAACCAAACCAAACCAAACAAAACACCAACTCTTCGGCAAATCTGTTTTTCTGTCCAATGAGAAAGCCACACAGAAACAACAAGGGGGGAGTAAAGTCAATCCGATCCGAGTTACGACAATCAGACAACAAAGAACCAACACCTCTTCCGAACATGAAAATATAAAATAAACCCATCTGAGCTTCCTTACCAAGGAGCAGATTAAAGTCCAAAATAGCACCATTCATCAGTGTCTCAAATCCGTGGCAGCATCTCAGTCACTTACCACAAGGAAACAATGCGTCTCTACAGCTATTTCTATATCACAACGTACATGATTACACTTTAATATACTGGCAAAGCAACAAAAAAAGTTAAAAAGCAAAACTTAACAAGCAAATTCTAAAAAATAAAAATAAAAATGAAACAAAAAAGATGAACTCTGTAGCTTTTTTTAGTAACTGCATGAGAAGAAGTGGGGACTCTTAGCCTTAGTAAATACTGTAAGGTGTGAGTACTGACTGACGTTGACGTGGTTTAGTGATGAAGACGTATGGATGGATCTGATCGAGTATCCGAGAGGGACGTCAAAGTACTTCTGTGAATGTGTGTTTTGGTAGTGATTGACTTGATATATTTGGCGATACTGTCAAAATGGCCATGGGCTAACAGAAGTGCTAGTTTTGATTTCAAAAACTTTTTAGAGAATTTTAAGTAAATAAAAGTTGCAAAAAATCTAAAAGTTTAAGTTTGGCAATTCTGTATACAAGTATGTTGCACTACTTCAGTGCAATTAATCAATTTCAAAAATCATCTCATGGAATAATTTCTAGACGATTAAATAATTAAGAGCAGTGCAAAACAGAAATCATATTCACTTTCCATGACTTTTATACAATTCTATACATTTTCATGTACTTTCCAGAGCTACAATTTTAGGATTCACTGATATTTTACCATGCACTGTTAAGAAATAAGAAAAATCAAAGTTCCAAATAAAATAAAGATTATGTTTTGCAAGAATATACTTTTTCGGATTTTTAAAATCACAATAAATGCAATGTGGTACTTTCCTTTCTTTTTAATTACTTTTGAAAAAACTGTTTGTACAATGTTTTGGTGAAATTTGTTGAATTTATGAGTGAAAATTGCTTCTACACCAATTTTGGGGGGAAATCTATTTAATTTCTGAGTGAAAATTTGTTGTCTACATTAATTTCTGATTGAAAATCATTTCTACACCAATTTGTTTTGTGTGTGTGTCTGTGTGTATGTGAGAGAAATTTCTTTAATTTATGTGTAAAAATATTTTGTTCACCAATTTTTTGGTGAATTTTTTGAGTGAAAACTTGTTTCAACACCAATTCTGTTTGTCCATGTGGGAACCCTGATGTTGATATCGGCCTTTAAAAACACATATCGGTCGCTAGCGTTTTTCACATTGCATGTCAATACAGAACACTGTTAACATTTCTTGGTGGGTTTGTTCACAGGAATTCACAGACGTATGAAAGAGTCCAGCCATGTAAAGTAGAAGTGGACATGTGGAAGACGTGCTGCTGCCGCCGGACCCCGAGGGCCCCTGTGGAGTTTTCAAACACAGACATGTGGGTCTTTAGTGAAGCTCCAGTCTGTCAGGTCTGTCTTGAGGTGCTGTGTGTCTTTACTGCCGCCCCCTCCGAAGAGCATATCATCAAGGCTTAGAGTCCCAGGTTTTTCTAAAATGTTATTAATCACATAGATGGGGAAATAGCCCCAGTGTCATAATTCACCTTTACCGCACGCCATAACCATAAAAAATAATGATATACATGATTTAGGAAATAAAAAAGAATATACATGAGGATACAATTCCCCCAAAGGGCCGTTCTCTATCCTGCATCAGACAAATGGAATGTCGAACTTTCGTGGTCGTTCCTCTCCGCGCCACCAGGTTCAGGAACACAGCCGTCAGCTCTGAGGAAGTCAATGCACAATAGAGGGAAATCACAGAGCGCTCGGGGACGCTGGGATGTCATCAGAACACTGTGATTACCATGGGACTCAACCTACCTAATGGGATCCCCCATTGCTCCTGTTGGTGTCATTTTGAAGAAACAACCTGCAGAAGAAAGGTACATTTTAAAAAAAATATGATCAATTACTAATATTACTCTGTCATCATTTACTCACCCTTATGTCATTCAAAAAAATATCACACAGGTTCCAAACAGCATATTGGTCTGATTGAACTAAAAGAGCTTGCACCAAAAATATTAATATTAATGAAGTATTTTTAAAGAGTTACAAGCCATGAACCAAACGGTCCAGCTGCGAGGAAAGTCACAACATTACAAACTTTGGCTTGAAGGGAAAAAAGCATTTAAAAATAAGACAAAAAGACAAAGATGAAAGACTGTGTAGTTGGCACTAATGAAGGAAAGTACTACAATCCCATAAAGCATTGCAAGTGCCAATAAAAATAAAAACATAGTTAAATATAAATCATACACACACACACACACACATACATATAATATATATATATATATACACACATATTATATATATATATATATATATATATATATATATATATATATATATATATATATATATATATATATATATATATACACACACACACAGTAGTGGTCAGAATTATTGGCACCCTTGGTAAATATGATCAAAGAAAATTCATCTGCATTGTTAATTGTCTTTTATTTTTAAAAAAATTCACAAAAATCTATGTTTCTATACCTTTCATTGGATAATACAAATTTAAAATGGGGGGAAATATCATTATGAAATAAATGTTTTTCTCTAATACACATTGACCACAATTATCAGCACCCTTTTAACTAAATTTCCTCCTATAATGCCTGATGAGGTTAGAGATCACCTGACGAGATCAGAGACCATTCCTTCATCCAGAATCACTCCAGACCCTTTAGATTCACAGCTCCATGTTGGTGCTTCTTCTCTTCAGTTCACTCATTTTCTACAGGGTTCAGGTCAGAGGACTGGGATGGCCAGCAGAAGCTTGGTTTTGTGCTCATTGACCCATTTTTGTGTTGTTTTTGAGGTTTGTGTTTGGATTATTGTACGGTTGGAAGATCCGAACATGGCCCATTATTAGATTTCTAACAGAGTCAGTCACTTATTGATTTTTTTAACTGTTGGTATTTGATAGAATCCATGATGCCGTGTGTCTAAACAAGATGTCCAGGACCTCCAGCAGAAACATAGGCCCACAACATCAAAAATACAGCAGTATATTTCATTGTACACATGGGGTACTTTTTATCCCCGTGTTCACCAACCCATCTTGAGTGTTTGCTGCTAAAAAGCTCATTTTTTAGTTTCATCTGACCATAGAAGCCAGTCCCATTTGAAGATCCAGTTGTGTCTGATAACTGAATATGCTGGAGTTTGTTTTTGGGTGAGCTAGGAGAATTCTTCTTGAAACCCTCCCAAACAACATGTGGTGATGTAGATGCTGTTTGGCAATTTTTTAAAAAGGTTTTCTGATCCTGAGACTCAACTATTTTCTGCAATTCTCCTGCTGTGGTTCTTGGAGAGTCTTTAGCCGCTCAAACTCTCCTCCTCACCGTGCATTAGGACGATATAGACACACGTCCTCTTACAGGCAGATGCGTAACATTTTATGTTGATTGGAAATTCTTAATTATTGCCCTGATGGTGGAAATGGGAATTTTCACTTCTCTAGCTCTTTTCTTAAAGCCACTTCACTAATTTGTGAAGCTCAATTATCTTTTGCTGCACATCAGAAATATATTCTTTGGTTTTTCTCATTGTGATGGATGATTAAGGGAATTTGGGCTTTGTTTTCCCTCCTATTTATATTTCTGTGAAACAGGAAGCCATGGCTGGATAATTTCATGTTCATAATCACCCTGTAGTGCTCAAAATTGTGAATATGAATGAGGATATACTTCAGAGATATTTTACTCATAAGAATTTCTAGGGTGCCAATAATTGGGTCCAATGTGTATTTGAGAAAAACATTTATCTCATAATGATATTTCCCCCCATTTTAAATTCTTATTATCAATGAAAGGTTAGATTTTTGTGATTTTTTAAAAAATAAAAGATCAAAAGGATTAAAGGAACACTCCACTTTTTTTGGAAATAGGCTCATTCTCCAACTCCCCCAGAGTTAATAAGTTGAGTTTTACCGTTTTTGAATCCATTCAGCCGATCTCCGGATCTGGCGATAGCACTTTTAGCATAGCTTAGCATAGATCATTGAATCCTATTAGACCAGTAGCATCGCGTTCAAAAACGATCAAAGAGTTTCGATAGTTTTCCTATTTAAAACTTGACTCTTCTGTAGTTATATCGTGTACTAAGACCGGCGGAAAATGAAAAGTTGCGATTTTCTAGTCCTATTTGGCTAGGAACTATACTCTCATTCCGGTGTAATAATCAAGGAACTTTGCTGCCGTAACATGGCCGCAGCAGGCGCAGTGATATTACGTAGCGCCTGAAAGTAGTCCCCAGCTATATTATAACTAGTTACCTAGCTGGGGACTACTTTCAGGCGCTGCGTAATATCCCTGCTGCCATGTTACGGCAGCAAATTTCCTTGATTATTACACCGGAATGAGAGTATAGTTCCTAGCCAAATAGGACTAGAAAATTGCAACTTTTCATTTTCCGCCGGTCTTAGTACACGATATAACTACAGAAGAGTCAAGTTTTAAATAGGAAAACTATCGAAACTCTTTGATCGTTTTTGAACGCGATGCTACTGGTCTAATAGGATTCAATGATCTATGCTAAGCTATGCTAAAAGTGCTATCGCCAGACCTGGAGATCGGCTGAATGGATTCAAAAACGGTAAAACTCTACTTATTAACTCTGGGGGAGTTGGAGAATGAGCCTATTTCCAAAAAAAGTGGAGTGTTCCTTTAACAATGCAAATTAATTTTCACAGCCTTCTTTGATCATATTTACCAAGGGTGCCAATAATTCTGACCACTACTGTATATGTATATGTAAATATGTATATGTACAGTGGTGTGAAAAAGTGTTGGTCCCCTTCCTGATTTTTTATTTTTTTGCATGTTTGTCACACTTTAATGTTTCAGATCATCAAACAAATTTAAATATTAATCAAAGATAACACAAGTAAACACAACATGCAGTTTTTAAATGAAGTGTTTTATTATGAAGGGAAAACAAAATCCAAACCCACATGGCCCTGTGTGAAAAAGTGCTTGCCCGCTAAACCTAATAACTGGTTGGGCCACCCTTTACAGCAACAACTGCAATCCAGCGTTTGCGATAACTTGCAATGAGTCTTTCACATCACTGTGGAGGAATTTCTCTTCTTTGCAGAATTGTTTTAATTCAGCCACATTGGAGGGTTTTCGAGCATGAATGGACTGTTTAAGGTCATGCCACAGCATTTCAATTGGATTTAAGTCCAGACTTCGATTTGGCCACTCCAAAACCTTAATTTTGTTTTTCTTGAGACATTCAGAGGTGGACTTGCTGCTGTGTTCGGAATCAGTGTCCTGCTGCATAACACAAGTGCACTTGAGCTTGAGGTCACAAACTGATGGCCGGACATTTTCCTTCAGGATTTTCTGATAGAGTGCAGAATTCATGGTTTCATCAATTATGGAAAGTCATCCAGGTTCTTTTTATGAAATGCTGTGTTGGTTTTACGCCAGATGTAACGGGACACACACCTTCCAAAAAGTTCAACTTTTGTCACATCAGTCCACAGAATATTTGCTCAAAAGTCTTGGGGATAATCAAGATATTTTTTGGCAAATGTGAGACAAGCCTTTGTGTTCTTTTTGGTCAGCAGTGGCTTTTGCCTTGGAACTCTCCCATGGATGCTGTTTTTGCCCAGTCTCTTTCTTATTGTTGAATCATGAACACTGACCTTAATTGAGGCAAGTGAGGCCTGCAGTTCTTTAGATGTTGTTCTGGGTTCTTTTATGACCTCCTGGATGAGTCGTCTTTGTGCTCTTGGAGTAATTTTGGTAGGCCGGCCACTCCTGGGAAGGTTCACCACTGTTCCAAGTTTTCTCCATTTGTGGATAATGGCTCTGACAATGGTTTGCTGGCGTCCCAAAGCCTTAGAAATGGCTTTATAACCCTTTCCAGACTGATACATGTAAACTATTTTGTTTCTCATCTGTTTATGAATTTCTTAAGATCGTGGAATGATGTGTTGCGCTTTAAACATGCTTCACTTTGTCAGACAGGTTCTATTTAAGTGATTTCTTGATTCAACAGGTCTGGCAGTAATCAGGCCTTGGTTTGGCTAGTGAAATTTAACTCGGCTTTCTAAAATAATGTGGTTAATCACAGTTCTTTCATGATTTAATAGGAGTGGGCAAATAATTTTTCACACAGGGCCATGTGGGTTTGGATTTTGCTTTCCCTTCATAATAAAAAACTTCATTTAAAAACCACATGTTGTGTTTACTTGTGTTATCTTTGATTAATATTTAAACTTGTTGATCTGAAACATTAAAGTGTGAAAAACATGCAAAAAATTAAAAAAAAATCAGGAAGGGGGCTAACACTTTTTCACACCACTGTATATATCGGATTGGTGGACATTCTTTTGAGGAACCATGGGAAATGGAATTTTTCACCAGGAATTCCACTGTTAAACATGATTATTAAAAAAAAATATTTGAAATAATCCAGGCTGGCTTCAACCAAAGCATACCATTATTAAAAGGAATAGTTCATCCAAAAATGAAAGTTTGCTGAAAATCTGTCTGGAAGCAAGTTTTAAGTTAAAAACATCTTGATGGATTTGTTTCTTATAAACACATAGCTTTTGTCTTCTCAAGATGTTAACTGATGGACTGGAGTGGTGTGGATTATTGTGATGTTTTTATCAGCTGTTTGGACTCTCATTCTGACGGCACCCATTCACTGCAGAGGATCCATTGCTGAGCAAGAGCTGCAATGCTACATTTCTCCAAATCTGATAAAGAAACAAACTCATCTACATCTCGGATGGCCTGAGGGGGAGTCGACGTTCATTTTTGGGTGAACTATTGCTTTAACAACCTCGTAGCTCACAGTATGTCTCTAATAAGTCAATATTAATAATAAAATAACCTATGGAGAAAATGAATGGAGTTTTCTGTTGCACTCTATTACAAAAATATCACATTTTTTTAGATGCATGCATAACAGCTCATAAATTTAAGGTCGTAATCTCTGCTCTGAAGCAATAGTCATCCTCCCACATTCCTGCTGAGTCAGACAGACTTCAGACGATGACAAAATCTATCTGATACACTCGGTGCAAGCCTACAACATGCACCGTCAAAGACAAATGCAAGCAGCAACAACAGTGCAGCATATGCATTTCTTTTCTTAAGCAAACGCACATGCGTGCATTCGCCAGCCAGGCACCTGCCTCCCATTCCACTTCCCCGACTGCAGCTTGGAGCGTTTCCAAATCCAGTCAAAGGAGGTCACATTTTCCCCCGCCTCAGCCCGCCATACTGAGCGCGCATGAACCCGATGAACCCAACCGACTGCTGCAGAACAGACTGATTGTGGAAACACGCCCCTGCTGACCCCGTTTCAGCTCACGTCAACCTTACCCCATTCTACACTCTACTTATATATATATATATATCCTATTTTCACTATGCAATAATGAGCAATTTCCAGTAAAAAAGAAGAGCCCTTAAAATTGACCATAACTGCATGCATACCAATTTTATGCTTTGCAATGCAAAAAAAGGAGAGGTTTGTGATCAAATGACTGCAATGCCACTTTAATCATTTCACATGCCCTTTATGCATGCAGAAGCATTTTAAAACAGACCAATTTGAAATGCACCTTGCTGAAATAAGTATAAAAGCAAAGGAGACACATCTCTGTCGATTCCCGTATGCATGACTTCATCTTTGTGTCTAAATTTAGGACTGTGCCATGCATGCAACTGCTCTGAAGCTCCCTAGACAGTCCCAATCTATCACAGATACGTGGTTTTCCTGCTCCGAGGACACGGCATTCTGCTGAATGAGGTGAAAATGGTGAAGAAAAAAAGACACCTTGTCCTAACATGAACCGAGAAATTAGTCTGGCATCGAGAGGCTTCAAATGCAATGGCTTTTCCAAACCCATCGGGCGTGCTGATGATACTGAGAACCGGTTGAACCCCACGCTTTAGTTCAGATACAAGTTTCCTACAGTCACATCAGTAACCCAGATAATGCTTTAGTAAAGCTGGGTTTGTATGCATGTGTGTGTGAGAGTTAGTGTGTGTGTAGGTGGCAGACTGGGGGGAATACAGTCAGTCTGTGTCTGGGTACAAATAGTACATTCGGTTCTAGCAGTGGGCTGCTGCTCTTTTACTGTCTTAAGCACGTTTCTATCGTTTATTAATCCGAAACTAGTAGATCAAATATAGACTTTACTGTTCAGCAGCAGACAGAACAAAGGAGGCTCTGAGACATCAGCACATCTACAGGGGCACTTTCGTTATTCCTGTTTTTCGATCTTATTCCCATCTGTCACGCTTTTTGTGAACTGAATACAGTTTTGAATTACGAAAAACACAATTCTCTTCAAATCGCGCAGTATTAGAATAATAGCTGTGGCAACTCAACTAATGTGTGTGTGCGCTTTTTTTTTTTTTTTTTTTTTTACTTTTGGCGAATGTGTGAAGGTTTACTTACAGATAAAGTCTTTGTTCTTGTCCTTTGCTGTAAAGTTGCTGTTGGAAAAGGCGTTCTTGGACGAAAGCGGACCCGAGCAGCAGCCTTGCGGGGTTTGGACACCCCATACAAGGCTGCGGGACTGGGGCGTCAGGATCTCAGCCGCTTCCACTGGCTGACTGCATGTAATTCAACAGAGAGCTAATTTTGACCGTGCTGGACTGGGGCCAAGCCCCCCATTCCGGCTCTGCACTGCAGTTCGGTTCAGACGAACCGACGATTACCCGACGGTGGGCGGGATCTGCGATTCTCCGCCCACTCTGCGTGCGGCGCGGCGCCTTTTGGGCGGTTAAAGTATGGCAAGCCGGATTAACATTTAGGGCTTATTGTCAGAGCTTTCCCTATCCGAACTTTTTTTTTTCCTCGTTCTTCCATAAGCACTGCGTCGTTTCAAGAAATATCTGCATACACACGAAACCACTGAAACCGACTCAAAACATGTAGTATACATGCTAGACCAGTATGTGGCTGTGTAAGCATGCATGCTGTACACAAACCTATCACTTTAGATGCACGAGATTGACGGAACGTTATCTGAATCGGCCGATAATGGATTAAAATGTAAGCATTGGCATTGGCCCAATGTGAAAAATTATGCCGATAAGCCTTGCCGATAAGACAAATAACTCGCAGTAGCTCAGGGTGTGATAGTGATAAGAAAATGTCAACAATGTGGTCATTCCTGAAGCAAACTTTTGCCTGAATCAGGGGTGATTCTAGGATTTTCATTTTAGGGGGGCTCAGCCCCCAATGGTATAAAAAAATATATAGGATATATATATATATATATATCCTTCGGTCCATTTTCTCGACTTTTCCCAACACAACAACAAAAATAGCTAGTGAAGTTAGTAAAGCTAATAGGCTCAGTAGCTTCTGCAGCACTGCAGCACGAACACAAGCTTGTAGTCTGCTATTGTTGTTGTTGCTGTTACGTGACGTAGTAGTGTATGACTAGGGTTGAGATGTGGGGTGATGATATCATCATTTCACAAAATATACAGATTGACTGTACACACAAAAACGCAAAGGTGTCATTTTCAGATTTATCTACTCTAGGACCCGATTTCTAAAAATAGCGGTTTCAGGCTCCAAAAACTAGATCCGTCTGGACGATCCAGATACGAAACAAAATTTTTACGCATACAGCTAAATGTGTCTCTGTGTATGCGCGGCCTTAATCTATTAACTAGTAAATAGTTACTAGGACTTATTCATTAGATACTATACTTATTAAATATATGCTACTTATTCATTAGATACTAGTGCCTATTAAATAGATATTAGTACTAAATCCTAGTACATATTTAATAGTACATATTTAACTGTTGTAACTAGTAATTAATTTCAAATTTTTGCCCTTGACGTCTATTGATCTGTCATTCAGATATCAACTATTCAGTTCTGACTAGATATTCCAATAGTGAGTAGTATCTCTTTAAGTAGTAGTATTCATCATATACCTGTGCTTAGAATAGAATAAGTACTAGTAGCTTATGAATAATAGTGTTCAATGGTAGATACAGCTAACAATATAACTACCAGTAGCATGAAAATAAATACCAGTACTTTTTAAGGATTAAATGTTATTACGGCTTGCCATAACGAATTCTGTCCGATGAGACAAAGGATCTCGGTGTGGGCGCCTGGTGGCCCAAAACAACCAATCTTTCATTGAGACAAGTTCAAATTTCAGTGTGTTTTGTGTATATTGTCGAGGACTTTTTAACTCTCGGAAGTATAATTCTTTTATATCTACTTCTTCAGTTTATTTATACATGGGATTAATTCGCTTGTGTAAATTCTATAATATATTATTTAAAAATCTTCATAGTGTAAACGCACCTGCATGTGATTGGTCAGTCTTACCATCGCGGTGAAAGGTAACAGTTACCACCTGACCACTCCGTTTCTTCAACAACAGTGAATTTACATCTAAATATTTAGATGAACTTTAATAGATGATATTTAAAAACAAACAGCGAAGAGTTAAAATATGAACATTATCTTTCAGACACACCATAACTGAAAATGTATGGTCTATTAAGCCCCGCCCATGTGCCGTTGATGTTCGCCGTGATATCCAATGAGAGCCCAGCTATGGACGTGTGCTTGAAATCGATTGGCGAACGCCTGAAAAGTCCGTTCGTAATTTTGAAACTGACAGTTAACAGATTTAGCAGTTTTTAAAGGTGCAGTGTGTAAATTTTAGCGGCATCTAGCGGTTGAGGTTGCGATTGCATGGTGGCAACTTCCATGTAAGGGGGACCCGCTGTGTATGTAGATATAAATTGCTCATTCTAAGTTAATACAAATATAACGGTTCATTATGTAAGGTCTTTATACACCTCTGAAAACATGGTTACATATATTATATTGCATTTCTGTCAATAGATCCTCCTAAATATTGCACACTGCATCTTTAATAAAAAACAATCAGTTTATTACTGTGAGCATTTAAAAACCAGATTGTCATATTTCTCTTTATGCTAAAGTATGAGACGACAGCTTTAATTTTTGCAGTAGTTTATCAGTACATAGATTACAGTGAAAGCAATTAAAGGTAAATTAAATAACAGTACTTACTACTTGAGGCTATAACAAAGCACTTCTGTATGTGGACTGAATAAGCCAACATCACTATTGCAATCAAGTAAAAAAAACTGTGCAGTAAAACTATGCAGCAATAATGTGAAACTGCTCTGTACTAGGAAGCAATAACATTTTAATATAATGAAATAATATAAAAATTATTTCTTCAATACATTTAGTCAGTCGAAATTAAATGTGCCTTTTTCTTTTCCCGCTCTCAATTTGGAGGTGCTTCATGACGATGGTAAATCATTTGAGTGTGTGCATGGGTGGGCGTGCTTGTCACATCTAATTTCAACCAAAGACTAGAAATAACTCTCTTTTTCTCTCTTTTTTGCAGTTACAGTATATTCTCTCTTCCCTCTCCAGCCAATAAGGGGCACCCTATGACTCAATTAATACTGTTATAAATGTCAAAAATATTTAGCTTCTGTGAAGTTTTTTTTCTATTCATTATAGCACTGTACTGTTATAGTGTGTATTTATGTATTTATTTAGAATTTATTTACTTAGCCTATTTATTTTAATTCTTTACTATTTTTTTTTTTATTTATTTTATTTATTTATTTACTAATTAATAAAAATGTTATTTATGTAACTATACACTGTAAAACAATTTTTGGAAATTAACGGTAAAAGACTGTATGCTACAGTAAAAACCTGTTAAATGGTTAACGGAAAGTTCCTCTACTATATGTGGTGAAAAACTGTAGTGGACATTACATGTAATTTTATGGTAGTATGCCATTTTTGGAAGTGGAAAAAGAATGTATAATTTACAGTTAATAACTGTAAATTGACATTTCCAGAATTCCCTGCGTTATATTTCAAATTTGATTTTATTTATTTTTTTAACTGTTTCTTCTTAGTTTTTCTTATCAGTTGTGTACATTAGGATTTGCTTCATCATGTGACTTTCTCTTCACTACCTGCTTTTGGTGGTTATCAGTGCAATACAAAGGTACAATACAGATTTCAGTGCTTCAGTAGGTTGGTATATTAACATTATATCAGTTAATGAAATTACGGTATTTAAATGTAAATTTAAGTTAAAACCGTAAAACCTGTCAAATACTGTCAAATTTATGGTTTTTGGAGATAAAAACTATGATTTACCATGTAATTCACAGTAAACCTTATTTTCAGAAGTCTTTGCATTATATATGCAGGGTTGTCACATTTGCGGTTTTACTGCAGAATTGGGTTACTTTTACACTGTTGCTGATCTGGCAACCCTGGATATTTGATAACATTTAATTTTTTTTTTTTTTAATTACATTTCTTCTCATTTTTATCAGTAATGTTCAGCAGGATCTTTTTTTGTCATTTACTTATTTATTTTAATCATTATTTGTTTGTTTGTATACTTTTAAATTATTTTTTAAATTTAAAAAATGCTTATTTTATTTATTTTAATCTTACATTTTATTATTTATAAATTTTTTACACATTCTTTGACCTTTTGACTATAAAAAGGTAAGAAAGAGATGGTTCTTCAAAGAACCTTTGACTGAATGGCTCTTTGTGGAACCAAAAATGGTTCTTCTATGGCATCACTGTGAAGAACCTTTTAAGCACTTTTATTTTTAAGAGTGTATTGTTAATGTAAGTCCAACAAATGAACACTGTCAAATTTCCAACGAGCGTAATATAAAATATATAAATAATTATTTTTTAGTTAATATATAAATCCTTACAACATATATGAAGCAACACTATCCTTAAACCAGCCCCATAACCTAGTGACCCATAGATTGACTCCTAAATCAGTCAGATACTGGATCTCAGGGGTCAGCATCTTCCTGCAGACCTCGTCATACTGTTGCTCGATGTCGCTCCTCAGGTTGTACCCTAGTATGGAAGCTTTTCCGATGGGCTGCCAGGGCTTCATGTGTCCATCCGTGATGTCCGCCGCCTCCACGGCTCCTCCGCCGTCAATACAGATGGCCTCCATCTCTGCGTTTCTCCTGCGCAGCTCCCTCACCTGCTCCTCCATTCGGCTCCAGCCGTAGTTCTCCACACGCGCCCAGAAAGTGGCATTGAAATGCCGATAAAGTCGCCAGTCGGCTCCATTCCATTCCCGCGCTCGAGTCCTCAGGTCAGGGCTCATGGGAGACACAGACGTGACATTTCTAGCATTGAGTTTAAAAAACAACAAGTCATCCATCTGCCAGCACAGAGCGTCTTTAAGCAGAATGAGTGATTCCTCGAAGTGGTCTGAAATTAAAACCATCTGAAAGCGCTTTTCGATGTACTCAATGCTTTCTTGGACTCTCACATCATCAGCTTCCAAATTATTCTCGAAGCCAAAGTCGAAAAACTGTAGATTCTTGAGGTAGAAAGCGTTGATTCCCCGTGGGTTGAAGTAGCGGTTTGGATCACTGAGAAACTCCTCCAATTGGTTTTCTCCAGGGATTCTCCACGTTTGAGGCACGTAGGCTTTGTAGTAGTGAAACGAAGACTCAAAAAGCTCTGCAGGATCTCGTAGGATGGTGAAGAAGAAGGCATCCGCCGGGAACAGCTTCTCCACTTCAGGTGCATTGAATCGCATGTGGTTGCACAAGATGTTATAGCATAGGCCTGGCTGGTAGCTCTTCACTTGCGTTCGGAAGAAGCTCGACGGGTAGAAGAAGTCGTTACGGCTGTCTGGGAGAGCAAACCTCAGCTGGTGCTTTTCTCCAAAGCGCAGGAGAACGTTCATCAAAGTGCTGCTGGCCGTCTTGTGGGTCTTCATGAACATCAGGTTGATTTTAGGTGTGCAGGTCGCGTCTGCTTTGAGAGTTTGCTGTGAATTGTTACGCACTTGAACGGTTGGTGCACAAGGGGCCAGAGAAACACTGAAAAGACAGAAATAAACACAAACTGTCACAATCACTGGGGTTTTGATTATAATATGTTGATTTGATCCATTTTGAAGTCTTCAAAGTACATGGGAAATGGTCCTTTAAATTTAATTTATTGAACATAATGAAATATATCAGTTAAATTAAAAAAAAAATAAAAATAGAAATTCCTCAAATATGAAAACATGAAGATTAAAAAGACTTATGTTTGCATTATATTTGAAAATAAAGCAGTTATATTTCAATTTTATTCCATTTTACTTCAGACTTACACTCAAGTTACATTTAAAGGCATTCTCATTGTACATATATATAATGTATGTATATCGTATAATATATTTTTAATTTTTGCATAAAAAATTCTAAATATTATAGTAAATAATAACTGTTAATTAGTGAAATTATGTTAGCATATATGCTGAAAAACTGTAAATGGCTTATGTAATTGTATGCAACTTTACTGTAGAAATATTGTTAATTACTGTCAAATTTATGGTTTTTGGAGCTAAAAACTATGAATTGCCATGTTAAAAAAAACACTAAAAGGTCATTTCCAGAAGTCTTTGCATGACATATGATTACATTTTATTTAAATAATTACATTTTCCTTCATTTTCATTATCAGTAACATACATTAGGTTTTGTGTTATTTCAAGTTACTTAACTGATGTTTAACATGTTTCCATGATGGTGTTTCGTCTAAAATGTGTAAAATGTGCCTTGTTTTATAGGTGATGGACTTATTACAAAATCTGACTCATCATTTGGCTTTCTGATTTACCACCGGTACTGTTATTATTATCATGGTTATCAGCACATTATACGGTAAAAAGCACAGTTTTGCAGATCAAGGTATTAATATAATTTACATAATTTAATGAAATGCATTGTTATAAGATGTTAGATATACAGGCCTCTGATGCTGTAATCATTGTCACAGTGTTTTACAGTGAATTCCTGGCAACTTTTTTAATGTAAATTTAATATACAGTGGATCACATGGCACCAAAACAATGCAAAAACATTAGAACACATTTATTTGAATGTAACAAGTTTTTTTCCGGTGATATATACACAAATATATATATATACCTTACCTGTGTGTAGCAAGGAGGGTTGATGTAGTCAAACAGTAGAAACCCATGATGCAAATCACAGACACCACCAAAAACAGCTTTTGTATCAGTCGCTTGCCCCGATTCCCCATTTGATTCGCCCTTCCAAACTCTCCTGGATCCTTGAAATCAAATCATACACAGACAAATGAGTCCACTCTGTCTAAACCTGTGTCCACTTGCATAAACTGCACTGTAAAAAAAAAAAAATAAAAAATAATAATAATAAGTTTACCAGCTTCAGCAGATTTTTGAGTTTTCTCAACTTGTTGTTTTAAGTTTATACAACAAAAAGTTAAGAAAACTCAAAAATCTGCTGAAGCTGGTAAACATCTTTTTTTTTTTTACAGTGTGCTTAGACAAGTTAGCAGGGGTGTATAGCAGGCATTTTATAAGAGAGGGGCACACATATCAGTCAGCGTGACCTGAAAGGGCAAAACAATCACTTTCACAAAACAGATAAAAAAGTGGTGAAACTAACTAACTAAAACTAGGACCGTTGAACAAAAACTGACATTATAGTCAATCAACCCTTGTGCTGTGCTGAAATTCCTTCACCTAATTTGGTGTTTCTGGTGGAAAAAAAAAAAAAAATCACCAGCAGCTTTTTAAAAATTGTTTATAAATCTTTCTTTGTGGAATATTGTCACCACATCTGGGATTCAGTCTTTTTGTCAACTTGTTTTCTTTCAGTTAGCACAGGTTTTGCATTTTATATTGTAACCGATTGATTGTATTGATCTGAGGTGCGTTTCCCAAAAGCAACTATGTTCGCAAGTTCCATTGCTACCAATAGAGTTCAGTGGAACTAATGATCATCGTTAGCTGACGATACTTTTGGGAAATGCACCCCTGATCAGATTTTGAGTGAAAAAGCAGTATTTTGACAATATTGATAGTGACATGGTTACCCGTACTTGGAATTTGTGCTCTGCATTTAACCCATTTTAGATGCACACACCCCCAGAGCAGTGGGCAGCCAATGCTGCAGCACCCAGGGAGCAATGAGTTGATGTTTTGCTCAAGGGCACCTCAGTCATGGTATTGAAGGTGGAAGAAAGCACAGTTCATTCACTCCCTCACCTACAATTCCTGCCAGACCTGAGACTCAAACTCACAACCTTAAGGTTACAAGTCCAACGCTCTAACCATTAGGCCACGACTCATATTGCATGTTCCCTCATAACCTGAAGTGTGAAAGCTCAGATCAATGAGACCTAAGATCAAAGCAGAATCAGAGACTTACAAGCAATTTTTTCCAACAGTGTTTGAAAAAATTTATTTTAGTTTTAGTTCAATGTGAAAACATTAACTAGCATTTTCATGAAAAAGAAAATTGAAATTTGATTGAAAATAGACTACTCAGACACTGTGTTTGGGAAAGAAGGATGTCTGCAGTACATTACCTGTCGACTGACTAGTCAGACTCGTTTTTAACATGTGCAGTGTTGAGTTTCATAATGAGTTTTATAAGACATATTTTGCATTTGTTATGAGACAAACTTTCTTGACCTGTCCAACTAAATTGTCAGAGTATCATAATCATCATCATCACTGTTGTGTAAATAGTGTGTTTAGGAACTAGTTTGGTGGATTTGTATGCACGCGTCTGTCAGTATTTGTACAGAAACAGTGTTTTATACTCTGTGTTGACATATCAAACAGCTGTTTGCAAGTGTTTACAAGAACAACTCCTGTTTCAAAGATTCAACTCTTGCCTTAATCTCCAGCTAAACATTTCAGCTCAATTTATAAACCCAGCATTTACTGTATGAAGTGAGATCACTGATGTATAACATTTCTAAATAAGTGGACAAAACTAACCAACTTGAGATAATATTTTAGTTTATATAACTATCATTTATCATTTATCATTTTTTTTTTATATAGGTCTATAAAGTTTTCATTCATTTTAATTTCAGTTTCAATTTTAGTTGTTTTAATACATCAAGTTAAACTAAATGAAAACAAGAAATATTATATGTTCCAAGAAAGTTTTCTTTATGCATATTTGTTTGCAAAAGATTAATAATAATATAATTTAATTAACTTAATTATTATGTTAAAATACATCTGTGTTGTTTTAATATAATTCATATGCTGCTATAATTTTACAAATATTTTGAATTGGTTTATATTTATATATTTTCTGTTTTGATTCAGGGTTAGTAGTTTTGTGTTTTTTAAATATTTGTTTTGATATTTTTTCAAATTTATTTCAGTTTTAGTTTGTTATTTTAGTACATCGAGTTAAACTAAATGAAAATGAGAAATACAATTCTTTTAAACCATATTTTAGTTTATTTTATTTTACCTATAAGAAGCATGTTCTACATTTGTGTTCATATTTTCTCATATTTTGAGAATTTAAAGAATGACAAAAAGTCTGTAAATCCTGTAAATGAAAAACACATGGGATGTACTTTGTGAGAGGCATGTCAGATATGCATCACAAGACATTCAACACTTTGCCAACTCATGCATACTCAAAGGCTTTGATCTGAAATCACATTATGAAACTAATACAGTATTACAGAATATAATACAGTCTACTTGCATTTATTGTACAGAATTTGTATCAAACAGCCAGTTTGCAGATTGATTTCATAAAAGATTTAGATGTTGCATGCCTACCTGATCAGTCCTTGTTAAAGCAGGATTGCACGATCACATTAATTCACAAAATAAGCCCAGAGATCTTCCATCATGACCAAAGACAGAGCTAACAGAGCTCAAAACTGTAATGTATTGATACGATGGATCTGCACATGCATGTATAGCTCTCATCCAGCCGTGGGAACCTGTGCTACTGGTGACATAGAGACACTCGCTCCTGTTTTCTGTGAATGGGGCGGGTCGCTGTATTGCTGTCTGATGTTTGTAGGTGATAGAGTGTCTGCCTGGATCGTGCAATAGGAGAACACACCTACCTGTGATTTAATAAGAACATTAAAAGCTCAGCTTCTCTGTTAACTTGTTTCATGTTTTATGAATCGTCTGATGTGGGCAATCCCTCTGTGTAACACACACACACCCTGCTCGTGTTCTGTCACGTTGAACTATGCAATATCCACATGTGCTTACAGTGAATTCAGACTTGTGTTTAACACTTTAAATAATCAGTAAGTGTTTTTTAATACAACACCTTATGAACAGATTCATCTTTCAGCATATGCGTTTATCCAGAGTGACTTACAGAAATTATTGTTACAGGTTCCTGATTTGCCAATGTCTACCACCAATGAAAATTCAAAAATTAGTTACTTGCAACTAGTTACTTCCCAACACTGTGAAGAAGATATGACAACCTACATGTCACGTGACCAAAAACAGATATCAGAGAACCATGAAATGTGAATGTTTTGATAAATTATGATTTGTCAGGGATTCGGCTGACAAAAAATGTTTGGGAATCCTTACTTTGTGATGTATCACTCAGAATCTGTATGTTATATTAATCCAGATCTTTTCGCACAGCTGCCTCTGGCGATCACTGGCATGTTCTCAATCTGGAAAATATCGGGTTTCTGCAAGAGCCAATGGTTATTCTTCGCAGACTCAAATGCCTCAACAGCAAGCTTAACTACAGACGGCTGGTTTGACCTGGACAGCACAGCCTCTCAGGATTATAACTTTGAGTACAGACTATGAAGAAGGATTGTATGGAAATATTAGCCTCTTTAAGCATTTAGGCTCTTACATTACAGATCACGCTCTCTGTGGAACAGAGCATAAATACAGGAATATCATTCTTAATTAATTCAATGTGAATAGTTACGAGAATGAGGTATTACTATTGAATGATGCAAAAAAAAGTTATTTCTGAGCTGTCCCCAAATTACATATTTTATAATGTGCACATTTTCTAATATGTGACCTTGGACCACAAAACCAGTCTTAAGTCGCTGGGGTATATTTGTAGCAATAACCAAAAATACATTGTATGGGTCAAAATTATCGATTTTTCTTTTATGCCAAAAGTCATTAGTATATTAAGTAGAGGTCATGTTCCATGAAGATATTTTGTAAATTTCTTACCGTAAATATATCAAAACTTCATTTTTGATTAGTAATATACATTGTTAAGAACTTCACTTGGACAACTTTAAAGGCAATTTTCTCAATATTTTTTTTTTTTTTTTTTTTTTTGCACCCTCAGATTTCAGATTTTCAAATATTGTCCGATCCTAACAAACCATACATCAATGGAAAGCTTATTTATTGTATAAATCTCTATTTTAAAAAACTGAACCTTATGACTGGTTTTGTGGTCCAGGGTCAAATATAATACATATTAAGTGACCGTACTTCTAGGGTAGGCCTAGAAAAATGACTTTTAATATGTTCAATGGCATGCAACATACATTTTAATAGACAGGACATAATAAGTAACTATCAAATCAACCTCTGATATGAGCTTTGTAAAGAGAATCGCTATGCAATTATGTGTTTGAATATTTAATACTACATTCATTATTCAGCTTTCAAATGATGCATAAATCTCAATTTCGAAAAATTGACACTTAAGACTGGTTTTGTGGTCCATTTAAGCTCTCAATATCATTGTGTTATGCACAATCAGTCAAAAAAGCCTCTTTATGATTTTATGTACATATTTCAAACCCAGCAAGGGTTTATTCATGATCCATCACTATTACATATTAATGAAGATGTGCACATGCATTTGATTCAGGACTGATTAAATGATAAGTGTACAGTACTATATATCCCTCATGATAAAATCTGCTAAATATAGATTATAAAATGAAATAATTTCATTAAAAAAAGAGAAAAGAAAATTTTCCCGTAGAAACATCCTAAAACGGGTTAAATATATACATTAAATTAATACTTATAAACCATTTATCTGTTTATTTTAACTTTTTGTTTCATTCTTTATTTAAATGTACAAATAGAATATAAATTAATTAGTGTATAAATTAATTATAAATTAATTATAAATGATTTTTTTTTTACATTTATTTCAAGATAATATATAATATAAAATAATATACAAATATATATAATGATGAAGAGGTCATTCACTTGTTTTGTATAAATTTTGGTTCGATTATTTAATGCTAATCCAATCTCATTTTGTAAGTGACTTTTCTTTGGATTGTTTGACTACTCTTTAGGAAAATATCACTTAATTTGTGTTTCCTGCTAGCTAAATTTCACATACTAAAATTTACTGGCTTTATAACTCTGTTTTCTTTATTTAGAGTTGGACTAGAGAAGTGTATGGAAACTATCCAAAGCTCGGTTAATCTTAAAGTAGGCAAATCTGTATCTATCTTATTTAAACTGTATTAACCCCGATAAAGGCTACATTTGTGGTGTTTTGTCTGTATTTTGCACAGGTTTAGGTTTCAGCCGTCTGCTGCAGTTGCTCGTTTCAGTCTGAAGGGGGCGGAAGTTTGTGTCACTTCCTGATCCGGGGAGGGGAAGCGCGTGCGCTTGTTTATCCTCGGTTTTTATTTCGAGCTGCAAATTACAGAGGTAAATCAAACTATTAATTTCGGTTATATTTCATCTTTAACCATATTCGTGCATGAGAAAAAAGGCCGACCTCGTTATTTGCTGGTGTTTGTCATTTTGCTTTGAGCAGTTGTTTCAACAAAGAAGCTAGTAAGCTAGTATGCTAATGTAATTGTGTTGTATTGTTATTAAACACAAATATCATAATTTTAGATTTGTTAAGCTGACTGCTATATATATTGTAGTGGAAATGAACGGATTTGGGTTGATATTTTGAATTAAATAAAGAATTAAAAGCGTAAGATGAGACGTTAGCAGTGTTAGCAGCTGTCATGGCTGTCCTCTGATTTGCATTCGACTTCTTTTATTGAATTAACAAAGTCTGCAGAAGAAGTAGATTAAATATGAACAAATTGTAGTATTAAATATTTAAACACATATTTGCACAGCGATTCTCTTTACAAAACTCATATCAGAGGTTGATTTGATAGTTACTTATTATGTCCTGTCTATTAAAATGTGTTGCATGCCATTTAACATATTAAAAGTCATTTTTCTAGGCCTTAGCTAGAAGTACGGTCACTTAATATGTATTATATTTGACCAATCATAAGGTTCAGTTTTTTGAAATAGAGATTTATTCAATTAATAAGCTTTCCATTGATGTATGGTTTGTTAGGATCGGACAATACTTGGCTGAGATATACAACTATTTGAAAATCTGGAATCTGAGGGTGCAAAAAAATATCTAAATACTGAGGAAAATCACCTTTAAATTTGTCCAAATGAAGTTCTTAGCAATGCATATTACTAATCAGAAATGAAGTTTTGATATATTTACGGTGGGAAATTTACAAAATATCTTCATGAAACATGATCTTTACTTAATATCCTGATGATTTTTGGCATAAAAGAAAAATTATTTTGATAATTTTGACCCATAGAATGTATTGTTGGCTATTGCTACATATATACCCATGCTGCTTATGACTGGTTTTGCGGTCCATGCTCACAAATGTCAAACTGAGGTGATATTTTCCCTACAGAACAAGGTTAATTATGATTTACCGGCCAACGAATTAGTGCATCAAATGCAAATGTGGTTTAAAGACGTTATTCAAATGTTTCATGGTGGATTGGAGGCATCAGGCCCTTGTTCCTCATCTGTCCCTCATATGTGTTCATTTTAATTGATTGTCCTTGTTTCTAAGTTTTCAGACTGTGGTCCTGGAGGCTTCTATGCTGGGTTTCTTGAACTCGACATGTTCTGCAACCGCCAGAGTTTAGAGTTGTGAATAGAGGCTTTTAGAAGGACGGACTAGAGTTTGGATGTTCTGAACACCCTGACACGGAAAACGCTCTATTTCCTTGAAGGCTGCAGGTCCAGCGGAGTTCAAGCCATGTCGGACGGACGGATCTACGTGGGAAACCTTCCCATGGATGTCCAGGAGAGGGACATTGAGGATCTCTTCTACAAATATGGAAAAATTCGGGATATTGAGTTGAAGAACAACAGAGGCACCATCCCGTTTGCCTTCGTGCGATTTGAGGACCCACGGTGAGTCGCGCGGCCTCCGAGAACACGGACGAGGCTTTTTCACGTGTAGAACGAAAATTAGGAGCACTTTCCTCTCTTCCTCTAGGGATGCGGAGGACGCTGTCTTTGGAAGGAATGGATATGGATTTGGAGACTGTAAGCTGCGTGTGGAATATCCACGATCTTCTGGATCCAAATTTAGTGGACCTGCGGGAGGAGGACCGCGGGGAAGGTTTGGGCCCCCGACGCGCAGATCTGAGTTTCGTGTTATTGTGACGGGTGAGTTAAGAGGTTTGAGGCCTCATGCAAGAATAATACGACTTAAAATAGTCCTGATAACACTGCTTCAATGAATTGTATAGCAGGGCTACTATAGTTTACTAAAACTTTTAAAAATTTCAATGTTAAAATAAAAAAAATCTAAAATCTATTTTATTTCAGTTAGTTGCCAAGGCAACAATTCTCATTTTCATTTAGTTCATCTTGTAGTAAAATAACTAAAACTGCGATTAAAAGTGAATAAAAACTGTATAGACATATTTAAAAACAACAGAAATGGTAAAAACATATTAATAAAACGTTAACTAAAATGAAAATGAAAACAGAAAATATAAAAATAAAATTGAATTCAAAATATTTACAAAAATTGTAGTAGTATATCAACGATGCTAAAATAACTCAGTAATTTAACTTAAAGGAACACTCCACTTTTTTTGGAAATATTCTCATTCTCCAACTCCCTCAGAGTTAATAAGTAGAGTTTTACCGTTTTTGAATCCATTCAGCCGATCTCCGGGTCTGGCGATAGCACTTTTAGCATAGCTTAGCATAGATCATTGAATCCGATTATGACCAGTAGCATCGTGTTCAAAAATGACCAAAGAGTTTCGATAGTTTTCCTATTTAAAACTTGACTCTTCTGTAGTTATATCGTGTACTAAGACCGGCAGAAAATGAAAAGTTGCGATTTTCTAGTCCGATTTGGCTAGGAACTATACTCTCATTCCGGTGTAATAATCAAGGAACTTTGCTGCCGTAACATGGCAGGCGCAGTGATATTACGCAGCGCCTGAAAGTAGTCCCCAGCTATATTATAACTAGTTACCTAGCTGGGGACTACTTTCAGGCGCTGCGTAATATCACTGCTGCCATGTTACGGCAGCAAATTTCCTTGATTATTACGCCGGAATGAGAGTATAGTTCTTAATCATATCAGCCTAGAAAATCGCAACTTTTCATTTTCCGCCGGTCTTAGTACACGATATAACTACAGAAGAGTCGAGTTTTAAATAGGAAAACTATCGAAACTCTTTGGTCATTTTTGAACGCGATGCTACTGGTCTAATCGCTTTCCTGTAGCTCAAATAGTAGAGCATGGCGCTAGCAATGCCAAGATCATGGGTTCGATTCCCAGGGAAAGCAAGAGCTGATAAAATGTAAAAATTGTAACTTGAATGCAATGTAAGTCGCTTTGGATAAAAGCGTCTGCTAAATGCATAAATGTAAATGTAATCGGATTCAATGATCTATGCTAAGCTATGCTAAAAGTGCTATCGCCAGACCCGGAGATCGGCTGAATGGATTCAAAAACGGTGAAACTCTACTTATTAACTCTGGGGGAGTTGGAGAATGAGCCTATTTCCAAAAAAAGTGAAGTGTTCCTTTAAGAGTAGGGATGGCCGATGGCCGATAGCCGATACCGATATATTTCCTATTGTTTGGAAACAACACCAAGTCTCTCCTGTGCAGAAATTATAAGCTAATTATTTTCAGTTTTTTATTTTATAGTTTTTAACAAGAACTTATTCGTTAGAATTAAATAAACAATAATAAAGTTATTTTATAATGACAGTACATTGAAGATTTGAAAATAACTAAATAAACTATATATTAATCCCTGCATTTTTTTTTCTTTCCAGAAAGATGCAGTGGTAACCTTAACATTTTAAGATTTAACATTTGTAAACAGTCTAAAACAAAAGAGTTGTAAAAATTCTGAAAATCTTTTAGAGCTCATAATTTTATAACATATTACACATTAATGAATAAATCGGTATATATAAAATTATTTAAGTGTCATGTTTGTGATTTGTTTTTTGTTTTTTTCTTTGGTTCATGTAAGCTATAGATTCTGACCTTTAAACACATACTCATGATTTAATGGCATCAATTACTGCTTTATTTAATCAGAAACGCAGTCTAAATATTATGTGTGTATTTTGCTTTCATTTTATTAGAAGTAAGCCAACAGCGCCCCCTACGGAATTAAAACTCTTTACCGAGTGGGCGTTTGGACCCAGGGGGAGGCTGCCACTGCACGTGCTTTTACAGTTTACTCTATCATACACCAAAAGCCTCATTCTGTACATGCATTCTCAGTTTAACTGCAGAGATCCAAAACTGTGAATCTAATCATCATTCAGGCAAAACTGTGCTTCAAGTATGAGCCACACTGTTGACGTGATCTAATCGCTAGCACACCCTGAGCACATGTAAGTTAATGTATTCCTCTTATCGGCAAGACATATTGGCACAATTTTTCATATTGGGCCAATGTTTACATTTAAAGCCATTATTGGCCGATTCCGATAATATCGTGCATCCCTACTAAAGATTATTTAAAGAGACAGTTCACCCCAAAATTAATGTTGTCATCATTTACTCACTAAACCCGTAATTCATCTTCAAAACTTGAATTTAACATAAGTTTAATGAAACCTGGGGTTTTACACAGATGTTTGCAGCACTTTCTTGTGCAAAACATCAAGACTGTAGCATAATAAACACCTTTGGCCCATGTGCAGGTCTTCCTCCCAGCGGCAGCTGGCAAGATCTGAAGGACCACATGCGGGAGGCTGGAGACGTGTGTTTTGCTGACGTGCAGCGTGATGGCGAGGGTGTGGTCGAGTTCCTCAGACGTGAGGATATGGAGTACGCACTGAGACGCCTGGACGGCACAGAGTTCAGATCCCATCAGGTCAGGGTCCTGGGGAACCGGTTCCGTTCGTTAAACATAAAATTCAGACAAATTCAGTTCATACCTTGGGGTTTTTTTTGTTTGTTTTTTAATTAAAATTTTTTTTTTTTTTAAAGTAAAAAATAAATTTGCCTTGCCTAAAACTGTGTATTTTTTAATCTCTAATTGCCTTTTATCTTCTCATGCATTAATGATTTAATTCCTGTGGGAAGATACGTATGATACACATTGATATTTTTGTTTAACATATATTGTTTTAGATACACTGCCATTGACTACCATTTGAGGTCTTTTTTTTTTAATTATAATTGTATTTTTGTTCTCTCAACTTATTCACTTTTATTTTGATCATTCATTTTTATTTTTTACATTTTAGTTCTATTATAGGTATCTGTTTTTAATTAATTAAAAAGAGGTCAGTAAGATAAAGAAATTAATACTGTTATTCAGCAAGGATGCATTAAATTAATTGTAAAAAATTACAGTCAAGATATTTAAATGTTCCAAAAGATTTCTATTTCAAATAAGTGCTGTTCTTTTGAACTTTATATTCATCAAATAATCCTGAAAATAAAATGTATCACACTTTCCCCAAAATATTGGGCAGCACAACTGTTTTCAACATTGATAATAATCAGAAATGTTTCTTGAGCAGAAAATCAGCATGTTAGAATGATTTCTGAAGGATCATTTGACTGAAGACTGAAGTAATGATGCTGGAAATTCAGATTTGATCACAGCAGTCGATCCCATTTTAACAGATATTCACATAGAAAACAACTATTTTAAATTGTAATTATATTTCACTATTTTTACTGTATTTTTGATCAAATAAATGCAGCATTGGTGAGCAGTAGAGACTTCTTTTAAAACCTTCTTCCTGATCCCAAACGTTTCCAAAAAATCTTCCTGATCCCAAACGTTTAAACGGTAGTGTATGTATGTTAGTCTATAGTTTTAAGATTGTTGCGTATAATCTATTATTAATTTAGCATAGACTTCTGAGGTCAGGTGGTTTCAGGGCTAGTGATTATAATACATAAAATATCATTTTTAAACAGAAAATCAAAATGTTAAGTGCATTGTAGTGATCATATTTACTTTTTTAACCTACTATTTATTTATTTAATGCACATCTAAGTAGCTGACCAGTTTATTTTCTATAGTTTAGAAAATACTAATAAAATATGACGAGAACTCAAGAGTTAAACTGTGTCAGAACAAACTCATCTTGATGATGTCAGAGAACTTTGATAGAAAGGAAAGTAGTGGATTACAATCAACCAAAAATTATTCAGCTGTTACATTTAAGTTCACAATTGTGACCCTGGAGCACAAAACCAGTCTTAAGTCGCTGGGGTATATTTGTAGCAATAGCCTACAATACACTGTATGGGTCGAAATTATTGATTTTTCTTTTATGCCAAAAATCATTAGGATATTAAGTAAAGATCATGTTCCATGAAGATATTTTATAAATTTCGTACTGTAAATGTATAAAAACCTAATTTTTGATTAGTAATATGCATTGCTAAGAACTTCATTTGTACAACTTTAAAGGCAAATTTCTCAATATTTAGATTTTTTTTGCACCCTCAGATTCCAGATTTTCAAATAGTTGTATCTCAGCCAAATATTGTCTGATCCTAACAAACCAGACATTAATGGAAATTTGATGTATAAATCTCAATTTTAAAAAACTGACCTTTATGCTTGGTTTTGTGGTCCAGGGTCACAATTAGATAATAGCAATTTAGGTCAACCAATTACCAAACAATGCTTAATTTATAAAAAAAACACTGCATTAGCAATTACAGAAAAAATACTTAAGCAAAACATGGTCAGGTCAAACTGGCTGATATCTGGTGTCTGAATAATTTTTGGTTTGACTGTATATCCTATACAAATATATGTATGTGTGTGTGTGTGTGTGTGTGTGACACAATGTTTTTAAAAAAACTAAAAATAAATTTAGTTTTTGTCCAGCGTCTCCGGAATCAGTGGTTTGGTGCTGTCTGTGTTTCTGAATATTGTTTGTTTGTGGCTCAGGGAGAGACGTCCTACATCAGAGTGATGGAGGAGCGGGGCACAAGCTGGGGTCGCTCGCGCTCCCGCTCCAGGTCTCGAGGACGTTACTCACCCCCATACCAGAGCAGAGGGTCACCGCCGCCCCGTTACCGATCGCCCCCGCGTCACATGACCCGCCATAGCCCACCCTCCCGCCGAGCACCGCTGCAGCATCACAGCCCGCCGCCACGGCACTATCGATGAGCGGCCTTCTCCACCGCCACACCTTTCTTTCTCAATTTTGTAATTTACATTCCATTGTAGGAACCCAAATGGCCTTATTCACCATTCAGTTCATGGAGAGCTTGCGAATATGTTAATGATCATGTGGATGACGCTGCATATGTGTACAGATGTGGTTATGATTGTGAAAGATCTGAAGATGAATAACCCGTTTTGTGATTATTGACATGAAGCAACAGACTAAAGATGTGTTGTTTGTGATTAATCTGGTCCATTTCATAGACATTGACTTTTATTCTTTTTTTTATGATTTGATTAAAAGGCTGAAGTTTTAAAAATGTTTTTTTTTTCTGTAATCTCCCCACGTGATTTTTCTTTCTTTTTTCTCGTTTTATATCATGTGATGACGGTATGCTTTTTTTTTTTTTCCAATTAAAGCATTGAATCAAAGTTACTATATATCGAGTCATTTTTACAAACTATTGTTTTGCAGGAATAATGGAAATAATAACAGAAAACCTGGAAATAGAGTTTAAAAAATGAAGTCATTGAATTATCAGTAATAAAATTGTGCTTTAATTTAAAAATGCATTATTGAATGTTGATTCATGATGCATCAACTGATGTTAACAGATATGTGATTAAAAAATGTTAATGTGAAACATTAAGATTATTAAATGCTTTAGAAATATTGCTTGTTAGTTCACGTTAATGTAGTTAATAAATGTAATATTGTAATGTGTTGTTGAATTGTCCTATAGCAGTTAATCTTTTTTAATTATGCTGGGCTCTCAATGTTTCCTTAGTGAGACTTTGAGCTGTTGCATATTTAATTCATAAGATGTTCTTTGTCTTATCTGAGCCATTTGTCCACATGAAGTGTAATTGTTTAAATCTTTTAATTTCAAGGATAGCTAACAAATGGAAAACATAATCACAACTGATTAAAAGCATGGAAATGCACAATCAGACTTTAAATTAGTCCATTAGTTTAATTGTTCCATTAGTGTAATAGACTGATTTATTCTGATTTGATGCTCCAGATGTAATTGGGTTTCAGTTATGTTGGAGTTTGATGTGATTAGACATTAATGATTTGTTAGGCTAATCTCTTAAACGAGGTCTTAATGGTATTCTCTATAATCAATATCTTGCTTTCAAAGCCATGAACACTTTTTTAAAATTTTAAGGCATTTATTATTTCTCAACTCTGTGTGGTAAAATTCCCATTATTAAAGGTTCAGTTTTCATTCATGAAGAAATATGCTAAAACCGTGTAAAATAGACTTTTTGAGATGAAAATGAAATTACAGTTATAACCAAGAGATGGCAGTATAGGATCACTCATTGGCTGCCATTTCAGCTTAGTTTTTCACGTCTTTTGATTTATTATAAAATAAATATTATAACAAATTTAGTACTTTGTCGCACTGAAGTATAAAGTATAGCAAGTGCAGAAAGTCACAGCCTGTAATGCTGAATTATTTAAATACCTATATAGTCAAATACAAATTATATAAATTGGTACAACAAATAAATAATGCATTCAGTATTTTGAAATGTTTAGATTTAATTCAAATAATTAGGCTACATCGTTTAAGTTTTATCCAACACAGACCTGTAGCTTTGTTAGTCTGAATTTAGTCTGAATCACTTAATGCACAGCTTTATTTTGACATCGGCTCGTCAGGTGATTCATTCCGTTGCCGCTGTCAATCCCTGCTAAAACAAACAAAACAATAGAAGCCCAATAGAAACCATCACAGAAATTCCAATGGTTTCCATTAAAATTCCATTATAAACCATTAGCTTTTTTCCAGTAAAACCATTACAAAATTCCTTTTTGTAGTGTGTTTTGGGCATTTTTCCAAAAGGATTTAACATCCCACCAATAGAATCCATCACATACCAGTAGACACCATTATAGTTTCCATTAAAACCAATACAATTCCCATTATAACCATTAAATCCATTACATTTTCTATTGTGTTTTGGGAAGGGTTCTATTGTTTTATTCAGCAGGGATAGCAATGACTCGCGGCATGATTTAACGGATTCCCTCACTTAAGTTTAACATTCGCATTTTGTCATTCCTGAAACGAAATACGTGGACGTTTGGTCATCTTAGACAAACAAAAATTTTCTCCTAATTGTGAATGGATTATATAGAGAAATCGAGTAAAGGACGCTCCTCTTACTGCAAAGTACACTTGACCGGAAATGACTGAGCTGGTTTATCTACAACCAGGAAGTAACCGCACGCGCATAAGATCAATTCTAGTTCAATGCTTACAGTTTTCACTGATGTATCTAAAGATCTGGAAACAGCTCAAGCTTCAGCAGCAGTATATATCCAATATTATCAAGTTAAAATTGGTAAAAGGGTATCTGATCAAGTAGGAGTTTACACAGCAGAGATGGCAGCAATATTGTTAGCTATCAGGTGGATGGAGGATTCTCGACCAATGAATGTAGTGATATGCTCAGATTCTTATTCAGTCTAATTAGTGGGAGATCTTCAAGACTAGATATTCTGCATGAAATTCTGTACAGGGTAAATAGGAAGCAAGATATGTTTCTTGTGGGTTCCAGCCAGTGTTGGGCAGTAACTAGTTACTAGTAATTTAGTTACTGTAATAATATTACTTTTTGCAGTAACCAGTAGTGTAACTAATTACTAATAAGATTTCAGTAATAATATTACAGTTACTTTCCATAAAACAGCTTAGTTACTTAGTTACTTTTGATGCCTCAATCTAACAATCAAATAATTACTAGATTTATTTTCATTATTTTCATGACTCGCACATGCGTGTGATGTCCCCAGTGCAGCAGGCAAGCTGGAATATAGAAAAGCTTACATTCAGCAGATAGAAATTGCATTATATTGATTTTGTCAGGAAAAAAGATCTGGCTTTACTTTACTCTGGCATTACATCCCTCTGATCAGCATGTGGTACATTATATTAATATACCGTGATTAAAAATATTTTTGGAAAATTAAACAGTTTCTTACAAACTCATGTGATTTGATAAAATACATAACGAAATTTAATAACATATGGGTAATGGGAAAATTACTTCAAGCTACACATGACAATTAATGAGATGAATACAACACTTTACTTGAATGTCACTATCAATCACTATTGAGTGTTTGTAATAACTTCAATGTGGATTTTGGTCAAATGATGAGGCAGAAAAATGTTGTTAGTAACATTCTAGAAGAATTTTATGTGGAAGATACACAGATACAACTTCTGTGGGGCATGAAGAAAAAGTAATGTAACTAGTAATGTAACTAATTACTGTTGCCAGAAAGTAATAAGTAAAGTAACAATATTGCTTTTGAAAGGAGTAACTAGTAATGAGTAATATATTATATTCTTTGAGTAACTAACCCAACTCTGGTTCCAGCACATGTGGAAGTAGTTGGAAATGAGGAAGTGGATCATCTAGCAAAGGAGGCACTGAAATTATCTTATATAGAAATGAATATTCCACTTTCAAAGAAGGGTCACACTTTATATTAGGTGGCCTTAACTACTATGTACTTACATCAAAAAATAAGTACAATGTACTTATTGTGTTCATATTGTATTGCAAAACAAAACATTGTATTGCAGTCATTAAGACCAGCTAATATAAAGTGGGACCCAAAGAAGAAGTTAAGGCTATTATTAGAACAGATATAAAAGGCAAATGGCAAATACAATGGAATGAGGAGGAAAGAGGAAGACATCTTTATCAGATTCAAAATAAAACTGGTGGTGAAAGAGGAAGTCAATGCAGTAGAAGAGAAGACACAATCATTACTAGACTACGCCTTGGACATACAGCTCTTAATTATTCCCTGTGTGAATGAGTCTGGGAACTGCAGTCTATGTGGATTAGCAGAAACTGTAGAGCATGTATTAATATATTGGGTCACACTTTATATTAGGTGGTCTTAACTACTATGTACTTACATCAAAAAATAAGTACAATACACTTATTGTGTTCATACTGTATTGCAGAACACTATTGCTGCTATTGAGGAGGGATACGGGTAAGGTTAGGGACAGGTTTGGTGGTCTGGGTAGGTTTAAGGGTGGGTTAAGGTGTAAGGGATGGGTCAACAGTGTAATTATAAATGTAATTACAGAAATTAATTACAGATGTAATTACACATAGGTATATTTTAAAATATAAGTACAATATAAAAACATGTATGTACACAATAACTGCATTGTACCAAATTATTAATTTAAATGTAAGTACATAGTAGTTAAGGCCACCTAATATAAAGTGGGACCATATATTGCACTGCTTATCAAAATGAAAGGAAATTTCTGGTGGAAGAGTTAAAAGAAATGGGGACAGGAAATATTACAATTTAAATTATAGAGTATATAAAGCATTAATTAAATGCCCTCTGGCCGTCTTCGGTCATTTTTGACTGAAAAATTTTATATTTTGAAATTTATCTCGGAATGAGATGACACTTGGTGACTTTTGTCTCATCAGCAATATGAACACACACAAAAATCATGAACATGATTCGGATATGTTAAAGAGTCCAAAAAAAAAAAAAAAAACACTTGCCTTCTTCGCGGTCAAAAATGACCGACATATGAAATACGAAAAAATGTAAAAACTCAGTGAATCTTTTGGTGGTACAAACTACAAATCAGCCACTTGTCAGAAAAAAAAGTGTGCGGCAATCAAGGGGTGACTGTCTAGAATATCAGGAGTGCAAAATAGACACCCACACACACACACGCGCACACACACGCGCACACACACACCCACACAAACACACACACACACACACACACACACACACACATACATATATACACAGAAATGAACTGGTAAAACTGCAACAGAGCAAATTTTGAAAATATGTTAACATTAATTGAATTACATTGAATAAAATATTAATTAATTACAAAATGTTTATGTAAAGTGTTTTGAATTATCACTATCTATTCCTTATTTTGTTGTTTTGTTGTTAATTATCAAATACTGAGTAACAAAAATGCTTTCTATGTGTTCCCTTTCTAACAAGATTTTAATGTTTGACTGTAATCATAATGTAAAACCTGATACTTATCTAACCAAAAATATCTAAACCTTGACAAAAAGTAATCTTTTAGAATATCTAGATATATATCTAATAGCAAAACCTAAAAAAATTAAGAAATTATGTCTAAAAAACAACGGGAATCCAAAAGCCTCTGTATATATCTATATAGGGTGCTAATACAAGAGGTTACGCAACGTTACACAAGTTTTTATTTTTTAATGCCTCCAGACGGCCCAATTCTCACTTCAAAAAAATGGATTTTAAATGCCTTCACTCTATTTTAATGTGAAATATTGCATTTTTAAAAAAATAGTAAATAAATAAAGAAATAAAAAAATAAATATTAATTCTAGTGGAGAAAATAGCTCATTAAAATTGTATAAATATTGCATAGTATCATAAAGTTCCCTAAAAATCATAAATAATAATCAAAAAATATTATTGAACAAAAATATATTACATTGATTTTCCTGAGAAAAAAAAAAGAAGTTTTGACCGTTTCCTAGGTCGGTCACTTTTGACCGCGAAGGAGGCAAGTGTGACTTCTGAACAAAGAGGGCCAGAGGGTTAAGAAAGATACATCTGTTTAATAGGATTTAGAAGCCAATTTATTATTATTGTAATTTTTTTTCTTTCTTTTCTTTTCTTCTTCATATTCCATCAATGATCCACACTCCAGCTCAGTAGGTGGCGGGAATGAGCCTTTCTGTTTGTTTGCCAACCGCCATAAAAAGTCAGAAGAAGAAGAAAAGACGTCCGCTTTGTGCTGTCCTCCTTCACAGCAGGGGGAGCAGTGCTCCGCTCAGAGTCGAGGAAGAGAGCAGCGACAACAACAACAACAACAGCAGCTGTGCGGTTATTGCCTAATGTTGCCTTATTGCTATCAAATTTACATTAAACATTATAAAATCACTTTGATTTATTTGTTTAGCGTCAGGGCAACTCGTTAGGCCTTTTAAATCTCTTAATGGTGAATGAGATGCTATGATAACCTGATTATATTATAAAAGGAAGTCGTTTTTCTGTTGTAATGGCAGCTTTAATATGTTAAATCGCTTTCTCCTTTTCATCCAGGATGATCAGATCTAGATCATAAAACTCCTGAAGATATCAGAAAAGCAGCAGTGAACTCTGCTCATCATGGCCCAACAAAGAGGAGTCAACAGCCTTCAGTTCAACCAGGACCAGAGTGAGTCTTAAGCATAGCTTCCTTGAAAAACATCCTGCTATTTCATTACTAATGCTGCTAGGTTGATTGATTGATTGATTGATTGATTGATTGATTATTTATTGTTTATGTAATTTTAGAAAACTATTACCCTTTAACCAGTTAACTCTTTATTACTGATATTTATTCACTAATAATGAGTGATTGACTGATGACCTTTTTTATTTTGACATCTAGACAGCAAGGTGGCCAGTATAATACTATGTCTAGGATATAGTTTCATGATTGCAAATGAGAAACAAAAAACCCCCCCCCAAAAAACAGTGCATTGACAAGAACTGATTATAAAGGGTATATAAAGCCAGTATTATCAAAAATTTTATAAAATATCAGAAAATACTTGTCATTCAGTATTAATGATATAGTATTGATTGTTTTTACTATATTCGTTAGCTTTGACTTTTCCCATGTTGTTTAGGTTGTTTCTGCTGTGCCATGGAAACGGGTGTTCGTATTTACAATGTGGAACCTTTAATGGAAAAGGGCCATTTAGGTAAGAGAAGTCTGTGTTTTTATTTTTAATAAACTTGTTTGTTATCTGTGTTAATTGTGTTGATTTGATTGGTCGTAGATCACGAGCAGGTGGGCAGCATTGCTCTGTGTTCAATGCTTCATCGATCAAACATCTTGGCTGTTGTGGGAGGCGGCGTCAACCCCAAATTCTCTGAAATCTCAGGTACACTGGGAGTCTAAAGTGTACTTAGATACTTAGATAAAGTATGCTGTTCATTTTCATGTTTCATCTTATGTCTGGCAGTATTAATTTGGGATGATGCTCAAGAAGTGCGAGACCCCAAGGACAAATTAGTCCTTGAATTCACATTCACCAAACCAGTGCTGGCTGTGCGCATGAGGCATGACAAGTAAGATACACAGCCATGAGACAACGGTGCTTCATCTTTACTCTTAAAAATGCTGTTCGTATTAATAATGTCTCATATTATATCTTTGTACTTGAAGAATCATCATTGTCCTGAAAAACAGGATCTACGTATATAGTTTTCCTGACAACCCTGTCAAGCTGTTCGAGTTTGACACTCGAGATAACCCGAAAGGTACTGTGAGCGATGCTTGCAATATCATATAGTTTCATCAGAAAGAGGCTTGACTTGTTTTATGTATTTTTCAACACTGTGTTTGTAGGTTTGTGTGACCTGTGCCCTAGTTTAGAAAAGCAGTTGTTGGTTTTCCCTGGGCACAAATGTGGCAGCCTGCAGTTAGTGGTAAGACTTATGTGCAAATTGTCATAAAATATTACAGTAGTGAATTGAATTTTGCTCTTTAAAACTTGCAGTCATTTATTAAACGAATTACCCCATTTTTCACCCAAAAATGAAAATTGTCTGAATATGTAGTCAAAATGTAAATGTAGATGAGATTGTTTCATCATCTGAACAGATATGGAGAAATTTACCATTAGTGAATTGATCATATTTTATCATCAGTGAATGGGTGCCGTCAACCATTGCTTCCATCTAAAATACAAGTCCTCTATCCATAATATTGCTTTCTTCAGTAAAAATGTGGACTCTCATTCACTGCAGAGGATCAAATTGTAAGTGATGTAATGCTAAATTTCTCCAAATCTGTTTCGATGAAGAAACAAACTCATCTACATCTTGGACAGCCTGAGGGTGAGTGAATTTTCATCAGATTTTCATTGTTGGGTGAACTAGTCCTTTCACATATTTGTAGTAACGCTATACTGTGTAGTGTTATTACTTAACATTGTTCATGACTTTTTGACAGGACCTTTCCAACACCAAACCTGGCACATCATCTGCTCCTTTCACTATCAACGCCCACCAGAGTGAAATCGCCTGTCTGGCACTGAACCAGCCTGGCAGTGTGGTTGCGTCTGCGTCCAGAAAGGGCACGCTGATCCGTCTGTTTGACACTACAACACGAGACAAGCTAGTGGAACTACGAAGAGGAACCGACCCTGCTACGCTCTACTGGTATTGTATTAGAGCTGCTTCTTTATCTAGATTCCAGCTCTGCTCACTTTGGACATTCGCTTAAATTCATGAGGTGCATCCTGGGATATTTTCTGAATAGTATTGAAGGAGTTCACATAGACACTGAACACTTGAATTCACTTCACTGTCTGATTAAACTATTAAAAAATCGTTTTACAAAGAAATTCATATTGTATTATCAAGGGTTCCCAAATGTTTTTGTCAGCCTAACTACTTGGACGTAAAATATTTATTTGAAATATCATATCCCCTGTAAATGTAAGTTAAAATTTCAAGAATTTAAATACACATTTGCATGTTTATGGTTCTATGATATCTGATAATGGTCACATGGCATGCAAGAAAACAAATAAAATATTGATAATATCTTATTTTTAGTTATTTTTTTATTTATTTTAATTAATAAAATTATATATATACACACACACACACACACACACACACACATATGCATATATGTGTCCTATGGTGTGACAGCAAAAATGTAGAAGTAAAAAATCTTAACATAAAAATAACAAGAGAATATATATATATATATATAAAATTCAAGTGTGTGTGTAGGGCTGCACAACTATTTCATTTAACAATATATTAAAATTATATTGCAATTTTTTTGTTATATGTGATTTGATATTCTTTTTTTCATGAACCACATTTGGGAAACCCTGGTCTATAGAACTAATTTAAGTAACATTTCAGCAGAAGCCTTTCGATCAGAAAAGAAAACATCATTTGATTTGAGTATGTCCAAACTTCTTCAGTGCATATTATATAAATAAATGCGTATTGCTGTGTTTTGTTGAAGAAACATATACAGCTCCTAATCTGATGATAGATGGAATTAAATTACTTAATTCAATAATTAATGATATGACATTTTGGTTGTTTACAGTATTAATTTCAGCCATGACTCATCCTTTCTGTGTGCATCGAGTGACAAGGGAACTGTGCACATATTTGCTCTGAAAGACACCAAACTGAACCGGCGTTCTGCGTAAGATTAATCATGACACTAAAAAATCTTGATTGTCATTTCATTACAGTTTTCATTACATTCTAGGTGTTCTTTAGAAATATACTAGTAGTTGTAGTTAGAGTCACTGGGTTTTATGTGTGGTTTCTTGTCTTCTCTAGTTTGGCGCGAGTAGGAAAGGTGGGTCCGGTCATCGGGCAGTATGTGGACAGTCAGTGGTCTCTGGCTAATTTCACGGTGCCGGCTGAGTGCGCTTGCATCTGTGCCTTCGGAAAGAACACCTCCAAAAATGTCAACTCTGTTATTGGTATGTGGACTTTCGAGACATTTGAGTGAACCATTATTGATTTGTCTGGTTTCTCATCACTTGTGTCTCTCTTTAAAGCCATATGTGTTGATGGGACATTCCACAAGTACGTCTTCACCCCTGATGGAAACTGCAACCGCGAGGCTTTCGACGTATATCTGGACATTTGCGATGATGATGATTTCTAAAGCTGGAGATTGAGCAGTAACTAATGTAAAATAGTAGCTTCTTTAGCAGCGAACTCTGCTGGTTGTTCCTGATGCTTATTTCTGCGAGATTATGTTACTGCCTTATATAATCAAATGTACATAAAATCAGTCTGTGAGTAAATGTCTTGTTAACTTTTATCTTATCACTCCACATGCAGGAGTTTCAAAGTCTGTGATCGTTTACTTGTTCTTCAGAAATACTCAACCTTTGAACACTTTTGATTGATTTCTCATCATTCTTTGTCCTGTTTGTGTCCTGTTACTCTTAAGGAATAAGGTTCCTCAACCTTTAAGGAACAGCCTTTTGGGACTAAACAGGCTTTTGGCTTTGTGTTGTGTTTTATATAATAGATGGTACAACTTCTGATATGATAAATCATAGATTTTATCTATAACAAGTCTTTGTGTTTTATTTTACACTGTGATGTAAAGAGAAAATATGGTGACTAGGTTTCGACGCATACTACAGTTCAAAAGTTTGCGGTCAGTAAGATGTTTCTTATGCTCACCAATGTGGCATGTCTTGATATATGCAGGATTTGACAAATAGAAATTTCAAAAGAACTGCATATATTTGAAATGGAAATCTTTTAGAACATCATAAATGTCTTTGCTCTCACTTTTGATCAATTTAATGCGTCCCAGAAGTATTAGTTTCTTTAACAAAATAAAAATAAAATGAAAAAACTGGCCCCAAACCTTTGAGTGTAGTTACAGGAAAATTCTAATATATCAAATGTAATATAGATATATTATGTAGGTATTCATCCCAAGGTAAATGTAAGGCGTCCTGTAGCTTATACAACATAGAAAACACAAATACACACAATATGACACACAATAAACTTAAAAAACCAGATAACAATCAAGAATAAAGTAAATCTAAATATAATACTGTAATATGCAAAAAATAATACTGATATATATTAACAGCACTGCATAGTTAATTAAATATTTAATTTCACATTATATGCATTACTGTATTTATATACATAACATTTTGTAAATACATAAAATGTTAGTGAACAGGTCTATCAGGCAATGTAATAAATGGGTTTATGTCAGTGGATATCACATACCACAGACTTATACACTTTACTATAGATAGATATTAAATGTATTATTATATAAAATATTGTGAGTTTTCAGTGCACAGGTCTACTTCTGTCACTTATAAAGTGATGGATGTTTTTTTTTTTATCTGATATAAACAAAACGACAGAGATAGATAATACACATTTGCATTTGTATTTGCATTCGCATTCACGATCACAGACATAAACATGATAGGTGTTGAGTCAAGGGAGGGAGTGCTTGCGGCTCATTATTACACACGGATGTGCTGAACTGTCCGTGACAACCATCCAAAAACACGCCACACGACCGAACGAGTGCGTCCCGAGTCGATCAGAGACGGTGGAGGTGTCGTGTTGGCTTGTTTTTGTTGTATGACAGCAGAAGATTGTTGAGCCGAAGCTGGGATTTCTCCTCAGAAAGTGAGTTTTTGTCATGCTAACATGCTAGCTAGTCTACGCTAACACAGCAGAAGTGACAAGTGAAAAAATACTGAAACATTTTCTGACTGAAACGCTCTAAAATAATAATGATCTAATATTTAAACGTTTTAAGTGTATAATACGTGATTATTTATATAGATGACATGTGTAAACGTGTTAAATTTACGGTTATGTTTGTGCTAGCTTTAACTAGCTTTTCACAGCCTTAGCACAAAACCGATATGCTAAACTGATCATTTTAAAACATTAGATGGTTTTATTGGATATTATTTTAATCTAAATATTAAAAGAAAAGTAATTTGAACTTTAACACTGAAATTTTATAAACTGACTGGACATTTGCAGCTGGTTAGCATGAATTGAAAGCTAATACTTAGGTTTAACGTTGCATTGACAACAAGTATCTTTCATTGTCAATAAATGTGAAGGGTTCTGTTTTTCATTAATGACACGCTTTATATTAAATACAGTTTGGTAGATTTGACACTTTTACACATTAGTTGACATCGTGCAACCTTCCCTTTTCAACATGTTTATGTGTGTTTGGCAATCACAGCCATTGCATATCATTTGCGGAGGTTGCATACTAAATAACTTTAATTACATTATCGTTTTTTTTAGGCACAGTTTAGTCCACAAGGATGGCTTCTCGTAAAAAGGTGCTTCTGAAGGTGATCATTCTCGGGGATTCTGGGTAAGTGATGACCTTCTGATACAATGATGCCTGACAGGGTTATTTAATTAGGTTTTATTAGGTAATAAATTAGGTAAAATCTTAGATTATACCATAATTGCTGTTGTATTTGTGTGCGACAGGGTTGGGAAAACTTCTCTGATGAACCAATATGTCAATAAGAAGTTCAGCAATCAGTATAAAGCCACCATCGGTGCAGACTTTCTTACCAAGGAGGTGATGGTGGATGACAGGCTGGTGACAATGCAGGTATGAGCCTTTAGATGTGACGGATCATTTTTAGGAACCATTTTTATTTAGCATATTATATGTAAATCAGGGTCACCATCATAAATTAAAGCTAAACCTGTTAAAAAAGAATGAAATGTCATTTAGTTGCCAAGACAGCATTTTTTATTTTCAATTAAAGTACTAAAATAACTAACTAAATAAATAGGGCTTGGCAACCAAGAGGGCGCCGCCATATTGTGAGGCCACATCGGGCGAGACTTAAAACAGCCACATGAAAAACAATGTTGAAAAGTCGATTAAAAGAACAAAATGTACTATACAGAGACAAACTTCTAACGGACGCAAGAAAAGGGTACCTGGAAAAGATGGCCAACCACCCGCACCTATATTTTTGCCTGATTTAGATAACCGCACCCGATCGTCACATTCAGGGTTCATATACGGTCATGAAAAATCTGGAAAAGTCATGGAATTTTAAAACGGCAATTTCCAGGCCTGTAAAATTTTGGAAAAATAAATAAACCCAGAAAGTTTTGGAAGTGTCATGTTTCACAATTCTATGTACAGTAGAATTATGCTTAATCAGGTCCCGAATTTCGGTGTGGGATTGCGCATATATTCCCGTAGCTTTCGACTTTAAAATGAGGGAAATTCCTACAAAACATTTATTCAATATAGCGTGTAGGTTAGATAAATTCACACAACCAGTAATTTGAAAACAGCGTGAGTGATTCAGCTGCACCGTGTCCTCTCTCTTAGACCTTCTCTTCACATCTGCTGCACGCTGCGATACAAGACATTAGCTCGTGTTTTGGTACAGTTGACAGAACTGTCAATTGCCTAATCGGTCATTGTTGGATCGTCACAGAAATGTATTATTTGCACGTCTTTTTAAGTCTTTCGGTACTCGCGCGCTCCAGAGGCGCTTTTCTGTGTGCTCACAGTCACATCCAAAGCGCGCGCTGCGAACAAACAAACACAGCTGGTTGCGCTTAAGTGGCCAAATACACACAAAATAATGTCAAAATTGTCGTCCTGACGAGTATCCTCATAAGCATTGTCGGTGTTGTCTTAAGTTGCGAAAGAAAACGCATATGTATAAATATATGGATCCGTGAAACAGGTCTTGTGACAGCAGCCTAATAAAGCTGTGCCGTCTGTCATTAATGTTAATCAAACAACAAAAGACAGAAGAAATCCCTCACTGCTCTTGATTAATGTTTTGTTGAATAACTCTAATATGTTGATTTATACTTTATTCAGTTTCTGTATCCTATTTAAAACACGTTCATATTACAACTTCCTCGGCGCGTCGCAACAAGTGGCCTCACAAAATGGTGATTTTTCCCATCAGCCACCGCGGCGCTAGAGCAGTGACGTCACGCCCCCATCCCCTATAAAATAAAAGCAATATAGACATTAAAAAGTAATACAATTATTAAAACACACAAAATAACTAACTAGAATTAAAACTTTAAAAATAAAATCTAATTTAAATTATAAATAAAAACTGTTATCAATGATATACTAAAAAAGTAATTCTAAATGATTATCCAGTATGCAATATTTATTACGTTTTAATTTATTCATTTTTATTTTAGTTTTTACCTGAGGTCCATCTACAATGTTGGTTGAGTCTTTTGAAAAAAAAAAAAAATGTTTTGTGTATAACACATTTGTGTGTATTATTTCATAACCATGTGTCACCCTCCTGACAAATCAGGTTTTTGTTGTTGTTTGTTTCTAAAGATCAAGGAAACTGTATGGCCCTTTAAATGCAAATGATGCAGCACTGTAATATTCTCATGGCCGTTTCAGATCTGGGACACAGCAGGACAAGAGCGCTTCCAGTCTTTGGGTGTGGCTTTTTACCGCGGGGCAGACTGCTGTGTGCTGGTGTATGATGTGACCGCACCGAACACCTTTAAAACCCTGGACAGCTGGAGGGACGAGTTCCTCATTCAGGCCAGCCCTCGAGACCCGGAGAACTTCCCTTTTGTAGTGCTTGGCAACAAAATCGACTTGGAGAACAGACAGGTCTGTCTTTACTCAGCCTCGTAGAATTTCATATTTACATTTTGATATCAAATTCTCAGAGGAAAACCCCCAGTTAATTTCAGCATCTCATCTAAACACAGTCTTCTTCTGTTGTTGTCTTATAGTGATTGTTGTACATGTAAACATACTCCTATTGGACGTACTGAATAGACAGATGGTTATGGTCAAACTGGTTTTATAAAATAGTATTGATTAGTGTTATTAAAATACTATTATGGCTTTTATTAATTTTTAAATTAGTTTTTTATTTTATTTGTATATATTAATTTTAGTTGATGTTTTAGTAATTAAAATTGTGTTTTTGTCATTTTATTACCCCCCCCCCTCCCTGAGGTCCACTTAAAATGTTACTTAAATCACCTATAAATACTTTATATTACAAATTATTATATTAAGTATTTTTGTTTAATATTGTTAGTATGATTGAGGTGCTATTATAGTTTCTATTTTATTATATATTATAATATTTATATTTAATATTTCAGGGGTTTTTTCATTTTAATTTTAAAATTGTAATAATTTTGATGTTTTTGTCTTTTTTTTTAATTGAACTAAATTTGTGTATTTTTTGTCAAAATATGTCTGCATGTGCGGTAACGTTTGTTTATGTTGTTGCTGTTCAAATGTCTATATATTTTTATTAATATTATTTCAGTTTTAATTATTTTTGTATATCAAGTTAAACTAAACGAAAATGAGATTTTACGTTGGCAGCTATCTGAAAAAAAAACAAAAATTGTAACTTTGTAGATTTTATTTCAATCTACGTTCAGTTTTAGTAACGTTAGATTTTTTTTTTTTTTTTTTTTTTTTAGTTAACAATATTGATTCTAAAGTCTGATTGGATGAGCCACATATCAGTTTACTGTATTGACCAATTGATCGCCTTGTGCAGGTGACAACGAAACGAGCCCAGGCTTGGTGTCAGAGCAAAAACAATATCCCGTACTTTGAGACCAGCGCAAAAGAGGCCATCAACGTGGACCAAGCTTTCCAAACAATCGCTCGCAATGCCCTCAAACAGGTACGCACCATTTGACACGTCCTATAAACAGCACCTCCACTCTGATACTAACATCTGCCCATCTCACAGGAGTCTGAGGTGGAGACGTACGACTTCCCAGACCAGATTAAACTGAGAGATGACAGACCCGTGTCCGCTGGTGATGGCTGCAGCTGCTGAGAAGGGGCGTTAGGAGACGGAGGAGACCGGAGAGCCAGTGCGGGGCGGACCGATCCCCATGTGCAAAACATCCAGCATTCAGAAGAAAACACTTTCTTTCCAAACTTGTATGTAAAGAACTGTTAGGAATTTAAAGAAACTCCTGCTACAGCATCACTTTTAATATAACTGTCTTTAAGGATATTATTTCTATGAGAAAGAGATGAAACATGAGTTATTCTATTATTTACAAGTGATTTTTCTTTTTGCTGCTTGTTTTGTTTATTCCTTCATCCATGCAGATTATAGTCTTTCAGACTCGTCTCCTGCTTATATGTCTGTCTGTGCCTTTTTCCTTTTTTTTTCGGATTTAGAAGCATTCACACTTCCTTGAAATTCCTTTATTTTGCCAAATCCTTTAATATGTTAAACTTAATCGATTCTTTAACTAAAAAAAAACTACACGCACACTCAGAATAAACAGCCCAACATGTCACAATATCAAAATCTTCAGAAGAATTTAAGAGCTGCCAAGGCTAGAAAGAAATATTCAAAGTTTGTGCCTAAGGACACCCACCTACACAGTACAGTCTTCGGTGCAGGAAGGCTGGTGGTGTCAAATGAACGTTTTGGGGATCTAGGAGCTCACGAAATATTAAATGCAATCATTTTAACCATGCAACATGATTTCTTTTGCTTCAAATGAAAGCGTTTCCCCAGTTTTAATGTATGAATGTAAGATTAATGATTAATTCCTGTCTTGACCTCATGCTGTTTAATTACTTGGTTTACAGTTTATTTTCATGTTTCTGTGTTCATATAGTAGACATTTCTAACGGGCTCATCTCATTGACCAAATGATGGGTATGATGTAGGTCAAATAAAGGCACAAAATGTGAAGGAAAGCTGAAATTGAAGAGTGAGTCCTGACAACCCTTGAATCCATGTGATTTTTTTTTTAAAATGTCTTTATTTCTATCAACCAGTATTGTAGATGATTTTGATCAAAAAACTCTTAGCGATGTCTGCCAATAGAAACACATCTGTCCCTCTTTTATAAAACAATTACCTTTCCTCGAAAACTGTTAAATCATCTCTCGGTATTGTTTTATCAACAATGCTCCATTAATAAATCTTTATTCAAATGACAAAACACTGGATCTTGTGTGTTTTGGCTTCTGTTACACTGATAAGCTTCGAAGGAACAGTTCACTCAAAAAATGAAGTTTTCTTAGAACGTTACTCACTCTCAAGCCATCCAAGATGACTTTGTTTAGTCGTCAGAACGGATTTAATTTTCAAATGTAGCATTGCATCACTTGCTCACCTGTGGATCCTCTGCAGTGAATGGGTGCCGTCAGAATGAGAGTCAAAAGAGCTTATTAAAAACAGCACAATAATCTAATTAACTGTCCCTGTTGTCCTCTTACATCAAAATTCATCAACATATTTCTTTAGAACTGTTTTTGCTTGTAAATTGTTCTGTGCGTATTTCTCTCATGATTCAGATGAGACAACTTTTTCACTGGAGAGAACAATATTATGGATTAGGTTCTTACAAACTGTTTTTTGCTTCACATTTCGTTAATTGATGGGCTGGAGTGGTGTGTGGATTATTGTGATGTTTTTATCAGCTGTTTGGACTCTCATTCTGACGGCACCCATTCACTGCAGAGGATCCATTGGTGAGCAAGAGATGCAATGCTACATTTCTCACCTACATCTTGGACGGCCTAATTTTTCAGTTCGGTTTCATTTTTGAGTAAACTATTCCTTTAACACGACTCAAAACAATTGACTTAAGACATTATGAAGTGCTGCACTTCTCAAACAGCAAAAGCAAATTACTTATGCTTCTTTTTTTTTTTTTTGAGTCCACGCAGTCCATACTGAACACATGGCAGATGAAGTTTCTCTTGGACATCCACATAACAGTGCAAAAAGCATCTGTCATCCACATTTCTCCTCTTATGCTTGAATTTGTCTCTCAGAGTGTTATTGTGAAACAGGCGGTCCAAATGCATCCATAGTTTCCATCACTAGAGACAAATGGTCCAAGAATGAACTTACAGAAACACGAAGAATACGGGCTTCATCTGCAGTCCATCTCCTATAAAGACATTTATTGTGTATAGTAAAAAATATTCCATTAATTTCAACAACAAGACACATCTTTTTAAAGTGAATTAATATTATATCTATCACAAATATTACATGTGATGACATGTGGGTTTGGGGGAATCGGGTAATTAGACCAGTGTGGCAAAGTGTGTCGACCTAAATCTAAATTAGGACAACTATTTTAAACGCTAGACTTTTTTAGGTGATCGTTCATGCGGTACAACTCACACAGACAGTGTTTGTCCTGATAAATCCAGGTTTTTAGTGATTCCTCCTTTCCTGGGCTCAGGATCAGGAGATAGAGACTGCAGGGCGATAGTTGCCTCTCTCTCGGATGGAAAAGGGACCTTTAGGAAGCTGATGTTTTGTTAAAATTAAAGAGAATACTTGACAAACATGCACCTCTATGTCTCTCTCATTCATTGATCGATCTTCACTTGGCTGCACATGTCTGTCACTGAGCAGATCCCGCAGTGCAAGCAGGTAAGAGCTGGAAAAGTTTGAATAAATCCTACGATACAAAAGCAGAGTTCAGTTGTGTCGTAATGAATTATTTTGACATTTAGGAACAGCAGTAAAAGGATACAATTCAAGTTTTCTCTCTGAACCGTTTTCACTCATGCAAGCCGCCATGTTCACATGTTTTGTTAGGCTTCAGATTGAAAGCGGCATTTTCGTCGTGGTTTTACGAAACTCAACTTTATTTCCATAGAATAACATTCGACAAAATCGATTTACTTTACATCCGACAAATCCTGCATTTAACATAAATGTTTAATGTTTTCTTATATTTAATCTTATGTTTAGTGATTATTGTACGCTTGGTTTTGATTATTATAGGTAAAATCTTTTACGATGATCATATTTTAGATTGTCTGGGAAGGGAGTAGTAAATCAATCAAATCTATACAAAAATACAGTAGCAAAATAATTTATTTAGTGATTTGCATAAATGTCAAGCAATGATTTGAATAAATGTTATATTATTTTGTTAAATTATTGTGATTAATATTATGATCATATATTTTGTAAATGCCGCGAAGTAAGCTCACGGACATTTTCTGAAATTATTCATTTAAATGAATCATTCGAACAAACCGATTCACTCAAATGAATCAGACGTCTGAACGCTTCATGCGACTACTTTTAAGAGAAGGAGCGCAAACTCTTTACAGAAATATCGATTTGTCAGGTTACACTGCTTCTTTTAACTCCTTACAGGAAAAGCTATATAGCCGAGCCACTGTCACCGAAAATGCAGTTATTAGTAGTAGTGTGTATAATTTTACCTCTGGTCAGTTCAAATGAATCAAACCTACAGCGGGAAACACCACCTGCAGCATCTTCACACATCCATCAAATGTTATACAGCGAGACTCGCAAGCTGCGTTTGGACCCGCATGTGATGCCCAGAAATGCGGTCTAGTTAGTGTGTAGGCAGCGCGCTAGGTGTTGAAACACAGCCGAGTCTGTCTGTGGTCAGCCGCGCCGGATCGGTTCAGTCCTCTGCGCTTCTTTATTGCAGGTGAGTCCGACACAACGGAACATCTTTTATTACATGCTTTAATTTCGTTTTAAGTGAAAACTTTTTTTCTTTTTTGAAAAATCTAAAATCTTAAAAACATAAATGACAGAGTTCGAAATATTTTTCCATTTCTTTATTTACGTTATGATGATACGAGTTTACAAGGACCATAAGAATCATCATTAATAAGCTTATTTTGTTACTTGTTTTCATTCTGTTGCGTGTATCTTTATGATTGCATACTGAAAAGAACTTAGCCTATTATTTAGGCTAGAAAACAACGTGCTAAACATGCAACGTAATATATAAAGAAATATATAACATCTAGCTCACTTCTGTTCTGTTTAATCTCTGTATGGTTCTCTCGTCTGAATATTTATTTTTTATATATTTTATTTAATTTTTTAAAATGATTTTTATTCAATGGGTTTTATTTATTTGGGATTCAATGACCTTAGTTAAAACAGAAAATAAAATGGATTTTGAAATTGTAAAAAAATATATGTAAAACCAAGTACTAGGAGACTATGAAATTCATAATTTCCGTAATTTAATAATCATTTTTCAAATTCAGCTTCACACTTGAATTGTTGTTGTAATAAGAGAGAGAGAGAGAGACAGAGAGAAAAAACATTTAAAATCTCACTGTATTTTCCTGACTATTTAATGTGTTAATAATTTATTTTAGGTGTTTGGTTTCATTTAATAATTGACTTATATATGTGAGACCAAAGACAGTAAAATTCATATACATTTTTGAAATTCATCTTCACATTTGAAGTGTTACTCAAAGAATATAATTTCTAATGAAAAAACTGTATTCAAAATAAAAGCATTTTCAAGAGGACTCCACTGTATTTTCTGGCTATCTATTTTATTCACACTGTATTTCTGTTTCATTTATTCATAATTATCATCAGCCCATCAGCCATAACACCTCCATTTCCTTCCAAGATTAATAACGTGTCAGAAACATCCATCCCAAACACTTTAAAGCTGCTTGTTATGCTGCATTTTACTGAATTCTGTATTGGATTTCATTGCTTTTACAGATGCATGATCCTCCTGCGGTGACGGGCTGATGGGAACTCTCCGTGACCTCCAGTTTGCCCTGCAGACTAAGATTGAGGAGCTGCGGCAACGTGACGCCCTCATCGATGAGCTGGAGCTGGAGCTGGACGCTAAAGATGACCTCATCAGACAGCTGCAGGGCGAGCTGGACCGTCTCCGCACCGCCTCGGCCTCACACAACCCCTCCGGGACGACAGAAGTCACAGGTGAGCAGGGGACTCAATCAAAGGCCTGGATTAACCATACTTACACATTTTATTCATTGTTGCATTTTATTTTATTGGTGCCGGAGCGGCGTTACCAGATGAGCCCCAGCGCACTAAACGCCAGGCCATATCAGCAGAACCCACGGGGCTGGATCCAAATCAACTCACCCACGTCACCCTCACCAACTACAGCAAGAGCCAGGAGTGAGTTAGAGCCTGGATGCATCAGGTAAAGCTTCAGTGAATTAGAAAAGCAACATGTTCGATTCAATCCCATCCCAGGTCTCGAGAGTTGATCCAGAAGGCTCTTTTGGAGAATGATTTCATGAAGCACCTGGAGGCCAGTCAGATCCTCACCATCATGGACTGCATGTATCCCACCACACTGGCACAGGGCTGCTGCGTCATCCAGGAGGGCGATGATGGCTCCACCGTCTACGTTCTGGAAGGTGAGGAGAATCTGCTTCAGATCTACTATTTTTACTTTATGAGCGGTTCAAACTGGAAGCGTCTTAAACTACAGTGTTTTGTTTTTATGCTGACCTCTGTCAAGTGAATGTGCTGCCTGTTCGTCATGTGTTTGTGACAGCGATCCTCTGTGCGAGAAAACACTTCACATGATGTGTGCTATTATTTCATGGCTTTGCACAGGAATAGCTCAGACACACAAAAAAAACAAAATACATAAAATTCTGTCATTATTTACTCAAAACCCATATTCTGTTTATTGTTTGATGCACAAAGGAGAATTTAAATATTTCTGTAGCTTTTTTTTTATTTTTTATTTTTAATAAATCTATTCAAAATTTGGAGTTGGTAAGATATTTGAATGTAATATTTTTTAATATTATTACAATTTAAAATGACTGTTTTCTATTTGAAAATGTAAAATGCAAAGCTGAATTTTTATTATCATTACTCCAGTCTTCAGTGTCACATGAAGTGTTCCCATGCTGCTCGTGAAATATTTCTTATTATTATCTATGTAGAAAATAAGATATTTTTGTGGGAACCGTGACCTTTTTCCAGAAATTTTTCTAATGAATAGAAAGATCAAAATAACATTTATTTGTAATAGAAATCTTTTGTAACCTTCTCAACTGTCAGTTTTCATCAGTTTAATGCATCCTTGCTGAATAAAAGTATTAACGCTTCTCCTACACGCATTCATCTCATTTTCAGACTCAAGGTTGTTGTGTTTGTTTGTGTGTGTTGCGTGCAGAAGGGTTGGTGGAGGTTACCAAAGGAGGGCAGAAGCTGTGCACCATCGAGCCGGGGAAAGTGTTCGGCGAGCTGGCGATACTCTATAACTGCACACGCACAGCCACCGTCACAGGTGAGATTCAGTCTGTGTGTTTCAACACAAAATATTAGTCAAAATTTCACTTCTCATACTCAAGTTTTCTCCTCCTTTCAGTTCAGTTGAGTTTTAATTGGATTTGCTTTATTAGTTTGACAAAACTGTACATTTATACTTATACCAAAAAGGAATAAGATGTATCATACAATAATTAAATAATCTATAGAAATTTTAATAGTAATATAAAATAGTACATGCTTGTGTATATATATATAGAGTAAAATAACAGAGGAAACTGATTAGATTATTATTTATATTAGATTAAACAAAAGTGATTCATTAAATTTTAATTAAATTAAGGGAGCAGGATGAAACACTAATATAGAATAAATAACAATATCATAAATGGAGTAAATAGAAATAACTAAAGAGAAAATAAAATGTGAAAAAATAAAATGGCAGAGTAAATTCAGAAATGATCAAAAATATATAGATAGATATACAGATAGATACAAAGTTTGTTGTCTTGAGCCTGAATTCCTGCTCATCTGTCAGTGCTGTTGGCTACAGACAATCTGCCATGCGTCTGAGATTGAGTTCAGCCCTATTAATGGCTTTCTCCCGCAGAGTGAACGTGGAGGAATCGCCGGTGTGTAATTGCTGGGATGTTTGGCCATGTGGTTTTTCTAATATATCCTCATCCCTTGCCCTTTTACGACACATTGGTTTAGTGTGATGGATTGGGGTGAAATGAGTTGACTTGGGTGGTGTCTGTTTAATCGCAATAATAAAAATGCAATTAAAATCAGGCCTTTGGCTGTCCTTGTTTATGCGGAGATCGCTCTTTAACAATCTCACCTGTGAACCCTGATCAGATTTGCTGGATTTTTTTTTTTTTTTTTAAAGGGCTGAAATTTTTTTTTTTCTCTGTGCAGCTCAGAATTAATATAATTGAAGTTGGATTTGCATAATTAGAGAATAATATTAATCAAAAATGTTTCTCAACATGACGCACATTGGCTTCATCACCCAGCAATAGTTCACCCCAAACAGCTGGTGAAAAGTTGCTAACCCTCGGGTCATCCAAGGTGTAGTTTGTTTCTTTATCAGAACAGATTTGCAGAAATTTAGCATTACATCACTTGCAGTGAATGGGTGCCGTCAGAATGAGAGTCCAATTAGATGGTAAAGACGTCACAAAAATACACAAGTAATCCACACCACTCCAGTATATCAGTTAACATCTTGAGAAGTGAAATTTTGTCACATTAGAAGTGTAAGAAGAATTGCATTTTGGGATTTATCATTCCATGCCACATTTTCTGGTCTTATTTAGTTGATAAGTCATTGAGGTATTTCATGCACACAGAATAAATTGGATTTGGATTTGAACAAATAGTGCTGCAAATTGCATTTTTTTTTTTTTTTTTTTTTTTTTTTTTTTTGTGGTCCAGAATGACAACAATATAAGCTGGAGGTTATTTTAAGGTGTCCTTGTTACAGTGTAATTATATATTTAAGTACTGAGTAATATTATTTACCTACATGTACTTACTGTATGGGGTCATTTGCATGTGATTATGCATAATTTGTTGTTATTATAATAGTAAGTACGTGTAACGTGTAACAAGGACACAGTAAAATAAAGTGTTAGCAAGGTGGATTTACATAATTGGAGAATAAAATGCATCAACAATGTTTCTCAACATTGTCACGTCTCTCTCTTTTGTGTCAATAGAAAGATGACAGACGGTGTCTGCTATTCAGGGTCAGCTGAATGAATAGCTTGAAAATAAAATAGCTTCTTCATACTCAATTTCTTACAGCGTCCTTCGTTCTTTGTCTGCTCTCGCTCTATCAGTCATTTCTGGGCTTTCTCATTTCTTGCTCTTTTGTGGACGGAGGTCAGCTCCATCTTCAATGTATATCTGACGTCACTGAAGCATCAGAGGGTGATGAAGTAGGGTGAAGGTCTTTTGAAAATGTCAACAGCTACTTAAGGTTTAAAGACTTTATAAATCTAAGTTAAAGAGGTAGGTACTTCACATTAATCAAACTTGATTACCATATGTTGAAATCTTTTGAAAACCCATTTTAGTGGTTCATCAGATACTGAAGTCATTTAACATGAAAATTGCACAGTATAGTAATGCACAGTATAGATTTATCCTGCCTGCAGTTTTTTAAACATAGTTTGTAAAACAGAATGCATTGCATCGGGGAACACGTTTCAAACAGTAGCATGCTACATTGTCACATGATCTTTGTTTAAATCGGGGGAATGGCATCAACTATCATCTCATAGATGGAATGTGTAATTTGCTGTTTAATACAATTCTATATTATTAAAAACGTGGATGTCTGAGGGGAAATTTAAAACACTGAAGCAGTTCATTTGTCTGTGTCACACTGAAAGTGGAAGGTCAGGTCAAGCTCATTGCATTGTGGGATACAATATTTTGTGCTGAGTACATTGTTGTGTATGGCACATTTTGTCAATCAGGTACTCTGTTCATATTAATAACTTGCATACTTGTAACAGTATGCTCATTACATACTGTAAAAATAGAACAGGTAGTATTGTAGCAAGCTATTTTGAACACTACGTAAATATGCAAGATATTTAATCGTATAATTATGCCATCAAATGATATTTTTCCATTATATAAGGGTATTTTGGAGGGTTTTGTATTTGTTAGGAATTTATTTATTGGTTTTGCAGGTTTATTGCGGTTTACTGAGGAATATTAACAGTATGTGATGGTGTTTGTGTGCGGTTGGCGGCAGAGTAATTACACAGAGTGGGACGTGAAGAGTTCTCAAAGCAGCAGCTTCCAGTCATGTTGAGAGGAAGTACAGAACAAAAGTGTGGTGAGGTGAACAGATCGAGCCCACAGTTATATTTGCACATGTCCTTGTTTATGAATCATGACGCAGAGAATTACAGTAAATCCATCTGACCTGAAATGTTGTAATCCATGTCATGAATTTCAATAAAAGTGTTGTCGACTTTAGATTCCATGATAAAATGCAGTACTATTTTAATATTCAAATATAGCTTTAATATTACATAATTTATTTAATAATCATTTAAATAAAACATTTTGTTTATTATTTTTGAGGGCTTTTTAGCTGTTATTTGAAATGAAAATTTAGGAAACCAAATGGTCAGGAATTTAACTAATAGTAGCATTTATTTGCATGTAAAGCCATCATTAGAATTAAACTGCACTTTTTTTTTTTAAAGATGAATTTCCTCCTTCCTCGCCCTTGTTATGTTCTTCCCTTTCAGCTCTGACTGATATCAAACTATGGGCTATAGATCGACAGGGATTTCAAACCATCATGATGAGAACTGGCCTTCTCAAGCATTCAAACTACATGGAGTTCTTGAGAAGGTAACACAGTTTAGCATTAAATCAAATTCAGCATCTCAAACCAAAATCAGAGTTTTGATGCTATATTGAAATTAGTTTTAGCAAGACTAGTACTAATAATAATAATATAACCTGAATTGTGTTGTCAGCGTGCCTTCCTTCAAGACTCTCACTGAAGATGTGCTGAGTAAAGTAGCAGATGTTCTGGAAGAGGTCAGATGTTTGAACTCTGCATATTTATTCTAAAATCAATTCCAAATTGATCCATGTGACCTTCAACCTTTTTTTATTCTGTGTTGTTCTCCCTCTCTCTTTACTCTTTAGACTCACTACAGTGATGGTGACTACATCATTCGTCAGGGCGCCACTGGAGACACATTCTTCATCATCAGTGAGGGTCAGGTGAGAAAAGAGCCTTTCAGAGGTTTTCCTGCTGAGTTGTGGAACAGAATACATTTATTATGAATTTTGTGGCTGTTTTGGCCCACAGGTGAGGGTCACCCAGCAGAAATCAGCCAATGAGGAGCCAGTGTTCCTGTCCACACTGTCTCGAGGGGATTGGTTTGGAGAGCAGGCTCTCAAAGGGTCAGTGAGGAAATTTAATTCTCATTCTAACCGTTGTGGATAAGGTTTAAGAATAACTGTTTTTTTTTTTTACTTCTCTTTCCAGGGAAGATGTGCGTACAGCAAATGTAACGGCTGTTGGAGATGTGACATGTCTGGTTGTGGACAGAGAGTGAGGAGCTCACAGAACAATCAGTGACCATTCACAAACAGCAGTCACTATTTATCAAGATCACATCAGCACAAACAAAAATCACAATCTGTCAAATCCACAACCACAATCATTTAAAATCAAAACCATCACAATCAATATCACAACCATCCCAAGCAATCAAAATAATAACTATCACGATCAAAATCTTTGTTCAAATAATAATCACATTTAATCTAAATCATAACTGTCAGAATCAATATCACAAACATCCCAATCGATCAAAATCATGGCCATTACAATCAAAATCTCAATCAAAATAATAATCACATGTAATCAAAATAATCAAAATCATAACCATCATAATCAATATCACAACCATATCAATCAAAATCATAACCATCACAATCAAAATCCCAATCAAAATAATAATCACATTTAATCAAACTCACAACTATCACAATTGTGATCACAAGCAAAATCTCTTAAAATAATCAGCACATTTTCAGCACAAAATCATAACATTACAATTAAAATAAAAATCACATTTAAGCAAAATCACAACTACCACAATCAATATCACAACAATCCCATTCAAAATCATAGCGATCACAATCAAAATCTGTTAAAATAATAAGCAAATTTTCAGCACAAAATCATAACCATCACAATCAAAATAATCACATTTAATCAAAATCACAATCAATATCACAACAATTGCAATCAAAATCATAGCGATCACAATCCTAAATGATCGAAATCATAACCATTACAAGCAAAATCTCTGTTAAAATAATCACCACATTTAATCAAAAATCATAACCATCAAAATCAATATCACAATAATCCCATTCAAAATCATAATGATCACAAGCGAAATCTCAGTTAAAATAATCATCACATTTCATCAAAATCATAACCATCACAATCAATATCACAATCCCAATCGATCAAAATCATAACCATTACAAGCAAAATCTGTTAAAATAATCACCACATTTAATCAAAATCATAACCATCCAAATCAATATCACAATAATCCCATTCAAAATCATAATGATCACAAGTGAAATCTCAGATAAAATAATCATCACATTTCATCAAAATGATAACCATCACAATCAATATCACAATCCCAATCGATCAAAATCATAACCATTACAAGCCAAATCTGTTAAAATAATCACCACATTTAATCAAAATCATAACCATCAAAATCAATATCACAACAATCCCATTCAAAATCATAATGATCACAAGTGAAATCTCAGATAAAATAATCATCACATTTCATCAAAATCATAACCATCACAATCAATATCACAATCCCAATCGATCAAAATCATAACCATTACAAGCCAAATCTGTTAAAATAATCACCACATTTAATCAAAATCATAACCATTAAAATCAACATCACAACAATCCCATTCAAAATCGTAACCATCACAAGCTAAATCTATTAAAATCATCACCACATTTCATCAAAATCATAACCATCACAATTAATATCACAACAATCCCAAAAAATCATAACAATCATCACATTTAGTCAGAATCATAACTACCACAATCACAATGTTGTTATAACCATCAAAACTGATATTTCAAGCAAAATAACAAACATATTTACTCAGAATCATAGCCATCATAATCTGTCAAAATCAGAACAGTCAGAGAACTAATAACATCTCGTCACGTTCTGAGTGCTAATAAAACAACTCTAACAGGTCTTTCAAGCAGCTGATCGGTGGACTGGACAATATGAGCAACAAGATGTATGAGAGTGAAGAGGTGAAGGCCAGGTAAGCACATCCATCACTCAGAGATGAGAAGCACTCTGGCTCATCAGAATAACTGACTTTTCTTGTAGGCTTGAGGCAGAAGCCGCGTTCTTCTCTAATATGTCTCTCAGTGACTTCCGTGTGATCTGCACGCTGGGGGTGGGCGGCTTCAGTCGGGTGGAGCTGGTAAGACGAGTAGTTAGTTAGTAGTTTCTGTAGGGGTGATTAGAAGTTTATTGAGATCATGTGTTTATTGATTCTCTACAGGTGCAGCTGAAGAATCACGATCACGATCACAGTCGCTCCTTCGCCATGAAGGTCCTGAAGAAGCGTCACATCCTGGACACGAGTCAACAGGGCCACATCCTGTCTGAGAGACGCATCATGATGGAAGCCCACAGTCCTTTTACTGTCAGGTCTGTACGGCTCGCTGCCTGCTGATAATTCAATGTGCTATGCAAAAGAAATCTTAAAGTAAAATTTCATATGAACATTTCATTTCTGCATTACATTTTAATGACTCATTACATCCATGAGGTTTTTTTTATTTATTTTTTTTACTTAAAGTCTCTTAATGTCTTTATCAGTATTTTATTGTTTACACATGTTGGTCTCATAAAGCTCAACTCTGTTAAAGGAGAATAAAAAAAAAAAAAAAAAAAAAAAAATATATATATATATATATATATATATATATATATATTATTATTATTATTATTATTATTATTATTATTATTATTATTTTTTAAATAAACATTCAAAAACATTTGTTGACCACTAATCTGATTATAACAATTTATAATATTATTATAAAAATGTATCGTTCTAATTCAAATAATTATTATAAATATAATATAATTTATATAATAGTTATAATAATATATTAACTTACTAATCTATTTATAGCGATTTTAATCATTTAAAAAATAAATAAAAAATATTAGTTGACAAACGAATCCATCTTTTATTAATGACATGGTATTTTTATGAAAAGCATGCGATAATAATCCCACATTGTTTATATGCTTCAGACTTTATCGGACGTTCAGAGATTCGAAGTACCTGTACATGCTGCTGGAGGCGTGTTTGGGTGGAGAGCTGTGGACTCTGCTCAGAGACAGGTATCTGGAACTCACTCAGTATTTTCTCTCATTCTGATTGGCTTGAGGGACTTACAGGAAGTTGCGTGGCTGTTTTCAGAGGCTCGTTTGATGACGGCACCACACGCTTCTACGCTGGATGTGTGGTGGAAGCTCTCGCTTTTCTACACTGCCTACAGAGACCTGAAGCCTGAGAACATCATACTGGACCACCGGGGATATGCCAAGCTGGTAAGCAAAGCAGTGTTATTTTAGTATTATTATTTTGAATTGGGTTTAATTATTTTACTTTCAGTTTACATTTATTTTTTAAGTTTTAGTAATTTTATGTACTTTTGCCAGTTTTTTTTTTTTTGTAGTATCTTTATTTAGCTTTAAATTAAAGATAAAATTACATTTTTATTTTTAGTACTTAAAGTAAAATGAAGTATTAAATGCAGCATGTTACAAATTTTTATAGTTTGTGCTGTAATATTTTTATTTTATTTCAGCTTTAATTTTTTATTTTTTAATTAAAATGTGTAATAGTTTTTTTATTAGATTTTACATTTTTATTTAAATTCAATTAATTTTTATTCTTAAAATTGCTTTAAGTACTTCATTTTAGTTTAATAAGTGTTCATTTGATAATATTATTATTAATATTTTTATTTTTGTAGTATTTCTGTTTAGCTTTAAATTAGTTTTCACATTTCTATTTCAGTTCTAGTAATTTTAGTGCTTGAAATGTTCTAACTGTTTAGGTTTCAGTGTTCATCTAATTTTTATTTTATTTCAGATTTATTTTAATTAAAAACCATTTTTATTTATAAAGCTTTGTATTAATTTTAAAATTTTTAATTTAATCTTTTAAAATTTTTATTTTTGCAACATTTCTATTTCGCTTTAAATGCACTTTTTAACATTTTTATTTCAGTTCTAGTCATTTTAGTACTACTTAGTAATACAAAGTACTTCACTTTATTTGGTGTTCATCTGATATTTATATTTCATTAACTTCATCTTAATTTTTTAAGTTTTAGCTGACTACACACTAACACTATTTAGTAGAGTAATTAATAGAAATTAATTAAACTACTAGCCTACATGCTACGTTTTTAAATAAAATGTTTACTTTGTAAAGAAATGTATTTGTAGCCATATGATATATTAGTCTACAAAAATGGTAAGCATATGTCTTTAGATCTCTAAGAAGATGAGAAATACAGTCAAATGTGTCTAAAATATTCAAATGGCAAAGAATGGTCATTGTTTTCAAGGTGGACTTTGGTTTCGCTAAAAAAGTTGGCTTGGGGAAGAAGACATGGACGTTTTGTGGAACTCCAGAGTACGTGGCCCCTGAGATCATCCTAAACAAGGGACACGATGTCTCGGCTGACTACTGGTCTCTAGGAATCCTCTTCTTTGAGCTGCTGAGCGGGAGGTTGGAGATTTACTAATGCTATTATTAACAAGCTTAAGTTTTTCCTGTTTCTAGAATCCACAGTTCACGCTCGGCCTCTTCTAATTATTAACATTCAACGCCATTGTCCTCTTTCCCTCCAAGCCCACCTTTCTCAGGGTCAGATCCCATGAAGACGTACAACATTATTCTTCGAGGAATTGATATGGTGGAGTTTCCCAAGAAAATCACCAAGAGTGCTGCGAACTTAATCAAGAGACTGTGCAGGTGTGCGTTCAACTTGCAATTAATCACTATAACAATTCATTTTGTAGTCTACAATAATACCATTTGAATAGGCAAACATTTGATAGAATTTTATAACATTTTTTAAACCTTTTGTTATGAAAACCTGAGCTGCTGAAGTAAGATTATTCTACGTATTATTACTGTATATTTTTGGGGCACTGTTACAGAAATACAGTGATTTACAACTTCTATGTAATTTAGTGAAGGTTCACCTCAGCTTTTGCATCACTTTCTGCACCATGCAAGTTGTAATATTACATTTATATTGTGTATATATCCAATTAACTCAGTACAGTAACAAGGCACTTCAGTGTTTTATTGGTAACATTTGTTTTTGTTTTTTCTTGCCAAAAACTTTTTGGGAGAGAAAAGTTTTTAAAGAGAGAAAATTTCAGAGAGAAAAAATTCAGAGATAAAAGGTTTTAGGAGAGAGAAAATAATCCGAGACAAAATTGTTGGAGTGTTGATCACGACATTTTGAAAAACAGCCATGAAGTGTGTCATAAGTTTGCATGTGTGTCTAACCCGACAGGGACAATCCATCTGAGAGACTCGGCAACCAGAAAAACGGTGTGAAGGACATCCAGAAACACAAGTACGGATGATACATGCAGCTCTGCATATTCACATTCCTGCATTTCCTCCGACAGTCGTGATGTGTGGGCTGTGCTGGTTTTGATGTCTCTTACAGATGGTTTGAGGGGTTTAACTGGGACGGTATTCGTGAAGGAAACCTGACTCCTCCGTTTATACCAAATGTAAGTGAGAAATTAATCAGAGATATGAAAAAAACGTAGTCATCTCCGATTAATAAAAATAAATATCATTTGACCTCACAAATTCTGATATCATTTTATATTTCTTGACTGTTGCTGTCCTGAGCGAATGAGTTTTTTTGCTTTATCTTGCGTTTTCATCCAAAGAAAATGAGTTTGTGTCTGCCGCAGGTAGAAGGGCCTTTGGACACTAGTAATTTCGACTGTTTCCCTGAAGACACAGATGAGCCGCCGCCTGACGAGGAGTCCGGCTGGGACTTTGAGTTCTGATCGCGTGAATCAAATGCTTATACGAATTGTGTTTCTTAGTGTTTCAAAATAAAACACCAACAACAACACAGCTGTTTGTACCTGAATGTCATGTGAAAATAAACGTTTTTATTCTTCTGTTTTGCTAAGAATATCTTGATTATATATATCCATACACACACACTCACACATTTAGATAGATAGATAGTTCAAATTCAAATTATTAATTTCTTTTATTTATATAGTTTGTAGATTATTTGCTTTATCTGCTTACTACCTTTTTAAAAAACAATTGTATATATATTAAAATAATAATTATAATGTGCAGGACAAAAGATGTGCTATCAATATCATCACACACACACACACACACACACACACACACACACACACACACACACGTGGCAAAATGGTGCAATGCAAGGCATATAAAAACCAAAGCAGAAAGAGATTTAAATCAAAAATTTATTAAGCAAAACAATTATAATTAAATGGAAATATTGATAAGCATTTCATTTCATTACAGTTTTGTTCTACAGAACCACAGCTGATTGTGTGATATGACATATTCAGTATCAAGACTCGATGACAGTTAATGAATCAATGGAGCAGTACTGAATTAGCACAAGATCCAGATTCTCACACAAAACAGACGTTTAAAATGACAGTGCACTCAAAAACACATCGTCATCGTTCACTCGCCTCCACGTCATTCCAAACCCGAGACCTTCTCTCTTCTGTGGAAAACAAAGGGTGTGTTTTTGAATATCCTCCACAGAAGAAAAAGTCATACTAGAAGTCTAGAGGGACACGAGGGTGAGTAATTCAAGAAAGTTCTGCCTTTACTAAATGTGTAAACGTTTAGCCACTTGATTCAATATCCAAACGACGCTGTAGTGAAAAATATAAGCTCGATGACCATCTAGTGAGGATTTGACACAGAAAGACTCTGCCAGCAGAATCTCACCATGACGTCTCTGAATAACAAGACTAGGCACAATTATGTGGCAAACTCACATTTTCAGCACTAGAGTCTAGTGATCACCTGACAGTCATGCCTGTTATAATCAGGAGAATATATACATATGATATGATTCATGGGATGAATCACAAAGAGCCATTGTAGGCACAATGCTAAAAATCAAAAATATTATTGGCTAAAAATGCACCGTGATCTGTACAAACAGGTTTAGTTTTGTTCTTTGGGTGACTGTTCGGTTTTCCCACAGTTCTGCGTTGAGGCTAAATGGTTTTAGATACGTAGTTCTTAATTAGTGGATCGGAAAAAAAAAACTAACTAAACATTTAGCATAGCAAAATATCTGAATTATTAATATTTTAAATATATTAGAAATCTATTTTGATATTGATGTCAAATTTGTGTCCAAACCAGTTTTGTTATTGTTAACTTTTTGGTAACTGTACCTGAAATGAAGTTGCAATAAAATAAAATATAAACATCAAATGAAAAACTTAAAAATTAGAAACATTGCCTTGACAAATAAACTGAAATAAGTTTGAAATTGTAGTACTAAATTACTATAACCAAACAAAAAAAATGTATTGAAGCTAAAAAGAAATTAAATCTCAAAAAGAAATAAAATATCAAAATTGTCAAAAATGACAATAAAATAAATGTACTAAAATTAAATTAGTAACAGAAAAAATAAAAATGAAAGCTTATTCAAAATGTTACTGAACACTATAATCGTATATAAATAATATACTACCACAACAGCAATCAATTCAGTAGGTTTTTTAATGCTAAACAATTTTTGACTGTTGCTCAAAGTAAAATCAGCTGAGAACCACTAAAACACGGCAAAGTTTCTTCATTGTTTTGAGATGAAATGCGTCACATTTGGTAAACATTTTACCTCTAGACCTTTTTGGCGGCCGTGTCTCGTGTGATGCCTGTACACTTCCAAGTGCAGGACTTCAAGCACCAAGAACTTGAAAGCACGACTGATGAGATGTTGATCTGACACCAGCTGTGGGGAGAGCAGAAAGTTCACTGCACCTCACAGCTTCTCCATCTATAATGCTTCACCCTCGTCTCTTCAAATAATAGCAGAGGAGCCTGAGGAAGAGGAGGATGAGGAAGACGAAGAGGGGTTCGAAGGGGAGGGCGGAAGATTCCACAGCAGCCATTTACGCTTGTTTTGGCGTTTTTGGGACAGGTAGTCCTCCTTTTCCCGCTCTTTCCGAGCTCTCTGGTAGTGGTCGTCCTCCTTCAGGTACCAGACTGGAGGCCAGCGGTGCTTCTCAAAGTATTCTTGGTTCTCTGAAAATGCAAATGAATAATAAACATAAACAGTAAAAACATTTTTGTTGCTTGAAATTAAATATATAAAATAATACAAAGTATTTGAAAAACATGCTTATTAGATTACAGCTAGCTGCCAAAGCAAAATTTTAATCTAGTTTAACATGATGTACTAAAATAAAATTGAAATAAATAATTCAAGTTTTATTTAATTTGTTTAATTTAAAGTAATTTAAAATGAATAACTCGCAACTGTAAGAAATAAAGTCAGATTTGCGAGACAAACTTTTTTTCCTTGTAAGTTTATATCTCACAATTCTGATTTTCTTGCAGTCGCAAGCTTATATATTATACATAAACTTGCAATTGTGAGTTATAAAGTCCAATTCTGAGGGGAAAAAAAGTCTGCACACAATTCTGATATTTTCTTTCAATTCTATGAAAAAAAAAAAAATAAAGTCATAATCACATTTTTATTTTTTCAGTGGCAGAAATGAGCTTGACTAAAAATTATGGACATTTTGAAAAACACAGAAAATTAATACAAATTTGAAAAGAAAAATATAAGAATATCAATACCACTAAAATACATACTATATAAAAGACAAACGTCTGATGTTCTACCTGCTGATTTGGCCCTCATGTCTCTGGGGAATTTGCGGCACACGTTGTTGTAGTTGGTGCAGATGTGGTGAAGGCACCAATCGGTGAGCTGGTAGGCACAGTGGAACTGAAACCACATGACAACAAAAAATATCTGAATTTAATTAATCAGAATTTCAAAATCATTATCATTTGGGGTCGGTAAGATTTATAAACGCCTTTTATGCTCACCAAGGCTGCAAAAATACAGTAAAACAGTGATTTTGTGAAATATTATTACAACTTAAATGAACCGTTTTGGATTTAAATATATTTTTAAATGTAATTTATTCCTGTGATGCAAAGCTGAATTTTCAGCATCAGTCTTCAGTGTCACATGATCCTTCAGAAATCATTCTAATACGCTGATTTGCTCCTCAAGAAACATTTATTTTTATTATTATTATTATTATCATCAATGTTGAGAACAATTGTGCTGCTTTGTGTTTTTGTGGAAACCGTGATTTTTTGAAGAACAGCATTTATATTTCAAATATTTTGTAACAAATGTCTTTACTGTCACTTTATTGTTTAATGCATCCTTGCTGAATAAAAATAATTTCTATGACTGACTTCAATCTTTTGAACGGTAATAGAAACATCAAAGTTCCTGGTCTTGTAACCAAAATAGAATTTAAAATGTAACCTAATGGAGGTGCTATGAACTTTTCATTTTGTTTCTTCATGCCCTGGTTATTGAACAAGTCCTGATTTGCTAAATATCTCAAGAGTTTGTGTTCCACTGAATGGTTTGTAATGCCATTAGGGTGAGTTAGCTCATTCTCCACAGTCAGTCTATACCAGCTCACCCATGGAAATCAAGCTCTGCTGAATGCGTTGTTTCATTATTACATTAGCAGTCGTCTACAGAATCACACTTTATGGCAGAGAGCTCCTTAGACATAAAATGCTCAGCGTTCCTGAGAGACTTTAGTACAGCAAGTGACTCAGCTTGACCAGTCATGCATGACAGAAATGAACCACGTGAACCGTCACAGGAATGCCGCAAAAATGTGTCTGACTTCACACCAAATCCCAGAGCATTTCCTCATACAGGTTCTTATTTAGTGAACTCAACAAATCTAAAATGCCTGTGATTGTGAACTCTGCACAACACTGTTAATCAATAAAGGAAATTATCATTTGAAAACTTTATCAAATAACCTATGCACTTCAACCTAAATATGCTGACTGCTGAATGAGTTTGTGAGGGTTTTCACATGTAGTTTTACCTGAGCCATCTCCAGATACACCAGCACATCTCCGTCAATGTCTGTGCCCATGGCGGCAGCCTCCTTCAGAACAGTGACGGTATGCAGTTCTGCAGCAAACCACAATTAAACGGTTAGTTCACCCAAAAATGGATATTCTGAAAAGCGCTTTGGGTGTATTACAATACACATTAAAAGCGCTATATAAATGCCTCATTCATTCATTCATATTCTGTAATCATTTATTTACTCATGACTTTATTTTTCTTCGGTGCAACACAAAAAAAAGAGGTTTAGCACAATATTCATACTGCTTTTTTCAATGAAACTGAATGGCGATCATTATTAATTCAATTTAAAGAGGTGACCGCATATTTTTATGCAGTATCTAAAAAAATCTGAATATTTACAATACTGTTTACATATTTTATTTTAATTTCTTAAAAAAAGAAGTTAAATGTTTATTTTTTTAAATATTTTCATTCAACAAGGATACTTTAAATCTACCAAAATTGGCAGTAAAGACTTTAACATTGTTACAAAATATTTATATTTTGAATAAATGCTGTTCTCTTGAACTTTACATTCATCAAAAAAAAAACACAAAAATATTAACCTTTCAAATCAGCATATTAGAATGATTTCTGAAGGATCATGTGACACTGAAGACAGGAGTAATGATGCTGAAAATTCAGCTTTGATCACAGCAAGTAATTACTTTTTTTTTTTTTTTAAATATTCAAATAGAATGCAATTCTTTTAAGTTGAAATTTTACTGTATTTTTCATCAAATAAATGCAGCCTTGGAAAGCATAAGAGGCTACTTCTTTCAAAAACATTTAAAAAAATCTTTCCGACCCCAAATATATGAACAACAGTGTATGTATTTGAATACAAAAATTGTTATTATAAAAAGCAGTTATAAAGTAATCCTTGTTATTCATCAGACCTGTGAGGGCGACCAGGTGAGGCAGGCAGAGGCGATTAGCCAGGATAATGAGCTCCATGGCGTCCAGGTCAGGTCTGGAGCAGAAGCGTCCCGTGTAGAGATACTCCAGCACTGCCTGCATGCTACTACGGGTCGTGTTTGGGAACAACACCTGCAGAAACACAACAAGTCATGACAAAAGCTTTACTCAAATGCAAAAGATGGCATAAGTCAACAGCAGATGTCTTTGAGGTTAATATTAACATCGGGACTCTAAACAGAGATCAGTGTAATACTGTTTCAAATCTCACAGAGGACAAAAAGACAAGTGGAATTACATGATTTATCAAATAATAAAAGTGATTTATCTTTTTGTCACAGTGATGTTTTTTGATTGCTGTACCTCTTTAGTACAGCTCTCGACAAAAGGCCCTCCAAACATGGCTGCCATCCAATCACAGCTGGAGATGAGCAGAGGTTTATGGGCCTGAACGGTACCATCATCCAGTTTAAACACCACATCTGGGGTATGAATAAAGAAGTGTTTATTGCAGCAAAACAGATGCTTCCTTGAGGCGGAGGATAATGAAACGGGATGGAATTGGGGCATGCAGTCATAAAATGTCATTTACAGTATTACACGGAATGTCACTGAATCTGGCAAATGTTGGACGAATTAATCAAAAGTAGGGCTGTACACTTAATGAAGTTGAGATATGGGCAAGTGTCTGTGAATATTAATGCCACATTTAAAGTTTTTGCGTGTTTCTGTGTGAATGAGTGTCGCAGTTTTGTTTACAAAACATCTGCCATCTCAGCTGTCAAATAAAAAAAAATAGGAATTGATGATCTGATCACATTTGAAAACATTAATTACATTTTTAATGTTTCATGCCTTCATGTGATTACCAGCATTTTTTGATAATAAATTTATATTAGATAATAAATCCAGAAAACACCACAATTTCTGGGAAAACAGTAAAAAAATTTTACTGTTAAACTTGTATTAATTAAATTAATTAGACATGCTTTTTGTTGTTAAACTTTAATTAAACCATTAAAGAAGAATCCAACTAAAAATACTGAATACTGAAATGAAAAAATGAAACATTTCATAGGACCCCCAATTTTTTTTTTTTTACATTTTTAAAACTTTTTAATAAATGTTGTTAAATTGTAGTTATGTTTATGATTTCAATCAATTAGATATGCATTTTGATTACTAAAATTGAATTTAACCATTAAAACTGAGTCTAGACAAATTTAAACAGAAGAAAAAAACGGAATCCAGAAAATTTTAAACTGAAAAATGGAATTTTTTAAAAACATTAGAATCTTTGTGACATAAGATAAAGGAAATTTGACCTGAGAAAGTTCCTTTAGCCAGGCATTCCTTCACCCGATTGGTCCGTCGCACATGGAAAGCCTTTGTGATCTCCTGATTCATGAAGGCCTCGTTGTTGAGGATGTTGGCGACCATCATGCGCAAGTCAAACACCTCCAGCAGCTCAGCGATGTGTGCGATGTGCATCAGGTCCTTCTCGTGTTCATCCAGCTGTCCCGTGTAAAGGTAACGCATGACTACACGAAACGGCCCGAGCAGCACCGAAGGGTCCATGTGCACCACCGTCATCGGCCGGGAGATGAACGTGACAGGGTCCTGGACTGTTTCTCTCCTGATACTGACGAAAGCCCGACCCAAAGACGACAAAAGCCGCCCCCCACGTCCGCCTTCCAGGATCCCATCGGAGTCTGCGGCGATCAGGGTCCCATCACTGATGCAGGCCCTGAGGTTGGCCCTGCTTTCTTCATCGCTGCTCTCACACATGTCAAAGCTGGCCGCCCGTGTGGGAGGCTCCCGTCCGGTGGGTTGCTTACAGTCAGCCTCGGCCTTCACATCCTGGAGGAAAAGGTCATAGAATTTTGAGGAGGCCGTGGCGAGGTAGACCTTATGAGCGAAGACTCGCTGGTTCTCCTGGAGGACCAGAACCACATCAGCACACAGCGGCTCCTCCAGCAGCCGGCCCGGATGCTCCTCGGTGGTGGAAGGGGGCGGAGGGATGACTATAACGGGCGGAGGAGGTTTGGGAGGCAGGAAGGGTGCCTGCAGGAGAGGCCGTTGGACATCCCGCAAGTGAGATTTCCAGAACTGCAGGTGGCGCCGTGAGATGAGAGCAGCGCGGATGGCATTGTCAAACACGTCCTTCACTCCAAACTGAGCCACCACACTGGTCTCGTAATACGGCACGCCCAACTCTTTGGCCACCTCACGTCCCTTCTCAGGAGGAAGAATCTCGTTCGCTTTGATGGGTCTGTAAGGTTGGTTCATGGAGAAATGTCAACAAAAAGAATGTACTGCAATATCTTTGATGTGAATGGTACATATTTGGTTTTGCATTAATGACAAATTTAGACCATTTATATTATTATATTTTATATATAATTTTTTTTAGATATATTTAGAAGATTTAGGTTAACAAGTGATCTTTTGATATTTACAATTATTGGTATTTTTGGTTCAAAGTTTGTTTTTATTGTTTTTTAAAAACATAAATCACATTCACAGTCCCCCGCCCCTTAGATCAGCGTCCATACTGTCCGTTAAATCCAACAGAATATACATACAAGCATGCTCACATACATTAACTTCCAACCAAATACATACTTACATAAAGAATAATAATAATAATAATAAAAAAAATATATATAAAAATAAAAATAAATAAATAAATAAATAAATAGGTAATAATAAGAAAAAAAAAAAGAAAAAAAAAGTCCATAGTAGAGGCCTTATTTAACCAGATTTATCAACATAGTCAATAAAAGAGCGCCACAGCTTAAAAAAAAGTTTTTCCGACCCTCTTAGCGAATATCTAATTTTTTCAAGGCTGAGACAAGACATCATATCTTTGATCCATTGAGTGTGAGTGGGTGGCAAGGGGTCTTTCCACTTTAATAATATTGCTCTACGTGCGATCAGGGAAGAGAAAGCAAGGACCTTACACATTGATGCTGGCAACCCTATCTCCTCTGGAGCAACTCCAAATAATGCCACCAGAGGTTCTGGCTCTAATCTGTGCGGAAGGACCGCAGAAAGGGTGAGAAATACGGATCGCCAGTAATGCTCTAATTTGGGACATGTCCAAAACATGTGAATTAACGTTCCCTCAGCACACTGACATCTATTACACACAGGATTAGTACCAGGAAACATTTGAGCTAGTTTAACTTTGGATATATGAGCTCTGTGTACTACTTTGAACTGTATAAGCGAATGCCGAGCGCATATTGAAGATGAGTGGACCTGTTTAAGAACACAGTTCCATGTGTCTTCGGAGAGTGGTCTATCAAGGTCTTCCTCCCAAGCTCTTTTAATGTTATCCAGAGATGAAGATGCCAACTTCATCATTAAATTATAAATAATAGCAATTGAGCCTTTAGCTATTACATTACATGAAAGGAAACTATCCAAAGGATTTTCAGAAGGCATCAGTGGAAAGTCTGGTAAAAGTGACTTAACGTAATGTCTTACTTGCAAGAATCTAAAAAAATTCGACTTTGTAAGACCAAAATTTAATACCAATTCCTCAAAAGAAGCGAATACATTATTCACAAATAAATCTTTGAAACATTTTATCCCCTTGTTAGACCAACTCTTGAATGAACCATCCTGCATTGAAGGTGAAAAAAAATGATTACGGAACACAGGGCTAAGAAGAGAGGGATCCCTAAAACCAAATGATTTCCTGAATTGGATCCAAATCCTCAACGAGTGTTTTACCACTGGGCAGTCGACAGAAGTATAAGAGGCTGACTGTAGATTATATGCAAGAAGTGCTGGAAGGGAAATTTGCTTACAAGCATTTATTTCCATGTCCACCCAGGACGGTCTATTGGGCAAAAGGTGATAATGCCACCAATAAAGTGTATTTCGTATGTTAGCTGCCCAGTAATAAAACTTAAAATTAGGTAAGGACATACCACCATTGCATCTAGGCCTCTGAAGGTATGCTTTGCGTAGACGAGGGTGCTTACCATTCCAAATGAAAGAGGAGATAACAGAGTCCAAAGATTTAAAAAAAGACAGGGGAAGAAATAAAGGTAAACACTGAAAAAGATAAAGAAATTTAGGAAGCACCACCATTTTAATGGAATTAATGCGTCCAATGAGGGAAATCTTTAAAGGTGACCATTTAGAAAGATCTTTCTTAATCCGTTCAAGAAGCATGCCAAAATTATGTTTAAAAAGATGCTTATGATGGCGAGTGATACAGACCCCAAGATAAGTAAGCTTATTCTTGACTAGTTTCAGTGGTATGTTGGAATATTGTAATTGCATATCTACCTTGTTAATTGGAAAAAGTTCACTCTTGTGCAGATTAAGCCTGTAGCCAGAAAACCGACCAAAATCCTCAAGCAAAGATAGAGCTGCGGGTAAAGAAGTTTGTGGATTTGATATAAAAAGCAGTAGATCGTCTGCATATAGAGTTACCTTATGTACAGTCTCACCTCTGGTAATTCCAGTGATCTGCTGACTCTGGCGTAGGGCGATTGCTAAAGGCTCAATAGCTAAAGCAAATAGTAGTGGGCTTAGCGGACAGCCCTGCCGGGTTCCGCGATGCAAATTAAATGGCCTAGAGTACAAACCATTGCTTAGGACTACTGCAGAGGGAGCACTATAAAGTAATTTAATCCAAGAAAGAAAGACTGGGCCAAATCCAAATTTTTCTAAAACTAAAAAAAGGTACTCCCACTCAACCCTGTCGAACGCCTTCTCTGCGTCTAAAGAGACAACACATTCTGGAATGGCCTGATGCTGAGAGTATACCACATTAAGTAAACGGCGAATATTAAAAAAAGATTGACGATTTTTTATAAACCCTGTTTGATCAGGAAAGATGATAGTGGGAAGAACATCTTCGAGTCTTGAGGCAAGTACCTTCGCTAAGATTTTAACGTCGCAGTTAAGCAAAGAAATGGGCCTATATGACGCACAGTCTAAGGGGTCTTTATCCTTTTTCAGTAACAAAGAGATACAGGCTTGATTTAACGTTGGGGGAAGAGTCCCAGCCCTAAGAGACTCAGAGAAAACAGATGTCAAAAAAGGAGCGAGTTGTACTGAGAATTTTTTATAGAATTCTGACGGAAAACCGTCAGGTCCTGGGGTTTTGCCAGATTGTAGAGAAGAGATAGCAGCCGCCACTTCCTCCTGAGAAATTGGTGCCTCTAAAAGGTTGCAAACATCTAAGGATAAAGTAGGGAGATTTAATCGGCCAAGAAAATCTTCGATATCCCCCTGCGAAGAGGGTTCAGATGTATACAAAGTAGAATAAAAATCTCTGAACTTGTCGTTAATAGTATTTTGATCAGTTGTGACCTCCCCGTTATCTAGACGAAGACCACTTATAATTTGTTTAGCACGTATTCCTCGCAGCTGATTAGCTAAAACTTTCCCGGATTTTTCCCCACTTTCATAAAAAACGCTCCTGGTTTTCCTCAAAAGGTCCTCTATAACGTTGGTTGAAAGCAAGTCGAGCTCTGATTTAAGTTTAAGACGTTTCTTATACAAATCTGATGTGGGAAGCCTAGCATATTGTTCATCTATTTTTGAAATATCATTAGCGAGTGAAATTTGCTTTTCTTTAGAGAGCTTTCTTGTATTAGCACCATATGAAATAATTTGGCCTCTAATATATGCCTTAAGGGCCTCCCATACTGTTGAGTCTGAAACTTCCGCTGATTTATTAACGCTCAAGAAAAAAGGAATTTGGTCAGCAACAAAGGAAATAAAATTATCATCTGCCAAGAGTGAAGTATTAAAACGCCAGTTCCTCCTAGGTGGAGGCAAATTTGGAAAGGTCAGATCAAGAGTAAGAGGAGCGTGGTCTGATATAATAATACTTTCATATGCACAAGACTGAACTTTGGAAATTAAACCATTATCCAAAACAAAGTAATCAATTCGAGAGTAAGAGTGATGAACATTTGAAAAAAAAGAATACTCTCTTTTTTTCGGGTACAAACACCGCCATACATCCGATATACCATATTCAGAAAAATAATTATTTAGAAAAATGGATGATTTATTTGCAGCGCATGGTCTAGATGATGACCGGTCAAGCAGTGGGTCAAGGACACAATTAAAGTCTCCCCCAAGTATAAGAGAGTGTGAGTTTAGATCAGGAATAAGAGAGAGAGAATGTTTAAAAAAAACTGGATCATCAAAATTAGGAGCATAAAAGTTAGCTAAAGTTATATTCTTATTGCATAGCGTGCCTACAACAATTATATAGCGGCCATTCTTATCTGATATAATGTCTTTTGGTATAAAGGGTACATTCGTATTAATCAGAATAGCTACACCTCTTGCCTTTGCTTGGAAAGAAGAATGAAAAATCTGCCCCTTCCAACCACGATTGAGGTGATTATGATCTACGGTGCGTAAATGGGTTTCTTGCAAGAAAGCAACCTCTGCTTTAAGCTGTCGAAGATGAGCAAGAACTCGGTTTCTTTTAACTGGATGGTTTAAGCCCTTGACATTCCAACTCAAAAATCTCAACTCTCTACCCATTAGAGTATCTATCGGAAGCCTGTGATCGGAAAATTAAAATAAAATAATTGCAAAAAACAAAAGAACAAAACAGCAAAAAAAGAACAGCAAACATAAAAGTCGTAAGGTCAGCACGACACCATCCCATACAGAAACCCAACCCGCCCACAAAATCAACCCAACCCTCAAAGAACTTTACAATGTCAGTAAAACTACCCACTATAACTAAGTGTCCTGAACACTTCCTTATTTCACCTTACCTTATATAATCCTCAATCCCTTAAAGTATCCTCATTATACAACACATAGATAACATAACAGTATCAAATAGTATGCTTAACAGGAGCAGACCCATGGCATAACGATCCTTGGATCAAACTTAAACACTTGACCAATGTAATGATCACAGGGCAAATCAAAAAAGAGATAAAAAAAAAGAAAAGAAAAAAAAAAGAGATACATCATACGACAAATCTAATTCAACGATGGTATCAGATTAAATACTACAGCACCAAACAGTCCTTAGAAACGTAGAAACGATCGCATGATGTACAATACTTTCAATGAACAGTGAGCCGTTTATGTATAATGTCAAAGAGCTCAGGAGAATCTGGCGTAGTTAAGTCTATGTTGTACAGCGGGCTCCCTCGAGACATAAAAAGTAAATAAAGTCAAGCTCAACCGATCGAGTTTATTGGACGGCCGTCATAGAACTAAGAGGCACTACGGTGAGCCGTCAAAAATTCCTTGGCCTCGTCCACCGATGCAAACATCTTTTGCTCACCTTCCTTAGTCAGGATTCTCAGCCTTGCAGGGAAAAGAAGGGATGGCTTAAATCCAAGATTGTAAAGCTCTGCCATTGCTCCTCGATATTGAGCGCGCTGTTCCAGAACCTCCGGACTGTAGTCATCGTAAATGGCGATCGGGTTACCACGGTACTGCAAGGATCCTCTTCTTTTACGGGCCTCACGTATCACCGCATCCTTGATCTGATACCGATGAAAACGGACTATTACCGCTCTCGGCCTCCCTCCCGGTTTCATCTTAGCGACCAAAGCCCGATGAGCCCTGTCAAGTTCAGGAGGAGACGGCAAAATCTGCTCGCCCATAATCTCTGACAGCATTTCAGAAAAGAACACTGTGGGCCGAGGACCCTCAACAGACTCCGGTAGGCCAATGATCCTGATATTATTACGCCGACTGCGGCCCTCCAGGTCTGCTGTTTTGGCCTTGAGTTTAGCGTAGTTCTCAGTCAGATCGGCACACACCGCTTCCAGAGAGTGAATTCGTTCGCTGAGGTCGTCTGCGTTGGATTCCAGTGATGTTATTCGTGGTCCGTGGTCTGACACCGCAGCCTGGACGAGGTCAAGTTTAGCCTCTAAAGACGTCAAAGCGGTTTTGAAATCGGAAGAGAGAGCGGCTCTGTGTTCCTCCAATAAGCTAGTCAAGGCTGACATGCTAACCTCGCCATGAGCCGCGGTCGCGTCGTCTTTACATATGTCTTTTTTCGCATACTTGGTTGATTTGGATGCCATTTTCTGCTTCCGTGTGTATTAAACTTTTTATCTCATTACATTCGGAAAAAATAAATCGGTAGAGGATTGTAAACTGATAAAGTAGAAGATGTGTGCAGGGAGCACGAGGTAGACGCGTCTACTCCATTCGCGTCCAAAACCGGAAGCCAATTATTGGTATTTTTAAATTTATAATATAGATATATTTAAATTTTATCATTTAGAGAAGCAGGTGGTATTTATAATACAGAGGTATTATGCAGTTTTTTTTCATTTAATTATTATTTTGATTATAAAAGCCTTTGATCAAAAATGAGAGGAAAGACATTTATGATAAATAATTTTCAAATGAATGTTGTTCTTTATATTCAATTTCATATTCATTAGTAAATCCTAAAAAAATTCACAGGAATAAATTATTCACAGGAATAAATATCTTTTAAAAATATAATCAAATCGAAAACAGCTACTTTAAATTGTAATAATATTTCATAACATCACTGTTTTCACTGTATTTTTTATTAAATAAATAAGCCTTGTTTAAGAGACTTCTTTAAAAACACAATCAAAAAAATCTTATTGACCCTAAACATTTAAACAGTGATGTATAGATTTGAATGATTTAAATATATTTCTAGACATTTTATTTATGAGCATTTTATTTTATCGACAACAAAAAAAAATGCAAGATTCATCAATATGTTGGTCTGTTTTCCAGGAAAATAATGACTATGAATTTTAAATGCATATCAATTAAATTACATTCATTTCAATGGGTCTTTAAATCATAGATCAAAAATTTGACAGATCACCTGGCAAGAGGTCTCCTTGCCCTGTTAACAGCCTCCAGGTCAGCGTAACGCAGGTCTAACTGGCAGCCTACCAGGATGACCGGGGCACGAGGGCAGAAGTGCTTGATCTCCGGGTACCACATGGTCTTCACGTGAAACAGAGAATTGGGGTTGGCAATGGAGAAGCACAGGACCACCACATCTGACCTAATGTCCAGACACAAGATCAAGCATTCAAAAAAAAAAACATCTAGAGTCATTTTCAAGAAAGTTGTGGTCCACAAACACACCTGCCATAAGCGAAGCGACGGTCTTTGTGATGGTCTCCAAAGGTGTCCCATAATCGAAGAGACACGCTCACATCATCCACTACATCTCTGGAGCGTTCCAGAACCTTCAAAACCAGAAGAGATTTGGATTCAAGTTGGAATTGGATTGGAGTTACAATACTTATTTATGCTTCTGAAGTGTCATAAGTGGAAAGATAAAAAAACCAGACCTCTTGACAGACTCTATACTGGTCAATGGCCCAGACAGTGGGCACATGGGTGGCGAGGAGCTGGTACTGCGTAAGAGTGGCGTTACATGCGCGGGCACAAATCAGACGCGTTTTTCCCACAGCATTGTCTCCCACCACCACACATTTAATGGTCTCGACATTAGGCCTCTCATAGTCCATGTCAGTATCTGTAAACTGAGACCTAAAAGCAATGGATAAACTCATGCAACTCAAAATCCTACGGAAAAAATGTCAAATGTCATCAAGCATACTGTAAACGATGTCTACACTGTAAAAAATGACCGTGATTTTAACGGTAAAAAACTGTGAAAATGCTACAGTAAAAACATGTTAAATGGTTAATGGTAAACTGTAAACTGACATTCCCAAAATTCTCTGCGTTGCATTTCAAATTTTGTTTGAATTTGATGTTTTTTTTCTTTAAAATGTTTCTTCTTAGTTTTTTCTTATCAGTTATGTTTATTAGGGTTGTATGTTACATCTAATGTTAAATGTTAAATTAATGTTTATTGCATATTTCAGTTTAATGAGTCTCACCATGATGGTGTTTAGTGCTTGTGTAAATGACACTGTGCAACTTCTATATATGTTATTATTTAAAAGCTGCTTGTGATGGGCTTTGGTTCATCATGTGACTCTCATCATCACCTGCATTTGATGGTTATCAGTGTATTTCAAAGGTAAAAAACAGATTTCAGTACTTCAATAGGTTGGTATATTAACATTATATCAGATAATGAAATTACAGTATTTAACTTTAAATTTAAGTTAAAACCGTAAAACCTAAAATGTTGTTACCGTATTTTCTACGGTAGAATTCCGGCAACCACAGCTGCCGGTTTATTACCGTAAATTTTACGGAATTTTTTTTACAGTGTGTATACTTTTTATTTCCTCATGTTCAACATGCAAGCAGGATGGGTATTAATCAAAAGATTAAGTGAGTATTGATATACATGATAACATCCCACATACAAAATGATAGCAGATTTCTGTTAAGTTGCTATTGACACCAGCAAAAAATCCAGTTTAGTGTACTTTTTCTTCCATTTTTCTTGAAAGAGCAGTGGAGATTTGACAGGAAGTGAGTGGGGGATGGGATCGGAAAAGGTTCACGAGGTGGGATTCGAACTCGAGACACAAGAAGCGCAACTGCACTATATGTCGGCATGCTGCCCACAAGGCTATCGACACCATTTAGCATCCATTTTAAGTATCTTTAAGCTTCCACTATGAAAAATAATCCATTTACATCGTAGCAACAAAAATAATTCACATATTATTATTTCTCCACAAAGAAAATATTATTTTTTTTTATAGGCTATTAGCAAAAATAATTAGGCGACACCTTAAAACTCTTATAACAATGTTTTTTGCTACTTTAACTGGGGACACCCATTTTAAATATTTCTCAAAATTTGAGCAAAATAATAGCACAAGCGTTAACAATTACAAAATATCTGGTTTGGCGAGCATTTTAAAGATCTTAAACCTTCCACTACAAAAAAAAAAAAAAAAGTCTATTACATTGTAGCAGCAAAATCAAATATTATTTTTCCGAATAGAAAAAATAGAAAATAGACTATTAGCGAAAAAAAATTGGTGACAAGCTAAAACTCTTATAACCATGTTTTTCCTGCATACGTTACGAGGAAAATAAAAGTAGCGCTAATCATCTTTAAACTTCCACCACAAAAAGTAGTCCATTACATCATAGCAACAAAATTAACCATTAGAAAATACATAAGAAATTAGAAACTCATAGAAAATATTACTTTTTCTATAGAATAAAATTTTGGCAATAACTTTTTTTCTGCTTTAACCAGGGCCTCTCTAAATATGACTATGACAAAAGTTACGAGAAAAATGAAAGTAGAGCATTTAGCTAATAAATTTATCCAAAAATAAATAAATAAATAATTATACACCCAAAGCGTTGTACTGACCAATCATAGACAAGTATTCAATCGCAGCGTTGTAAATAAAAACAACAGGCTCTAAACGCGCTCACAATGGGCTAAAAAAAAATAAAAAATACGCCTACGATGCAGACAAATGCTTTCTAGGTAGGCAGCTCACTAGGTTTTGAGACACAGCCTTCACCCTCAACTTATGTAATACTCCTCACGTCCGTAGTGTTCTGCTAAAGAGGGCAATTAATGTATCCTACACAAGCACATGCATATGCATTAACGAACGCGTAAACCCTTACCGAAGTGAACTGAAGGGATGCATCGGGTTGGCAGTCGTTTGTGGTCTTAGAGATGAAGATGATGGTGATAAAATACCCGTTGGATGCGGCGTGCACCTGAAGCGAACCGAGCATACACTTCATTTTCCCGGCGGAGACGCGGAAGATACAGAATTATTTTACACTAGTTTACCGCAACCACACCTTAGCTAACCCATGTTACCAGCCAAACCTCGTTCTTGAGCTTCTTTGAGTAAAATACACCGACTGACTGAGCAGAAAAGCGCGACGGCTGGAGGTTTCTGATTCGTGACATTCCCGGTGTTCCTTGGTTTCTCTTCCGCATGTAGGCAGCGCCATCTGACGCACCAAACAAACGCTGTTGAGAACGGGAGGCTGAGAAGAAAAAGTGAAGACATAAATATATTTGACACCTTTAACTACCTCAAGCTTCGTAACTGCCAACCTGACGCCATCTCCGTTACTTAAAAACAGTAATAAAGCTCTTTCTGACTTCTGTTAGCACATCTTTATCTGACACTCTTGTAGGCCTACCTATGAAGACTGAACATAAGTCTGCGTGTAATGATGTAAAATCAGTGATGATATAAAAATCTGTTATTATTATTAAATAATATCAGCATATCAATCAGAGTGAAGAATTGGGTTGCAAAATTTGCATTCATAATTTCTACAGTTTTTACTATTTGTTAGGCCCATAAACCCTTAATAATGACAATAATAATAATTATTATTATTATTTTATTTATTTATTTGATGACAGCCGTGATGATCCATCATATCCAACAGAACTTCTTGTGCTTCAGTGGAAAAAAGTTCACATTCAGTGTCACTAAATGTTTTATATTTAATTAGTGACATGACGGGGCAAAAAAAAAAAGATTGATAAATTTATGTCTTTCATACAGGCTATTTCATATTTTTATATTACATTATATTTATTTTTATATTAGATATTTATTGTACATTTCTGAATTTATGCATCTTTCCTTTTTACTTTCAAAATTCTAAAACTTTGTTTATTCGAAGGTTTAAATTGGAGGGGAAAAAATTTGATTTCCCAGATTTCCAAAATCATCTCAGACTTTTGGAGTCCACTTTCTTCTTTCCTTCCTCATTTTTGGACACTGAATAGTGATGGATTCTCAGGTTGAATTTATTGATGTTGTGCAACAAACATTTTTAAGAAAAAAAACTTCATGATGTCGATCACATTTGAGCTTTTTCCCTAAATGTCTCAGGTAAGTTGACTAAAAGTCAGGTAAATATGACTTCAGTGTCTCATAAAGGAGAAATGATTGATTAGCATTTCCATGTAGTCTGAGTCATGGGTTTTTGGAAAATTACAGGCCTACAGTCAGTGTGTGTGTGCGTGTGTGTGTGTGTGTGTGTGTGTGTGTGTGTGTGTGCATGTATTTATTCTTTAGACTACTCATTCACGTTATTCAGTAAAGATGTGGGTGTGACTTTCCTGCCCTACTTCAACAGTAACAAAAAGTCGTCTGTGTGAACAAAGGTAATAAAACCAAAATAGCTATGTCTCCAGCCCCCTTCTACAAAACCAGTGAGCGCTTTGATCATTATCAGTGTAATTAACCCTTTAGGGGAGGAAATTTCTTGAGGCTAATGAAATTCATCATGGAAAACACATCACTTCCTCTAAAGCCTTCGCGACATCCACTGATTAGACACTGATAAACGCTTCTCTGTCAGACCCAGCACTGCAAACGATGGGAACGGATGCTTAGTCAACTAGTTCTGACAAGCTACATATGTCTGTTTTCATTAAACCCTTCAGCATTTTCAAAAACAGCTTGTACTGTACCTTTAGCACAGTTACCTGTGCAAGGTGTCAACAAAACTCTCTGAACCCTCTTTAAGAACCGCAGCCAAAAGCAGCAAATAATAGAGATGTGCATAAATGAAATCACAGTCACATGAAATCCAAACCAAACACACTATTGTTTTCAACAAAGAAGCCATTGAGAATGACCTGCCTGAAGGGAATATCATTTATCTTCCATATCGTTACTGAGCAGGGTAAGACAAGATCCTCCAGATGAGAACGTAAACATCAATTAGAAACACAATTAGAAATCTGAGATTGTTTTTTTTTTTTTTTTTTTTAAATCAAAGATTTAGATTTGCCACAATCTTAAAAGTTAAAGAAACAATGGTTCCATGAAGAACCTTTAACGTCAACGGAAACTTTCTGTGGCATAAAAGGTTCTTTATGGAAGAAGGTTCTTCAGATGTTTAGACTATAAGCAAAAAAAAAAAGGTTCTTTTAAGAACTTCTCACCGAATGGTTCTTTGGGAAACCCTTTTGGAACCTTTCTTTTTAAGAGTGTAAGGTGCAACTTTAAAATGGACAGTATTTAGAATAAGTATCTTTTTTTTAATCTACATCACAGATGACAGCATTCAAAATGCATTGTAACAAGAATTTAAATATCTAACTGGAGATAAAACCATATCAGGTGGATCTGCATTAATATCCGCCCATGAATATTTACGAAGAGATGGAAAGTTTGAGCTTTCAGATCCTGCGTTCTGATTGGTGATGCTGGGGATTTATGAGCCGTCAAGCTCAGCTGAAGATCTGTATAAAGCTGAGGATGTCATCAACCTGAAACACAAACCCACAGAATCAGCAAACGCCTCTTGTTTTGGTTCTAAGTGCAGACATGCTCCTGAAAAGCGGATTTGTTTTATTCCTCGTTTTGGTTGCATCTGTGTTTGGAACAGATCAAGAACCTGCACAACCAAGACGAGCACGATTCTCAGCCAACAGCCCTAGTAAGTATTATTTCCTTTACTGAATTGTATGCTTTTGTTTTTAGGAGCGTGCATGGGCAAATTTTCAGAAATGCTTATAGACTGAAGGTTAGGTTCGATTCCAGAACTTCACCTTTGAGCAAGATCTAAGCAACTTTAAGGACTGCCTATCTAGTAAAAAAAATTCCACTTTTACACTTCTTTGAATAAAAGTAGGCTACCTCCCAAAAACGTATTTATCTTCTTCCTCCAGCTGAGGTTGCCCGCTGTCTGAACGGAGCTCTGCAGGTGGGCTGCGCAACTTTCGCATGTCTGGAGAATTCGACCTGCGACACTGATGGCATGCATGAGATCTGTAACGTCTTCTTCCACACTGCTGCAATTTTTAATACAGAGGTACAAGCCCTTTACTTAGTGAATCGAAATTATGCCTTTTTACTTTCCGTTTGTTTTGCAATGCAAGTCATATTCGGGTTTTTTTTCCAGGGTAAGACCTTTGTGAAAGAGAGCATCAAGTGCATCGCCAACGGTATCACCTCTAAGGTCTTCCAGACCATCAAACGCTGTTCCACCTTCCAGAAGATGATTGCTGAAGTGCAGGAGGAATGCTACAAGAAGCTTGACATCTGCGAGGTGGCCAGATCCAACCCTGAGGCCATCGGAGACGTTGTCCAGGTGCCCAGCCACTTCCCAAACAGGTAATATTAGCTGATTTTCATGCATGATTGGTCCAGTCTTAGTAGATGCAAATGAAAATTCGGTCCTTTTATTTCTTTACTTGCTCCTTTCTTCCATGAAACAAAGGAAAAGTATTTTTAATGCAGCTCTTTTCTATATAATGGCAGTTCAAAGCAATAAATAAATATAAGATTTGTTCAGGACAGGTAGACACGATAAACACAAAATATAAAAATAAATATAATAATTATAAGGTGTTAAAATGATAACAATCCTAATTCTGTACTGTACAACATAAGGTAATAAATGCAATAATACACTTATTTTGCAAGGAGGCTGTAAGCTGTTTTCTGTGAAACTGTTTGTATCAAGCCAGTTTGCAGTTTAAAATAATACATTAAAATGATAAGATATATGATATGAAATAACAGTTTGCAATAGCAAACAGCATAAAGGGCTGTTTTTTGTACGATTAAAATAACTGGAAGCAAGTGACACCGGAAGCCTGGCAATGGCCCGTTTTCACGTTAAAAATAAGGTTGATATTTTGTCACTGTAAAAAAGTGTTAAGGTGACTTAACTTTAAAAAATTAAGGAAACCCGTTGCCTTAAAATTAAGTAAATAATAATTAAAAAAAAAAGTAATTTAAGTGAATTGTCAAGTTTGAGTGAATTGTCACTTTTTTATTATTATTATTATTTACTTAATTTTAAGGCAACGATTTTCCTCAATTTTTTTAAGTTAAGTCAACTTATCACTTTTTACAGTGATATGGCCTATAGTACACAAGTTTAAATCTTCTGGCGCCACACTATAAACTTGTTTTATGGTGCTATATAATGTATACTGTGTTTTTGGTACTTTTTTTGGAGATTAACCAACATGAAATGAAAAAGAATTTTAAGTAAAATTCTTCCACAATTTGTGTTTCTCAAAAAAAAAAGAAACACGGCTAAATGTAAACGATAACAGAATTTTACATTTTGGAATTCCTGTATAAAATTAGTGTGCTCAGCTGTGCATTCTAATGCATTTGGTGATGCAGGTACTACAGCACACTTCTGCAGAGCTTGATGGAGTGTGACGAAGACACCGTGGAGGTGGTGCGAGCCGGGCTGGTGGCCAGACTGGGACCTGATATGGCCACACTCTTCCAGCTGCTTCAAAACAAGCCCTGCCCACCCGAACCTGCTGCCGCCGGGAGTTCTGTGATGGAGGGTCACACCGGCTTCCGCTGGCCTCCCATGTTCAAGATCCAGCCCAACCTGCGCAACAGGGACCCCACGCACCTCTTCGCCAGGAAACGCTCAGTTGAAGGGAGCTCTTAGAGTTCACAACTCTCCATTTGCAACATGCATCATGCTGATGTATATACGTGGAAGATGGTAATTAGTTGGTAGTGCATTTAAAAATGTAGTTTTATAACAGGACCCAATGGAAATCTTTGCTTAGTTCGCAAAAAACCAACAACTACTTGATTCTTTAATTGTATTACATTGAATATACATGCCAATGTCATTTATAGCATAAACATGTTTTAGACTCTTAATATTTATAGCATTTTGGTTTATGGCCTAATGTAGGAGAAGCTAAATTGTGATGCGCAGGATATTATCATGAAATTTAGAAAAAGGATACTTGTCACCTTAATCAACTTATAGTGGCAGGACAGAAGTATTTATTAGTGCACACTGAAAATAATTTATATTTATTTTTCCTACCAAATGTAATTTATATAGTATTTAATTGTTTATTGTGATCTGAAATGACAATGAAATTAAAGAGTCTTTATTCTTTAAGAGAGAGAGAGAGAAAACTACAGGTTTCTGTTTATGTTTCAGATATGTTTCCTATGCTGGTCATGGGAAATATTATATATGATTAAGAAGGGCATACTTTGTTCATGTTGGTGATCTTGTATAGTTGATGTGCTTGAATAGAAATAAAACCTCCTGATATACTAAATAGTTTCATCTTTCATTGCTTAAGGTATGAAATTTAACCATGATGGTGTCAATAGCATCCATAAAAATATACTGTTGTAATAGAATCTAAGTCTAAACTCATCAAACTGTAATGTTTTCTGTACTCGCAAGGGGGCGCTGCTTTCAAACACATTGCGTTCTTGCAATTTACCAGAAAAAAACACTCTTTTTGGAAATGGTCACAGGGTCACACATTTCTCCTAACATCGAAACTGTATTTACATATTTGTTTGTATATTTTTACATGTCACATTAGGAAATCATCTCGTATTAGAACTACACGATTTGCTAAGCTAAAAGAAATGTTTTTAGACTAAATAACTAGTAGCTAGTAGGCTAATAAAGTGTTTAACACAACATAAATGGTATGTTATACAAATATTGAATTTGTCTGTACTTCAGTATAAAAAAATATGTATTGCTGATTGCATAAATGATCAAGCTGCAGTTTGGTCAAATTTAGCAAAGGTGTGTACTTTATCTAATCATAAATGGAAAAAATTTGTCGCATGTAACCAAGCAGCCTAATTTCCACCATATAAGAAAAAAAAAGCTTTGATCATTCATAATTACAACATGAAAAAGCTATATTTAGGAGAATAGTCGAAATTATTACATGAGAATAATTACATGAGACACTAAATCATAATTATGGCATAAAAAAGTCACAATTATGACTAAAAATCATAATTAGCTTATTGACATCTCACAATTTTGAAAAGTTTTTATCTCATGACTATGACTATGTCATATTTATGATTTACCAAAGCATGGTACATGCTTTCTTTATTTATTTTGTGGGGCAGAAATTGGCTTCCATAGTCAGGAGTGGGTGAAGACACAGTTCATTTATCTTGACCTTGATCCTTTGCATTGAATGCATTACGTCATTGACAAGAGATGATTGTAACCGCACACTTTTCTAAAACAAAAGCCAATTTCCAAGCTTCCCAGAATCATTGCCCAAGACTGAAGTGGTTTGATGCTGTTGCCTAAGTGAGACCAAACAAATAAACATCTAATCAAGTGATCCTAGAAAGCCAGTAGAACATTTCTTAATTTGCTCTTGGATGTTTCGGTATAAACAGACAGACGATATGGCTATTATCCTATAAAGTTACATCACAAAGGCTTTAAATTTAGTCTTTCCTGCATAAATGATGATGAGGAAAAGAGCAAACAGACAGATCGAGTTACAGCTGCCAATGTATGTGTGTTTATGAGACAATGGAAAAGAATAAAGTAAATGTCTGTTTTACAGCTAGCATAAAACATGAACACCCTCTCATTCTGAGGTCATTTCATTTTGGGACATGAACACTCATTAAAATCAAATGTGATTTAAAAAAAAAAAAATTATTCCATGCACATCATAGTCTGACACTTTCAGTAAGCTCTTTTCTTTCATGAATATAAATAGATTTTTATTTGCTGTCTGTTCTAATATTTGGCACTACTTTGAAAGCAAATAAGAATCTGCCTGTCCTATATTGTTAGCTTGTCCTCAAGTCTTGGCTGAACAACAGTTTTCTTCTCTGAATATCCTTTTCGATCAAAACGTGTCAGCACATCAGCCCTATCGCAAACACACACAGACACACATCTAAACAGGTGTCATGACACCTTGACACCAAAACTACGAGAGCTTAGAGAAATAAACACAATGAGTGACGGTGTCATCACCGGCACCTCGACGCAGCGTACAGCTCTCAAAACACTGAGTGTGTGCAGAGAATGTAGAAAACGTCTTTAAAAATCATTTCAAAAGAGGAGACTTTCATATCAATAAGAGGAAGAACAAAAACTGCTAAAAAGCACATTAAAAGGCAAGCATCACCTACACAGCAGAACTACAAAATTGACATCGGTATGATTGAATGAGTGTAATTTATTCATAAAGTAGCCTAATGCTAAATCATTATTTTACTCATGAATCGACACTTGCTTTTCTTAAAAACAGTGACATTTTTTCTTCTTCTTTTTAGAATTAAAAGTGCCATCATGTACCGCTGCGAATTTTCGCGCGCGAAATCCAGTCATTTCAGCGGGAATCGACGCCTTTGGGAAATTCTCTGGAGGATTTCTCCAGTTTTACACCGAATTTGACCACTGACCAGCAGAAAGCTTCTTCAAGGTGACTTCTGTGAGGTGTGCTTTACTCATATTGCTTAATAGACAGTAGACCTTTTTGGCCGCGAAGTTTCACTAATGTGACATTTTAACAAGCTGTTACACAAGGAATAGCATACAATGCTAAAGTCTTTAGCAACTTATAATTTTAAAGTACACAACATATTCAGAATTTACGTTTTATTAGTATGTTAGAACAAAACAAGAACTTGAAAATTTATTTTCAAGTGTTAACCACAGAACTATATTGTCAAAATTGCTAAAAAGTTGCTATAGATAAGGTTTATTACAGCTACCACAAAATGTGAGTGTACATGCTTGATAAAGCAGTGTAGAACAAAACATCTCTGCAAGTAATACTAACTATAAAACTTTTTTTAGGTTTATTTTTGGCATTTTGCCTTTATTTTGATGGGACAGTTAGTTGACAGGAACGAGCCAGGACTCGAACTCGGGCCGCCCAAAGCGCAACGGCACTATATGTCAGCATGCTGCCAGTGTCCTGACATTTTATCCTACCCATCAGATTTTCCTACCAGGGCTTACTGCGTATGCACAAATCAATATTGCATATTTTTTCTCATGCTGAACAACAATATTTAATGTATCTGCATTACTGTATAGGTTTAGGGTTGAGGTAGGTGTAGACATTTATAAAACACAATCTAATAGGTAGAAAAAATTATTTATTGTTGGTTTCCGGTAGCTGTATCCCTTCCAGCCACAACCGTGAATGTAACACAAAATTACTGTATTTGCATTACTATAAGGGTAGGTTTAGGGTTGTGGTAGGTGTTGACATTAATAAATCATAATTTGACAGGTAGCATTTTTCGTTGTCGAATTGTACTCCCTACTGTTTTAATGGGAGGTAGCAAAATCTGATAGGGTAGCACAAATCGACAGAACACCGGCACCGACACAAAAATTGTTTTACTTAAAAATCTAAAATCACTCTTGTAAAAACCACTAGGACATTCCAGAGGGAACACGAAATGCAGATTCTTTTCCAATCTAGGACAACAAATTTAACTGATCTATATACATGCACAACAATGATGGAAGTGCCATAAGACATGCTTTGCTAAGTCTTTAGCCTACAGCTTGGTAACGTAACACCTTTATGGAGCCCAAATAATTACATTTGTTGGCTCAAATGTTTGTCTAGAGGCTGTTGGTTGTAATGACAGCACTGTCGCTATAAGAGCTCTTCAGTCGTTTATCCAGGACTTTCCTGGACCATCTGTCAAAGGTGATAATGGTTGACGGTTAATTGCACCTCATGGCCCATTAGCTGCTCATAAAGGCAGGTGTGTAGTCCATGGATAGCTTTTACAGGGGTGCAATGGCACAAACAGACCAGCAGATGTGACTCCTAGCGGCTCCTATTTCAAGGCATTAATACAATTATGACCCTTTCCTGCCAAGTGCAACAAGATTACTGAGATTGAAAAGACAAAGATGCTAAAAGGGTTCTGATAGATCAAGCAAATGAAACATCCTGATATTCAAGTTACTGTAGCTTGGCGTGTCATGCTAATCATTTTTACAATTATTTTACATCCAATGCCAGTGTAAAATTCGCTCTCACAATGGTAGGGTTCTTAGTGGTTGCTCAAGTGGTTAATGAGTAGTTATGTTGCTATACGGTTATTAGTCCATTTTTTGGGAGTTCTGCATGATTGCCAAGCAGTTTCTAAGGGGAAAAAAAAGAGTCCACCTCCATTTCTGAGAAGAATAGATATTTTTGAGTGTTTTATTGTACCATCTATCTCTCTCTCTCTATCTATCTATATGTTTTCAGATAATAGAAACACCTGAATGATTGAATATGGAGTTTGGCTTGGATTGTAAAATACATAGATTGCCATATTGGATTCAATCTACTGAAAAACTGCTTGGCATTGATCAAAGACTCTCGCTGAAGTGCTTTAGCTGTTTTGTTTCACTGCCGTGTATGCTCTTGGTGTTGGCGTGGTTAATCGATGAGGGGCTGGTGGAAGGGACAAACACTTTCTTCTCACCGTTAATCATGCGCTTAGCTCTCACTCGAGCTTTCAACATGAGTGGACGGTTTGCATTTTAAGTCAGCAACTTCTTGCGCTCATCTGCCCTTCCAACATCCTCTGGCCTGCAAGTAGAGATGTTTGGCTCATCTGTCATTTATTTCCTACGTGCATGAGCTACATATACAAATGCAAGATTATATTTTATATATAACATTTTTTATTTATATTCCCACAGGAAAGGCAATATCAGTCAGCTTATTGACAGCCTGAATATAAGTGCATGGCCACTGCCTCGAAATTCACATCAGGACATACATAAACAATCACACAAGCATCAAAACTCTATTCAAGAACAAAATTTTACACTGTTCCTTACAAGTAGTTGCCAATCCCGGCATATAAACCCTGTCGTTTGAGAGTCTAGCTTAACATAATGAAGAAGCTACAGACATGCTATGCTTTGAAACTGGTGCTAACAGATTGTCAACCACCATGCTGATGCTAAACAGACATACATATTCCAGCTGTTTCATATTAATACTTACTAAACATTCATTCACACTTGAATTTAGTGTTTCAGCAATCACACCTTACGATCGCAACAGCAAGCAATAGTAACATTTCATTTGTAGCTTATTTTTAACATATATAAATCTGTGTGATACCATCTTCGAAACAGGCACGAGATGAAATTTTTAAACATAAGTTATTCATTTTTCCACAGTGAAAGAGAAAATGCAACACAATCAAAGCCAGTCAGAACGTATTCGATGTTTAAAGGTGAAGGGTGTAATTTCTGCACGACTTGCATTGCCAAACGGCATAAAATAAAGACTGTTTTCAAACAGGTTTCCTAAACTTTTACTTCATTGGTCGAACAAACAGATAGTCCCGCCCCAAATTCAAGATACTGGTCAAGCCAATACTGCTACATTGAGCAGGTCAGGATCAAATAGATAAATGTTTTGAGAGTGCAATAGTGTTTTTCAGGCAACTGACCTACAAATGGTGTTTTTGAATCACTGGGATACAAGAAAATATCTGAACATCTTCAAAACAACAAAATTACACACTTCATTCTTAATATAATATCCAATGATTTTTGACCAATGAGATTTCATTGCTAGACTGCAGAAATAGAAACCAAACGATGACAAAATGTCGCCAGGCTGGTTTTGTTTGAGCATAAAAGGGGGATAAACTCATACAAAAATAACAATAATTATAATAGAAATATAAAAACATAGCGTTTATATAATTTCATGTTTGTACAATTTAACTACATTTACAAAGCCGACACTTGAAATTATTTCTCCACCCCATTGACTTCGTTGGCATCGACGACCATTTTATCCTTCTGTGATGCTCTGCAAACATCTCATTTGTGAGGATCGATCCCTCTGAAGGACAAAAAGTTTGATAGGTCCCTCTCTGTTCTGATCAGTCTTGTTTTAGAGAGCCTGCTGGTCCTCCTACTTGCGTTTCTGTGCTAGAACGGCCCAGGCTGAACCCCTCAGTCTCTGAGCCTGCAGAGTTTATGAGTCAAAGGAAGCAGAAAGATGTAGAGAGATCCTCTGTGAACATGGAGGTCCAGGTGTTCTCTACTGTCAGCGTTTTTTGAAGGATCGTACGGTTTGCTGTGGGGGAACTGTCGGAGGGATGCAGGGTTCTTCAGGTCCAGACTCTCTTAAAAACACTGAGTCCGGCTCGGAGGAGCAGGTGGAACTCCGTTCATTCAGGATGACCTGAGAGTACATGGGCTCGAGGGGAACGGAGAGGTCCAGATACTCCTGGAAGGGAAACATATACGTTAATAAGTCATTCCCAGAATGCACTGCAATGAGAACAGTGAAAATTTTCATCCAAGTTGGAAGATGGAGTAGAATATTTGCATTTTTGACCCAAGCCTTAACAGAGTTGCTCCATGATGTGCATTTCACATCAGTCCCTTATGAGGATTCATTTTGAGTGCTGACCTTACCTGATTAGATATCATAGACAGAGTGCGATCAAGGTCTTCTACCAGCTGTTTAAAAGTTGGCCTCTGTGTGGGAACCGCATGCCAGCAGTCTTTCATCATCAGGTATCTGGAAAAAAATTCATTATGTGAAGACAACATGAAATAATTCATATGAATTATTTAATTTGTATTAAATCCTATTGTGCACAATTCATCAGTGCATTTCATTATAAAGAATAAAATGTTATTTTCTGGTAAAGTAACTAAAAGTGGAAAATATAGAATCTTTTAAACTTGTATTGAAATGGTATGATGCATTTTGAGTGATTATTTATTAATTTAAATAATGAATTATACATTTTTCTTATAAATTATGCAGTCTGTTTCAGTAAAAATTTGTTTATTTTAATAATTAAGTAATGATTATTATTGTTGATTAAATATTTATTAAAATAAATGAATTACAAATCTTTTTCCCACAAAAAAAAAATGTTTTTTTAAAGATTTAATTTAATTTAGTTGCTAAAAAAATATATCTGAATGGGCCTTTTTATTTCAAAGAGAAAATAAAAAAAATCTTGGAAATAAAATAATAAAATTAACATAAAATACATATTACAAAAAACAAAAAAATATATGGTATGTTTCACTCCATTAAATGTTTTGTGAATGAAAAATCAAATGAAAAGAATCATCTTTTAGTTGCTAATTATAACATTTGAAAGGGCCGTACATCTCCTGAGTGCAGGCTGAGGGTCTGTCCATGCGATGACCTTCTCGCAGTAACTTGAAGAGCTCTTCCACAGGCACTCCTGGATACGGCGAACCCCCCAGAGTGAAGATTTCCCATAGAAGGACACCAAAAGACCACCTACAACAAGAGAACACTCAGAACCAAAACACAACACAGAAACTGAACTTCTATAAAATAAGAGCACTGATATGAAGATATACTGGAATTGAAAACATAAGCCATCTTACACGTCACTTTGATGCGTGTAAATCCTGTCAAACAATGCTTCAGGTGCCATCCATTTGACAGGCAGCCGGCCCTGAAGAAGAAATAAAGACGTTCACTTGTCATATATTGACTTTTTAGATAATAAATATGACTATTTGAATAACTGACTGCTTACATTTGTAGTCTTCTTGTAGTAATCTATGTGATGAACGTCCCGGGCCAGACCGAAGTCTGCTATCTTCATTACATTGTCCTCTGTTACAAGTACATTGCGTGCTGCTAAGTCTCTGTGGATACACTGTTGGGGAATGCACGCAGACCAAAAAAATATTAATTTCAGCCCACATTTTTTTAAGACATTTTTTAATAAATCACACAACAATACCTTTCTAGATGCCAGGTACTCCATGCCACGAGCCACCTGGTAGGCACAGGAGACCAAGTCTTTAATGGACATGCTCTCCACAGGCACCTGGTCAGGATTGTAACAGTACTCCATGCCATGCGGCCGTCGGGCACGCAGATATTCCCGGAGGTTTCCTTTAGAGGCGTATTCCACGATGACATAAAGAGGGCCTGGATGAAGGAAATAAGAGTGTTTTGAGAGTGGAAATCCTTGCAGTGTGATCTAACATCTTCAAATGCCGCGTGATTGTAAGAATCATCAGACAGGCTCTCACCATCCTGGGTACAAGCTCCGAGCAGGTTGATGATGTTCTTGTGTTTTCCAATCATCTTCATCATCTCCATCTCTGAGATGAGGTCAGACAGGTCCTTCTCAGTGGCGTCAGCTAATGAAAACGTGCGAAATGTTCTACATGAGCAAACATTTGATAAATAAAGCCCCCCATGAAATCAAAATGAGAGTTTTATGACTAAAAGTCCATGTCTGTTGGATCTACACATCAAAATTAGAATTTTTGTCTGATTTTTGTCCAAGACAAAATATTAATTATTTTTAATAATAATTATTATTATTATTAATTTAATAATATCTTTTTATTTACTTTATTTATTTTTATTTTTTTGCAGGATATGATACTGTGGTCGCTCCTTCAATGTAAATCTATGAAGCTGTTGTGGTCACTTCATCAAAAATCAGTCAGATCCCTTAGATATCGTGTCAAACCATTTCATGGGGCCTTTAAGGCTTTTACTTTGCAAAACCACGTACATTTCAGCATCTTCACAGCGACTTTAGTTATGCGGTTGGGCTTGTCTTTGTCCAGTCCAACGGCTTCGCCCATCACCACCTGGCCAAAGCAGCCCTCGCCCAGAGGTTTCCCAAGGACTAGCCTGTTACAAACAAAAACAAAATTGCAAAATGATGTCTAGGTTGACCCAATTACAGAAGAAAAGAAGCCAGGTAAGTTCAGATTTTGGTCCGTACCTCTGTCGGGGAACCTCCCAGCACGGGTCCTGGGGCAGCTCGTACTCGGACACCCCTGACAGCATGGGCGACCCGCTGGAGGAGAGTCGTGAAGGTCGGACCAACATCACACCAGAGTTCAGAGAGGAACTGGATTCCACGGACACCTGTAGAGCGAAGAAGCAGAACGGGGGGTTTTAAGGGCCTTTAGAAGGATACAAGGGCCCTTCTTTGGACAGCATACATCAAAGCTCTTATCTGTTACCTGTCTGCGGAGAGGAATGCTTTTGGCCAGCTTATGGACGGCCAGCTGGCTGTTGAAGTCGCTCTTCTTGGAGGAGCTGCGGACTTTGACGATGGTGGCGATTCCTACCATGAGGAAGATGAGGAAGAACCCAACGCAGTAGATCAGCACCTCCAGGTAGGACTGACTGGGGACGGCAGAGGGAGTGGTGGGGGCTTATGGGGCAAACAGAATGCTACGGTCAGTAACAAAAAATTGATTTCTAAATCTTCTGAAGAATTCCTTAGCATTATTTTTAAATTATTATAGTTTTTATTAATATTTTGAATTCAATTTTATTGTTATATTTACAGTTTTAATTTTTAGTTTTAGTTTTTAATATTACTACTTGGGTTTAATGTATTTTAATTTTAGTTAGTTAACTACACTAATCCAGTTTCATAAGTAGTATTTTGTCTCAAAACAAGATTTTACTTGATTTACTTGAATTTACTTTATTATATAGAATTAAAAAGACTTGTTTTCAACAGAAATTCTATTTTTTAATTCAGAATTCTATTTATGTTAAGTATAAATATATTTAAAAAATATTGGCGAAGATTATATGGAAGCCAGGTTCCGCCACTGAATAAAAAAATAAAAAAGGTAATTGTGACTTTTTCTCTCACAATTCTGGCATTTTTCTTACAGTTGTGAATTTATATCCCACAATTCAGACTTTAAAACTCGCAATTCTAACTTTATAACTCGCAATTTGCGAGTTTATATCTCACAACTCTGCGAAATGGAGTAATCAGAATTGCGAAATATGAACTCGCAATTGCAAGAAAAAGTCAGAAAAGACACAATTCTGATAAAAGTCGTCAGAATTGCAAGGTATAATCTTACAATTGTGAGAAAAAGTCAGAACTTCAAGATGTAAACTCGTGACAAGTCACAATTACTTTTTTATTTTTTAGTCATTGGCAGGAACTGGCTTCCATAGGTTTATGCTTAACTTGATTCAAGATATTTTGTCTGGAAACAAATCTTGTTTGACAAATTTTGCTTCTCAAGTATCTTGTTTTGAGGACACAATTTTTTTTCTGGAAAACAAGACAAAAATAAAGACATAATAGTGATGCTTGATATAGCAAACAGCACTAATAAGGCTAAATCCACTAGTACAGTGTCAACCGACATCAAGAACACCTCTGTTACTGTGTCTACAGCATTAAACAGTGCTTTGGACTGACACACACTGGTAGATGCTGGTGACAGGCACACACACGCACACGCATCCACACATACACCCAGCTCTGTTTTATTTCAACCAGTGCATTTGACACTATTGGCACTGAGAAAAGAGCACAAGCTTCCTTTGTGGCCGCATAATGGCTCCTTTGTGGCGTAGTATTTCGCCCCACATTCTCCACCGGCGTGAGGCTGCAGTCATCCCATGCACAAGTATGAAATAGAACCATCCTGGCCAAATTGTCCTGGGAGGCCAAAGTGACACATGGCTACACCTGAATGGTTGTTATTAAATTAGAGCTTCGCTCACATAGAGTTGAGTTGTTCTGCAATAGTATGCTGTGGTTGAAATAAAACAAAGTCTCCAGAAGAAAAGGAACTAAGTTTGAGATGCTTGATCATTAATAATTATTTTTCCCACAAGGAAACCCATAGGCTATTAGTTAGTGATCAAGCTGATAATCTATCAGATTAGAGGAAGTGACATCAAGTGACAGCTATCACAGTCTCAAAACTCTGAAAATAGATGCCAACTTCATACATTAATAAAAAATTTTTAATGATGCAATGATAATGCAGCACCAAGTCACAGTAATTTCAGATTATAGTGAAAGAATTATAACACTGCTCCAGAATTATACCAGTACCTAGATCCCGTTTAAACGCATTACATCCATGCACTATACAAAAAGTGATTCAAAAATTATTTAATAGTTTAGTGGATGATTTTTCTCAACATTTTGAGAAGAGGTTCTTAACCAGAGGGTCGTGGCTGAACAGGGGGCTTCATAAACTTCTAAGAGACCTCGAGATGACTTTAAATGATTATTATAAATCACAAAACAAGCATTAAAATAAGCCCAAACAACTACAAAAAAACAAAAACTAAAAAATTCTTATTTTAATTCACCCTCTCAACAATGTTTTTTTCCTTCGAAGAACCAGGTTTTGATACATGAGGTAGTCTATTTTTAAAAGTGACATTTCCATGTCTAGAAATCACATGTAATTTAATCAAGTCTTGAGCTTTAACTCCATGGGCATTTTTATAATGAATATATATATATAATATATATTATATACAATAACATATTTATATATATATATAAATATGTTATTGTGTAGAAATTGTCAGTAAAACTTATTTTTTATGTTCTTTAATTCTTATTGAGTATATCATGAAAAACTGAAAAATCAAGAAACCTCAGATTATTGTTGTGGACTGTGGGGAGTCAAAAAGGTTGAGAACCAATTGAGGAGATTACGGGTTTTAGTCATTTTAATATGCAAATCGAATCTCCTTTCTGCTATTTGTAGGGTGCAGGAAGTTAGAGTCTCGATCCAAATAAGTCATTTGTGAGATTCAGTCACAGTTAGGATGCTGTCTTAGAAGACAACAAAGTAGCTCACTAGGTATCGGAACAGAGATTTTATGCAAAATGTTCTCATATCAGTCTGCTTACTCTTAAAATGAGCTCATTTAATCTGAATAAAGGTGACGTGATGTGCATTAACCCCTCATTAAAACAACAAAGATAGCAGGTCAGAGCGAGAAAACAAGGTATTTAGAGAAAGGTAAGTAGAGGAGGTGAAACAGTGCCATAACTGGTGTCATTTGCCAGGTCAATGGAAGTGAAAACCCCTGAGGGCACCTAAGTAAGATGATACTTATAGGGGAAGATGTCACTAAAATCCAAATGTTTGGTCTACTTGGTATGCTGGTGCCACGCATGGGTGGTTGTGCACCTGTGCACAGCCACACACATTCCTGTGAAACACCTCAGTCAAAGGTGCAAAATACACACCGGCTAAAGTGATGGCTAAGTAAATGCTCTTTGACTTAAACATGGTTCACCTGAAACTGGCGAATGACAAACAAATGGCCACTGTTGGGAGCGATGGACGAGAAGGAAAGGTCTAGAGAGGACAGGAAAGAGTTGCCGGATACCTTTGACAACGGTCAACCAAGCTGAATGATGGGAGATCCCAATTGAATTGCCCGCCAAGCAAGTATACTCCCCAGCATCCTCAAAGGACACATTCCTCAACTGGAGCATCTCCATCTCCTTGTCGGTGGTGTTGAGGCCAGCCGTCTGGAAGAGAACGAGAAAAGCAGACCCGAGGCCCAAGACATGAGGGAAAGGAGGAGGAAACGGGACCACGTTGAGCTTGGGAAATTTTTACGGGAGTCGTTGCATCTATCTGGTTGGTTTAAAAACCAGTTAGATGCTTGGAAAACCACCTGAAACCTTTCCATCACCTTTAAAGGGATCAAATATTGCTGCCCAGCACCATCACCTTCGATCTACCTCCACCCACATCAGGCAAGCCACATGGAGACTCTCCAGCAAGACCCAATCCATAGCGAGGGAGTTATCGCCATTGGTTGGGTCAACTGGGAATTTCCATGGCATCATGGGATAGGAAAACCCAAAGCATGAGAGAAACCCAGGCTAAAACCTCTACGGAGATCGCTTCAGACTATCCTGTGGTCAAATTACCTTGCATGTCATGTCTAAGGACAGTTAACCAGGCTGACTGATTGGCTTCACCTATATAATTGGACACTTTGCATATATACTCGCCGCCCTCTTCTTCTGTGATATTGTAGAGCGTCAGCACCTGGGTGTCCGAGCTATTGACCCCCGAGTGCTGGAGATGACAAGAGACCAAATTCATCACATCGGATCCCAAACAAAGACATCCTAATATGTGTGGACCACTGATGAATCTGCTCCATACAAGTCAGACTGAAGCAAACTGATTGCATTTCAATGTAAACCTTTACCTTTAGGACGCGTACGTAAGGGAGTCCATCGGGTCCCAGCTTGCTTCCGTTCACCAGTATGTGTTTGAGCCACTGAATGTGAGGCTGGGGATCACTGAACACCTTGCAGACAAACTCTACGTCACTGCCGACCACAGCTGTTCGGTTTGCAGGGAGACCAGCGTACAGGATGGGCCTGTGGGGTGATCGCTCTGAAATATACATGTTTGTTAGATTTGGATTTAGGTGCAATATTTATTCCTAAACTGCCACTGGTTGATATTGAGAGATGACTGACCCACTACATCCAGCTGATAGGTGTGATTGATGCTTCCGTATTCGTTCTCCACAAGGCATGTGTAGTTGCCCTTGTCTGAGGGCACCACGGACTCCATGATTATGGTCCACATGTGTTCCCGCAGCTGAGAATGGAAGAAAAGAAAAATTCTTTAAAATGTATTCACGCACTATTTACTCCAAATACACTAAAATTAAAAACCAAATCTGCATAATACATTCACAAATCTTTTAAGTGAAATGCATATGTGACCCTGGAGCACAAAACCAGTCATAAGTAGCATGAGTATATTTGTAGCAATAGCCAACAATAAATTTTTTGGGTCAAAATGATCAATTTTTTTTTTTTTTTGTGCCAAAAATCATTAGGATATTAAGTAAAGAACATGTTCCATGAAGATATTTTGTAAATTTCCTACCGTAAATATATCAAAACTTAATTTTTAGGTAGTAATATGCATTGCTAAGAACTTTATTTGGACAACTTTAAAGGCGATTTTCTCAATATTTTAATTTTTATGCACCCTCAGTATCCCGGCCAAATATTGTCCTATCCTAACAAACCACGCATCAATGGAAAACCTATTTATTCAGCTTTTGAATAATGTATAAATCTCAATTTCAAAAAACTGACCCTTATGACTGGTTTTGTGGTCCAGGGTCACATATGTACTTTTGGCTTATTAATGGCTTAAAATGATTTATTTCAAATTAAAGAGACCATCATTTACCATACAAATGTCTGAATAAACATAAGAATAATATTTAATCATTTTCAGATATACTGAGCAATATGACAATAATAATAATCATTAATTTTCACATTAAAAAAAAACACATATGGATAAGGGTTTGAATTAAGCCTGGAATACACTACGCAATTTTTGCCCCGATTTTCCAGTCTGAACAAGTTGATGCTAGCTGAGGAAAGTCAGAGCCAGTCTGCAGATTACAGCTGACAGATTCCACAGAAAATCGTGTAGTGTATGATGGTCACAGCTTCAGACTTCGACTCCATCCAGTCAGAGGATATCAAACATGTTTGATATTTTCAGCTGATTTTAGAGCACATATGTTTTCATTTGTCAAGCGTCTCCTAGCAACAAGGCCCACGTTTCAACTTTAAAGTCTGGTAGTGTATGATCTTCAGTCGCGTAGTGTATGACGCCCAGTTTTCCTGTGTCACTATTCACAAAGTCGGTAAGTGTATGATGCCTGGTTTTAAAAACCTGTTCAGATTTTAAAAGTCATGTAGTGTATTCCAGCCTTTAGTTAATTGAAACTGACTGATTCTGAAAAGAATCATGATTCTGAAACCGATTCACAGAAATGAATCAAACTTACTGAATTCCATTTTTGTTACTCAAGTTTAAAGATACATCAGTTTTAATGTTCTTGTAACTGCAAAAGTATTGTAATAATGCACCCTGAAGGGCACGTGATGACCAAATAAACATCAAAATCACTTCGATATTAATGATGTTGTTTCATTTTAATTGGTGGTTACTAATTGTTCTTGCACATTGTGGTACTTGTCTTTGCACGTTGTCTCTCAATGTTTAGTCATTTTTTTTTACAATTTCTGGGGCCTCGAAGGAACTGTATTTCACCTCTTCCGTATACTTGTATATGGCTGGTATGACAAATAATCTCTCATGAATCTTGAATCCCTTTTTAAATCGGCAGCAAGTCAAATGCCAAGCTCTAATCACTACAGCTAACTATTTGTAACCAGAGCTGTGATGTTTCTTGCACGTTTACATCAGGGTGTGTGTATTCAGGTGTCGGGTTCAGGGTGTAGAGATTCAGGCTGTGATTTTGGCCTATTGTAAGCTGAGGTATCGGCTTTCGTTCACTCAGCTCAGGTGCAGAGTAAATGAGGGCTGTATGTCCCACATAACAGTGATATCAGTCAGGAACTGAAGTCTGCTCAGGTGCAAACGTACCTTGTAGCCCCCAATGCGCTGGTCTCTTTTGAACTCTTTTCCATTCTTGAGCCAGCGTAGTTTCGGCATCGGGTTTCCCTCGGCCTGACATCGGAATTTCACTGTTTTGCTGGCCGGTACGGCATGAAGCTTTTTTTCCATCTTTTCAGGTTGGGCCCAACGAGGCGCCATCGCTACAGAGGAAATATGGTATTAATAATGATGAACAATTCATCATTTGATTTCCTTTCCGAAAAAGAGAGTGCATGCTTACGTAAGAGCTCCTGGCTACTTGACGGCTTGTTCTCTTCTGACGATGACTCATCGTCGTCCTCATCCTCAGAAGACGCTACTGCGTGACCTGAGACAAAGTCGACAGGATGTGTGTCAGAGAATACATTCATACAGCCGCCGAAAGGTCAGAATATAGCATGAGTCCACAATTCATCATGCACAATTTAGATGTCACAAATTCAGCAAAGCACATGCAGATGTGGTTATTTATTTGTCTGTTTGTCCACCTGCTAATGTCTTGGTTTATATCCAATATGTTATAAGTGTTTGATTTTACCAGTCATGAAGCAAATAATAGCAGCAGCTTGAGAAAGGAGAGGCTTCCGATGCTTTTATTTATGAAATGATTTGTGTTTTCACAATATTCTGGTGATTCTGTATTCTTGCTTGATCTGAAAAGTGAACCAGGACGAAGTAACACATCCGCCCTTCACAGAGCGGCGGACAGCAAGAGCGCATGAGTCACCAGAGGCTCCGCTCCAGAGCTGTGCCCACGCTCCCATCACACAGACGCAAACACACACACTCTGGGGAGCTGTCTAACAAATTCACCACTCAACGCCTGATACATTCCACAGCTGAAAGGAGAGAAATGGCCTCACAGTATCTCAGTTGCTCATCTATAACAACAAAACAATTTCAAAAGGCAACAAACTAGTTTTTAACAATTTCAGAAGACAATAAATGGTGTTTGCCTGCGCAAAACTTACCAGCATGATGCCAGTGGGTTGCTATGTGGTTGCTTAGATCATGTCTGGGTCATATTTTAACCATATTTTAAATTTAAAGGAAATAATGATCATATTTTGGAAATAGAAAATGAAGCCTTAAGCATGAAGGTTTTTAGCATTCTAACATTATTTTTATAACAATTAAGCACAATATAATTTAGGAAATTACAGTAATGCAACAACAAATATTTAATATATATATATATATATATATATAGCATGTATTTTAGGTATTACAGGAATGAAAATCACCTTTTCGAACAATAAGAATTGTAAAAAAAAAACTAAACAAAAAAAAAACTAAACTAAAAAGTACAGTATCTGAACATTACATGGTGCACATTAAGGAAATTATATAGTTTATGTGCATTTGCTTATCAAAATATGCATCTGAATTTAGCACATTTAGCAAATTTAAGTTTAATGCACATTTTGAGATTTTATGCACGTGGCATTCCCATTCATAGTTTTTTAAAGCGATATCCCAAAAATTATTTAAATAATGCGGGTGGAAACATAGCTAATACACTGTTAAAAACAATCCTTAAAAAAACTAATTTATATTAAACTGACTTTAAAAAATATCATGTTGAATCTCATAGATCGTGAACCCCCCCCCAATAAAAAAAACAATATTGAAATTGCTGAACTTATTTTGGTAAGTTAAAGTACCGTAAAAACATAAGTTGCCATGACTTACTGAACATCTTCTTTTTTTTTTTTTTTTTACAGTTTGGTTGCCATCAGGCCAAAAGTGTCAAAAGATTCTCTATTATTTTTCTGGTCTCTAAATATACTTCAGATTCCTCTTTCAATAGTACTTAATACGACATTTTGTCACTTGTTTCCTTGATCGTTTGCTTGGAAAAATTAGCAGAACAACTCTGTTTAACAAGCCAGATATCATTTATGTCCATACCACAAACTGAGTCGTTTATGAAGAAATCTGTGTTTCTTCAATAGGAAAAAAAAACAAAAAACACAAAGCTCATCCCCTCTAAGCTCCTGCAAGACATACCTGTTACGTTAACGATGAAATAGGTAGAGTGGTTGCCGAACAAGCTCTGGACAGTGCAGGAGTAAAGCCCGGAGTCTGTCAGCTCCACTGACCCGATCTCCAGCTGCCCCCCGTTCACCCGCATGTGGTCTCCATTCAGTACTGCGGCATGGTCTTTAGTCCAGATGACCGCTAGGCCTACGACTGGGATCTCGTCTTGAGCCAAGCACTGCAGCACCAAACGCTCCCCGGGGAACAATGTGTACAGCTCCATTTTCACCTCTGTTCGGACTAGTGGTGGAACAGAAGACCAGCGAAGGTTTGGCAAAGGGGGTACTGGATCAAAATCGGCATTTTAAAAAGAGTGAGACAAGAGATGACTCTTGTCCAAAGAAAAGTGAAGAAACGCAAAACTTAAAGGTATGACTAACTAAAGAGGGATGAGCTTGTAAAGCACCATGGAGAAAGAAGACTATGGAAGCGATGCCTCAAAAACTTAAGAAAAATAAATGAACAAATGAAACTATAAAAATATGGCAGAACCATAAACCAACAAAAGAAATAAAGAAAACTGTGAGGCCACAAAAAAAAAAAAGAAAAAAAGATGAATATGGAAAATCATTACATTTTCTGAGTCTCACGAAACCTGTCAAGATCACATTTGGCCATATTTTAACCTAAAATTAACAGAAAATAATTATTATAATTTGGACAAAGGAAATAAAGCCTTGAGCATTAATATTTTTGCATGATAACATTATGACAATTAAGCACATTACAAATTAAGTTTAATCTAATTATTGTAACGCAAAAAATATATTTCTTTTGACTGGAATGTGAAAAAAAATGGTTTAGATCATTATTTTAAATATTTACTTTGTAAAGTGTTTATACTTCTTGTACAGCATTTAGTGATTTAAAAATAATTAATTATAATAATCATTTAAAAAATAAGAAATAAAATGAAAACACTATGACAATTTTAGGTACTACAGGAATAATGTCTCCTCTTTGAGAACAATAACAATTAGAATAAAAAAAGATAAAATATCTGAACATTGAGAAAATGTGCTTATTTTTCATAAAAAATAATGTCACAATGCACAAAACCGGAATAGTTGTATATTTTCTTAAATTTAATTATAAAATATAAAAATTATTTCTTGTTTTGTTCTTTTGAGCTGTAATGTGGTCTAGGCATGTTTATGATGAGATTCACCCACAAATTCAATATTGCACACAACTCAAACACTCTGAATCTAAAACACAAGCCTGCTAGCAAGAAATGCGATACTTCCTTTATAAAAGAGGGGGAAGCTCTGTAGAAAAAAATGAAACAGTTTAAAGATTAACCTCCGGTGGCCCATTACACTTATTAGGCCTAAGTTTCAGTACATACAGAACAAAAGCCCAAAAAACCCCTGACGCCAGAACATACGGCTGTCCCATTCAAAGAGACCCCCCACCAACCTAAAGTCACCTTAATTGTCAAACAAACTAATCCGTCCCTTTTGTCCTCCGCACTGTTTCCTGACAATGCGAGCGGATCCGTAAGAGACGGAAGGGGGAAAGAGAGCACGTTTGGAGAGACGGAGAAGAGCCTGTAACAGCAGGTTCCTCGGCTAGTTGTCATGGAGATCTCACTTGAGCCAAGTGGAGGTATTTCCTGGATCACAGGCCCCTTAATCCTGGCAGGGACGAGAGGGGGTTGGGATCAACTTTCCCTTCAGCCCAATTTAACAAAAAAAGCAGGGTGAGCAGGAAAGGTTGAGGCTGAGGGAGATGCTGGTCTTGAAAATGAGAACTGATATCTCATCTGATATCCTTCCATTCCCTTTATTTCCAATCATTCCCGTCAATTACTGGAGAAGAAACATGACGCAGATCCCTAAACCTCACATTTACAAGAAAAACAGCACTTACAACTGCAGTTAATAGGGCTGGCAACTCCCAGCATCCCCTTTGATGCCTTTATACTAAAATTAAATGCCTGGCTGTGACTATTGTTGCAATAAATTATTTTTAGAGGAGTCTAGCATTTATTAATTCTTCATAGACAAGTGGTTTTGCTTTAAGTGGCAAAAAAAAAAAAAGACAAAAATGTCCAAAAAAACCCCATCAATGTTACCCTGCCTTTTATAAGCCCAACAATATGCAACATTAGGAGTTTGCTTTCTAAATTGCTTTTGAAATTCAATTGTTTGAGTGGCTGAACTGGTATTTAATAGTCTGGGTAGTACTTTTTTACTTTGCGTATGATTTTTGAGGATGACGACACATCAAGGAGCCTTTCTATGTTGGCATGTGCCTAATTAGCTAGCTTCTACCAAGTTTGGGGTTATTAAATTTTTTTAATGTTTTATAATGAGGTCTCTCATAGTCACCAAGGCTGCATCTATAGCTGCGTTTCCATTACCTTTAAAATTGCGCAAACTGAAATGGCAAATTGAAAATTCGTCCAACGGAATGACATCAATTTTGCAAAACCCATGTATCCCAAAAAAGCTTTACGCTCATATGAGGTGGTTTTTCAGGCAATTTGAAAAAGGAACATTTCGCAAAACTGTAACGGAAACAGTTTTTCCGTATTTACAGGTCACCTGGCGTATGTAAAAGTCATTCTTTAATGTACTATAACCTCCAAGAAACGTTGTCAAGTATAAGAGGCTTTTCTTTGCCATTAACGCTTGGATAACCCCTTATTTACACTGCATTACGGCTCCAACACGGCCACCGGAGCCGATTCCAGAAGCATCCCAGAAGTGGCTCTCCACGCTCTCTCTCTAAAGATACACGCCTACATCTCCTTCAAATAAAAATAATGGCAAGAGCGGTGGCTGCGATATACGTGTACCTACCAAAATCTGTCACTATGACTTATCACAAGAGAAAAAAATTACGTTTTAGTCGTATAACATGGGTGAATGGAAACACCGTCATTTCACAATTGTTTTTTTTTTTTTAATCAACATTTATAAAATAATCGCAGAAGTTTTGCTCAAATCTGTAATGGAATTTTTTCAGGATTCTTTGACGAATAGAAAGCTCAGAAGAACAGCATATATTTGAAACAGAAATGTTTTGTCAAAATACAAATGTTGCTCTCACTTTTTATCAATTGAATTCATCCTTGCTGATTTAAAGTATTAAAAATTTTTAACAGTAGTGCATGACTAGTTGACATTTATTATTTGCATGTATTATTTGTTTTTTTTTCTAGACAATCCCATGCACACTTCCTTCCAAAACGGTTCAGTCAGTCAGAATATCATACAAAGCTATTACACAAGCTTCAACTAAAAGGAGCTTTGTGCACATAAAATAGCACTGTGAATAAAAATGCAGTCAAATTTGATCCTCAACATGCAGAAATTCGAACCATTCCTCTGGTAAAAATTCGAAGCAGTCGACAACAAGGGGAGGAGCGCACCACCTAAACAGCCGAATTGGAAGCACATTTTGTTTACAGAAGAAATTCTGTGGAAAAAACACTTGTTTATGACTGCTACAAAACAATCTAACTAAATTAAAACTCTTAAAATTTTCCACTAAACAGAAAGAATCTCGATATGCTCCTACGTCATTCTTCCCAGTCTGACCGACCCAAAAACACAAGTATGATTTCATCAGCGAGCCGTACCAACGCACATCTGTGTGCTCGGATTCAGACCGCTCCGGACAGGCTTCTTGGAGAAGCAGGAGAGAATGTGTTTTCTCAGAGGGAGGCGGAGGCCTGACCCATTTGTCTTGGTCAGTCAGTCCAAGCTGAAGTGGACAACATCTGTCATCACCTCGTTATTCATCCACGGAATCTTTAAAAGCCTAAAAGTCATTGCATTTCAGATCATTATGAGCCTTTTAATGAACTAAAGCTTCAATAAAACAAGCCTCAAATCCTTATAGCTGTCCGTCTCTCCGCATCAACCAGGATCGGTGCTAAGCTCTGGACTTGGCTGGGAATCAGTAGAGGAAGTCATAGCTTGGATGGATTGCTGCTGGGATTTCCTGCCTGGCTAGTAATAGTGCTGGGCACCGAGTCACTACAACAAGTCAATTCAGGCGAGAAGGCAAACAGACAGTTCGATCAAGGCTCACAAACAATGGAGCAAGAGTTTATGCAGCAACAGGATACGGATGATGACTGTTTTCACATGCAGATTAGCTCTGCAGCCCACAGTGTACAACATATCAGCTTCTTAAGCGGCTGTGAATGGACACTATGTCCACTTTTATGCAAACATGCATCATCAATAAAGCTGTTTACAATCGAGGCTGTAGTGTAACTGTGTTGGTGTCAGGCTGTCCCAACAACAATTCTGATTCCTGCCTTCACAGTAAAGTTAAAAGCAAATTATCAAACTTCTTGATTCCACTCAAAACAATGAACTATAAGGATGCATCAACATAAAAATTCAGTCCAGAAAATACTAAAAAAAAAGTATGAAAATGCATATTCATTTTGAGATTACATTATTATTTTTAGTTATTAATACCATAAAACAATACTCATTGCGTGAAATAAAATAAATGTTAACTGAAATAAAATGTAAAAAATTAACTCATTTTATTTCAGCTTGTTGCCATTTTTAATTCAAATTGATGTTCTACAATAACTAAAACTGAAATTAGAATTAATTAAAACTATATTAGACATTTTTAAATGAATAAAAAAGTACAAAAACAAACTTTAAAATAAAAATTAATAAAAACTATAATATTATCCCAGTTATACTAAAATAATAGCAATAAAAGATACTAATATCTAATATTGGGGGGGGGGGGGATTAAAATCAAATTTTAGCTGCTATAACCATATGGTGCCAATACATCAAAACCAATGGGTAAAAGAGAAGCAGCTAATGAGCATTCCAGATTAAATATATCAATTATTCAAAGCCATTCTCCCATTGCTACAGAGGTATGTATTGTGTTTGGAGATCTTTTAGCACGTTAAGGAGTCTTTGCAATGCTGTGCATTCCACCGTGATCCATCTGAACCTCTAAGGTTTCAAGAAAGAGCGAAAGCCCCCGAAGCTACTTGGATGCATAAAGGAAAAGCATCTGGAGTCCTACAGCACATCAGACCCTAATGAGTTCCAGCTCCACATCAAAAATGGAACCGTGACCAGAACTCTGCTGCTGCATGAGGTAGAGCCAAGCGTAAACTGAACATCAAATGAATGTATTGGTGCCTAAATCATGCTGCTTTCGTCCATTTGTTCAGATTAGAAACAGCCTGGAAGTGGACATGGGAACAGGAAAAACTTACCTTGTTCGGTTACTGCGGGACGTGAGTAGGCCAAGGGGAGCTGAGCTAGAATAACCCACAGGAGAAGCAAACGCCATGACTTCATCATCCTGAGAGAAGCCATGCCAGGGCAGCTGGGCGAGGAGGGTGGGCCGAGACAGCTCATTCACACAGCTGTGGGCAGCACTGGCCCATCAACACCGGCAGCATAGAGCTACCTGCCAAAAAGTGAAAGAGAATGTGTACAGGAATTAGTCTTACACGCTATGAAAAAATACAACTACTTTATAGTGGAAAAAGCTTTCTTCAGATTATTAAATATTCTTTACATTAAGAAACAATGGTTCTTTTAAGAACTGATCACTGAAAGGTAACCAAAAATGGTTCTTCGATGGCATCCCTTTTGAAATTTGTGTGCTTTAGAGGGTTCTGGGTGGCTAGAGCGGTTGCTTACACGCTTAAAAATAAAGGTTCTTTATTGCATCGATGGTTCCATGAAGAGCCTTTAACATGCATAGAATCCTTCCATTCCACAAAAGTTTCTTTATAGTGGAAAAGGGTTCTTTAGATAATTATAATGTTCAAGCAATGGTTCTTTTAAGAATCGTTCACCCATAATGCTTCTTCCAGCTCTGAGAACACCCTTTTGGGACTTTTATTTTCATCCCATGATATGTTTAGATATCATTACAACTTGACGTATTATATAATTATGAGTTGAGCGCAAATAAACACCACTACAATGCAAATACCACAGAGAAATGTTAATTTCGGTGTCCACTGAAAACCATGACAATAAAATTAGTTTGGCCTTAATTAGGTTTTAAATGTAAATGCTGCAGATTTTGTACACAATTAATGAAAATAGCTAGAAAACTTGCTAGAAAATACTACTTATCTAGATGACTATTTGGCAATAGGATTGCATGAGAAAACTCCATGTCCCATAATTCTCTGTGGCAACACAAGAATGATAAACTACATACATAAAGCATCAAATAAACATCTAATATGCAGACTTTACTCTTAATTTTGTGAATGAGTCCATTTTATTCTGATCAAAATCACTTGTACACACATCACATCACAGTAGGAAGTAGGAACAACTTCAAGCAACATAAACCATTCAAAAGTTTGAGGCCAGTAAGCTTAATAACAATAAATGTTTCTTGAGCAGCAAATCAGCATATTAGAATGATTTCTGAAGGATCATGTGACACTGAAGACTGGAGTAATGATGCTGAATATTCAGCTTTGGATCACAGGAATAAATTACATTTTAAAATATATTCAAATAGAAAACAGTTATTTTAAACTGTAATAATATTTCACAATATTACTGTATTTTTGATCAAAGAAATGCAGCCTTGATGAGCATGTAAGTCTACTTCTTCATTAAAAAAATCTAACCAGGCCCACACTTTTAAACAGCAGTATAAGTTTCCACTTATAACTATATCAAAAAGCCACAAAATTAGCCCAACTACACTCACGTTCTGCTTACAAAGACCAGACCTCTCTCATTTAATGCAATAATAGCGTCACCTGGCTATAAAGCCCATCTGGTACTCACTAATTCGACTTCTAAGGCTCCTTCATTGCACTTAAATATTAAGTTTGATTAGCTTTGACAACTGTTTATGCATCAACCAATCACCCACTAAAACAACCACTAATAAATAATAGAATAAAAATCTCCTAATTTCAAATCAAGAAGCGTCCTATGACATAAAATTTCAACTTAACTTAGAAAAAGCTGTAACTTTGGGACTAGAGACCGCGAAAAACAAAAACTAGTTCAAACATGGTTTTCCCACAAGTATGAAGAAAGCAGAGGCCCCAAACCTCTCGACCCCTCACCCGACAGCAGCTGCCCCCCTGAGTAGGTGTGGAGAGGCCATCCCGGTGGTGTGAAACACATCTGTTAATGCTATGCCCCCCTAAGAATCGCCACTTGACACTTGGCTTTCCTTGGGACCCCAGTCACGCCTCCATCCCTGCCAAACGTTACCCAACAAAAGCCCCGTAATCTGGCGGTTGTTTTTGTACCCCCTCCTCTAGTAATCACGCTGCAGACCATTTGCTCTCGCACCTTCAACTTTACTCACAATTTCCAATCTAAAATAACGCAATTTGGTGTGACATGTTTTGCTCTCATTACTGAGAAGGAAGGGAATTAGAATATTAGTGAATGCAAACAAAGTTGTCAACTGATTAGCACCTTTGTTGCAAGTCTCAGCTTCACACAAGTGTGTTTAAAATACTCAACCGTGATGCGTTTTCATCTAGAAGAATTTGACGTACAGCAACATCTAATTTAGTTAATTATGATCACCTCGTTAGAATGATAAACGAGGGATGTCAGTCCATTACTGAGAGCTGTCGGATGGTTTTATGCCAAAAGTAATTGAGCTGAAGGCAAGTACATGAAGAGACGGTCGTTCTGCGGTGGGTGGCGACCCTGAATGAAAAATCCTAAATGCTGGTGTGCAGCGGGTTTATGATAAGGCCATAAACGCAGTTCAGTTACCTCACAGGCGCTGTCCATAACTGTGTCAAAGCAGTAAAATTTAAGAATCTCTTAAACTGATGAGAATGCGGAGTTATTCGTGGAACTTTTTCACACATAAAACTGCGGCACTCCGACGAGATTCAAAGAAATGTTATTGGATGAGCTATAAAAGTGTTTTTCAACAACAGTCACGAAAAACGTCTAAAAAAAATGTGTAAAGTTCTTAAGGGATAATTGCAAACATGTTACACAGTTCTATCACCAGTCTGATGGATTGTGAAATAAAAAGAGTTTGATAGTGCTCATGCTTGATAGCTTCTGCTTTTTAAAACTTTATTTACAGGAAACAAGCCATTTTTAATGTTAACCATCACCACCACAACAACAAAAAAAGAGCCCTACAACACCAATAAATTAAATAATTTTCACTCAGTAACTGCTAGTAAATTTTACAAATAACTGCAAAGAAATGGCAAGTGAAATTGAAATTGGCAAACATGAAATTCCGAAGACCGAAATAGTATTTCTTACAAAACATACTTAAATAATCTGTTTTATTTATCATTAACATTAAAAATATTTTTAGTGTACTCATCTCTAATGAAGCTTAACATCTTATATATAGTGCATATTACACATTAGCAAATATGAAAATGCATAACTAAATAAATCAATAAATTAATGTATATTCAGCAAAAAAGTTTATAAATTTAAATAATAATAAAAAATGAATTGTTTTAGTTCTTTTTTTGGCCCTAAATAACCTTTAAGTAGTTGCTTATACTCGTGCAATTCTCTTTTAAAAGCTGCTTTGGACAAAAGCATCTTCTAAATGGATAAATGCAAACGAAGAAGCTTCAACTAACGCCACCAAAAGTGGAAAACAGCATTGAAACCAGCAGTCCTTTCAGAGTTCTCCACAGTAATGCAAGAGGAGCATTTGAAAAGCCCATTGTGATAATTAAAGGTTGGGGTTTGCTGTGTTCCCTACCCCCCAGAGAGTCCAGCCCGGACCCTTAATTACTATGCTGCTGCATCCATGCATGACATTCCTCGACTCAGTGTTTGTTTTGGGAGATAGTCATGCAATCCATCCCAGGAACCCTCCAACCCGCACCAACCCCCCCACTCTCAACCGCCTGTGTAGTTATCAGGCTTTACACCTGTAATTGTATAGATTAGGAAAGGAAATCCAAGTGAATTATTTTGCCGTTTGCCTTCCTATCCACACCTCTGTTAGCTTCGTTTTGCATAATCACTAATGCACACTAAAAACTGCAAAAAAGGAGAACGACATTAGTGGTTATGTAAATTCTTAAAACTAGAGTTTTTTTATTGGCATCAGAAGAAACTTTAACATCCACCAAACCTTTCTATTGCACAAGACGTTCTATAGTGGAAGAATGTTATTAAAATATTCTTCACAAAGAAAGAAAATGGTTATTTTAAGAACTTCACTGTTTACTAAAAAGTTTCTTTGGGGAATATGTTTATTTCATGGCATTGCTAAGAAAACCTCTTTTTGTAATCTTTATTTTTGCAGAAAAGTTTTAAAACTCTGAATATAAAGCTTCAGCTGCAGTTTACTATCAAGTTTTGCTGAAAGTGATATTGAGAAGATTACCAGGAAAAAAACAGCAGCAGGAATAAGTCACAGCGGGTGACCGAGCAGCGCTCTTGACCAGGTGCATGGACGTAGCTCATCTTTCAGTGCATCCAATATTACACATTCAATTTGGATGGGCTCCAGCTGACACAGTCAACTATGAGATTCAGCCGTAACTCAGCACAAGTGCCACAATAAGTCAAGATGGGCTCCTCGGGGAAGGAGGTTGTGGTTTTGAAAAATATCAGTTTAATTTAATGATTCATCTCTGAAATGAACAAAGTAGTCATCCTCAGATATTCTGACATGCTGACACATTGACTTGTGATCAGAAAGTGGCCTTTAAGGTAAATTAGCGTAACATGTTGAGCATGGGACTGACTCAGTTTCAATGGTTCTTGACTAAGATGTTTAGAATGACTCTATTAGTGCATTTTTTCACCTAAACTCTACAACAGAGGTCAGCCAGGAAACATCAGTTCAGTTAAATCACAAAAAACCCATGATTTATCATTAACACAGAAGCAGATCACCCTGGAAAGGTTTGTTTCCTCAAGGAACACAGTGCATCCATAACAAACACTGGACAGACAATGCCACCTAGGGTTTTACAGCTCAAAATAGGTCACTTTTCATATTCATTGATATGGAAATTGAGGGAACACAATGTAGCATTCTTATTCTACTCCTACTGTGAGCACCTATTCAATGTTTGTCTCTTCATGAATGTGCAAACACAATGGAAATGAGAATGATTTACTTTAAAAAGCACAACTAGGCTATATGAGCCTCTATTTATATTTATATTGCAATCATCTAGGCTATATCAATACTGTATTGACCTCTCTACATAAAACTTGCAAAAAAAAAAAGTTTCTTTAAATTGAAATATGCGTCTGTAGATTACGTCTTTTTTCTTACACTATAGCGTGCGTATTTAAACTTTCATATACTTCAGTTATAAAAATGAACATCAAAGGCATCATAACACTAAAAATGTTGAGGTTTTTCACAAAGTTAAAAGCACTCACCTCTGAATGTTATTGTGAGCACTTGGTTGTGATGAAGTGCACTTCTTGTGGGAGTTATTTAGGTTTGTAAAGCATTACTCCAAAACAAGCGACCTCCGTAGAAAATATCCCACGCTGAATTGAATCAAAACAAGCCTCAGCCAGATTTCTCTCGTGCAGCGCGCCTGTTTTTTTGCAAGTAGCGTCGCGTTTAAACCAATTGAACCAAACAATAGGTTTTGGTCCAGGTGCGTAGATAAACCGTGAGAAAACTTCCACGTCCTTGCTGTTTGGGAAGTTTCTCATTCATAAACTCGCTCGGGTGTCTCGCGGCGTAAGGAGATTTACGAGTCACGCCGAGGTAAACTGCTGCGAAAGTGCGTGTTTGTCTTGCGCTTTCTCTGTCGCTTACAGCAGCGATTCTTCCTCTGGAAAGGCATATGAAGGAGGGTTTTTTTTTCTTCGTACCTCCCACTTCCAGGATTTGAGGATTCAAGAATTCCACTGCCCCCATCCATCAACCCCCCAGTGCGATGCTGCCATTCACCTCTGAAACTCAATGCAGATACACTGCTGATCCTTACCAACTCACTTCTACTTATTATATTTATTAGACGGACAGACAGATAGATAGTTATAATGTTTTCTTCTATTATTTTGATTTTTTTCATTGTTATTATTATATTTGTGCACTTATATTCCAAGCTTTGGCAATATTGCATATTTTACAGTCATGCCAATAAAGCAATTTTGAATTAGATAGATAGATAGATAGATAGATAGATAGATAGATAGATAGATAGATAGATAGATAGATAGATAGATAGATAGATAGATAGATAGATAGATAGAGACTGTAAAAAGTGAAAGTTGACTTAACTTAAAAAAATTGAGGAAACCTGTTGCCTTAAAATTATTAAGTATATAATAATTAAAAAAAAAAGTTAAGTGAACTTGACAATTTAATTAACTTATTTTTTTTTAAATTATCATTTACTTTTTTTTAATTTTTTAAATTTTAAGGCAACGGGTTTCCTCAGTTTTTTTAAGATAAGTCATCTTATCACTTTTTACAGTGTAGATAGATAGATAGCCAATATTTTATTCACAATAGAATATAGATAACAAATGTTTAAACAGAAATTTTATCCACAAAATGAGCTCATTTCAAATTTGATGCCTGCAACAGGTCTCAAAATAGTTGGGACGGGGGCATGTTTACTATGGTGTAGCATCTCCTCTTCTTTTCAAAACAGTTTGAAGACATCTGGGCATCGAGGTTATGAGTTTCTGGAGTTTTGGTGTTGGAATTCGGTCCCATTCTTGCCTGATATAGGTTTCCAGCTGCTGAAGAGTTTGTGGTTGTCTTTGACGTATTTTTCGTTTAATGATGCGCCAATGTTCTCTATTGGTGAAAGATCTGGACTGCAGGCAGGCCAATTCAGCACCCGGACTCTTCTACTACGAAGCCATGCTGTTGTAATAGCTGCAGTATGTGGACTTGCATTGTCCTGCTGAAATACACAAGGCCTTCCCCGGTGGACAACGTGTCTGTGATTTCCAACAAGAACGTCAAATTTGGACTCGTCTGACCATAGAACACTTTTCCACGACGGCGCTTCTGGACCATGTTCACATATGGCTTCCTTTTTACATGATAGAGCTTCAGTTGGCGTCTGCAGATGGAACAGCAGATTGTGTTTACTGAAAGTGGTTTCTGGAAGTATTCCTGAGCCCATTTAGTAATATCAATGACAGAATCATGCCGATGAGTGATGCAGTATCATCTGAGGGCCCGAGGACCACAGGCATCCAACAAAGGTTCTCGGCCTTGTCCCTTACGCAGATTTCTCCAGTTTCTCTGAATCTTTTGATGATGTTATGCTCTGTAGATGCTGAGATTTGCAAAGCCTTTGCATTTTGACTTTGAGGAACATTGTTTTTAAAGTATTCCACAATCTTTTTTCGCTCTCTTTCACAGATTGTAGAGACTCTGCCTCTCTAAGACATCCCTTTTATAGCTAATCATGTTACAGACCTGATATCAATTAACTTAATTAGTTGCTAGATGTTCTCCCAGCTGAATCTTTTCAAAATTACTTGCTTTTTCAGTCCTTTGTTGCCCTCGTGCCAACTATTTTGAGACATGTAGCAGGCATCAAATTTGAAATAAGCTCATTTAGTGGATAAAAGTGTAAAATTTATCCGTTTAAACATTTGTGATGTTCTCTATGTTCTATTGTGAATAAAATATTGGCTCATGTGATTTGAAAGTCTTTTAGTTTTCAATTTTATTCAAATTTAAAAAACGTCCCAACATTTCCGGATTCGGAAATTTCTGAAATTCGGGTTGTAGATAGATACATAAATACTACGTCAGAGACAGTCATACAGATAGACAGACAGATAGATAGATAATGAGTGGGTTACTGTGTGAGTCTCAGCTCCTAATTGAATTGATTGGTTCAGTTGATGTCATGTGGTCTCAGCAGCACTTAATGCCAGAGTGACTGGATTGAAAATATGAACTGCTAAAACAAATAAAGACTCCATTTACTGTTAAAGTCAATAATTACCCAGTCAACTGTATTCATCAATGTCCCGTGAACAAGAGTTCTGTTTAAATATATATCAGCCAAATTTCACTTACAGTACATGAAAAAAATTCCATTCAGTATTTAGAAACCATTCACAATATCTTAGCGTCATGGTGCTGAGGTTTGCACAGGTAAGCATCATTTACAATTTTCATTGGAAAATCTAAAAACCTAGCTTACTTTTTTACTAAAAAAAATAGTATGTCTTGTGTTTTGGCCACATGAAACCTCTGATGACAAATAGAAGTAAAACAGAAAAGCAGTTCAGGTTCTAAATGACTAAGTGCATTTGATGAATTACCTTTTTACTGTGACACCATTGTATTTTTCAAACGGCTCCCCATGAGGTGCTTTACATCAACATTCAACTCCATTTGCTCACTTCCCTTTCAGAGTGAATGTATCTCCATCTGCTGAACCCGTCCAGCTCTCTCAAGCCACACACCACACCTGCTTTATTTATGATCGTCTGATGTGGTAAGTGGACGACTTGGATCATAGAAAAACCACCTAGTGCGGGTCTAGGTCCCACAGCATTAACATCTGGAGATCCGTTTACAGGGTTTTTCACAGCAGTGTGTGTGTGTGTGTGTGTGTGTGTGTGTGTGTGTGTGTGTGTGTGTGTGTGTGTGTGTGTGTGTGTGTGTGTGTGCTGTGCCTTTAAGTCTGAAATAGAGAAACAGGTATCTGGTTACAACTACAATGTGTTGAATGTGTCTGAAATTAATATGTATTAATTTTTTGACATTGAAGTGGCATTGATTGGTTACCATAATTACTTTTCTATAGTGAAAAAAGAAGAAGAGAAATATACGGTGGCCGAGAGAGCTCAACGCGCTACAACTTCAGAAAACACATGCAAATAGAAAAAGCACCAGCAAATCAAGAAAACATCTTCATCGATTTGACAGCAGGTGGTGCAAATGCTCACAACACAAACAACTAAAGAAAGCACTGCAAATCCTCAAAACACAACTAAATAAAGAATTTTATTTGCAACGCATTTCTTTATTTGTTTGTGTTGTGAGCATTTGCAGCACGTGTGTTGTTAAATTGACGAAGTTGTTTTCTTAATTTGCAGGTGTTTTTTCTATTTGCAGCACATTGAGCTCTCTCGGCCACCATAGAAATATACATGAAATCTATATATTTGGAGATAAAAATGGTCAGAAAAGTCATGTTTTTTTGCATTTCAAAATAAGTAAATAATTAAATTAATAAAAACAAATAATCAAATAAGATAAAAATGAAATGCAATAATAAATAAATAAATAATAAAATTAATTATTCAAATAAATTAAAAAAACTACAATAAACAAAATAAGAAATATATATATAATACAAAACAAATAAAATGAAACAAATAAATAAGATAAAATAATTAAAATAAAATAAAAACAAATTACATTTTATAAAAATAAATAAATAAATAAAGTAAAAAAAAAAAAACGTCATAAACATAAATATACCTCATGATTTAGCTTGGATAAAATAAATCTTGGTCACTGTAACCTATTCATTTTGGGTTTTGGGAGAAATTAAGAGAAATATCTGTGAAATCTGTGTATATTCAGAGACAAAAAAAATAAATAAATAAAAATACTCCAAAAAGTTTGAGTATGTTTTTTGTGCTTCAGAATGAATGAAATAAATAAAACCAAATTAAAAGAATATAAAGATAATAATTCTGTCTATAAAAATAAGCCAAAAACGTTGGGTATGTGTTTTTTTTTTTTTGTTTGTTTTTTTACTTCTAAATAAATAAATAAATAAATACATACATACATACAAACATACTAAAATTAAATGATGAAAATAAACAAACAAATTAAGAGAAATATGTATTAAATAATCCATAAAGTTTGGGTATGGTTTTTGTACTTCAAAATGAATGAATAAATGGATGAACGAATAATAAAATAAAATAAATAAAATAAAAACACAATATTTAGATTTTAATTACAGCTATTTTAAATAGAGCAATCTGCTCATCCAGCACGGTGATCTTTTTCATCTATGGTTTAAGCTAATTAGCATTTGTTCCAATCAATACCTGGAGTAACACTTCCATTTAGTTTGGACTCAGTCCTGCATTACATTATAAGCACTCAAGAGGAGGGACGTTTACTGCTGTAACTGGAAGGGTCTAACACTGGTTAAATCACAAACAATGAAGTGACATTTCCACAGTATCACTGTAACTGGCAGCAGAATCAATGCAGTAGAATCAGTAAAGCTAGAACTGGCATTTCAGCTGTTCGGCTCCCACTAACACACCGATGGATGCCGTTGTTGAGGGGCGTTCAATCATTTGGAGGGTGACTAATAGCAGATTGTTAAAAGAACTGATATATATATACAGTATTCATGAATAAATCAGTGGATAAACACCGTTCTTTGAATGTCTGTCACAAACAGAACAAATGATCACTATTAAAAAAATATTGCAACCAATGTGATATCTTAAACTTTTTGTCCTGAAATATGAACAGTACACAGAACTAAATGAGAAGGTCATGCATCTCAAAATGACGCTGGAGGCAGATGCTACCGTTTTGTCAGAAGTATTGATTTCCTCACAACAGTGGTCTCATTTGCTTATTTTCATCTCATTTATCAGGGAGTGGCTGGATTTGTATCTTGTATCGAAAACTTTTATCTGACCCGTCAGAAAATAGTGAAGAATAGCAGTGAAAAACAATACGGATACTAGGTCATATCAGACTTATTACAGGTAAAGGGATAGTTCACCCAAAAACAAAAACTCTGTCATCATTTACTCACTCTTAATTTTGAAAAATGTTGATGGTAGCCATTGACTTACATTGTATTTTTTCCATACTATATAAGTCAATGGCTACCGTCAACTGTTTGGTTACCAACATTCCTCAAAAATGTTTTGTGTTCAAAAGAAAATATAGGTTTGAAACAACGTGAGGATGGGTAAATGATAACAGAATTTTTGAAACTGAAAAAATAAATAAATAAATAAAATCTAAAAAAGATGAACTTATTTCAGCTAGCTGCCAAAACAGCATTTCTCATTTCCATTTACTTTAACTTGATGTAGTAAAATAATTAAAACTGAAATGAAAATGACAAAAACACAATTTCTAAATATTAACTAAAATTAAAATGCCTTGAAAACGTTACTTGAAATATAACTTAAAAATTCAAATATATATTTTTTTAAATCCTGAAAATGTATTTTATTTCAGTAGCTGCCAAAGCGACATTTGTCATTTGTTTAAAGTTTAACTTGATGTACTAAAATAACTAAACTAAAACTGAAAATGAAAAACAAAACAATAAAAACTAATTAAAAAAAAGACAAAAACACATAATAAAATTACTAAAATTAAAACAGAAAATAATAATTAAAAAGAACTAATTTAAAATATTAATAAAACTATAAAATCACTTCAATGATACTACAATAACGCTGGTTCAAATGATACACCGAATATTCTGCAACCATATAGACTATTTGTGACATCAGCCGAAAAGGAAAATGGTGCAAACCATTATATTATAATGAAATATTATATTTTTTATTCTGTATAATATGCACAAATGAATTGTGCACACACTGTAAAAGGTGATAAGTTGACTTAACTTAAAAAAATTGAGGAGACCCCTTACCTTAAAATTTTTAAGTAAATGATAATTAAAAAAATAATAAGTTAAGTGAATTGTCAAGTTCACTAAACTTTTTTTTTTTTAAATTATTATTTACTTAGTTTTAAGGCAACGGGTTTCCTCAATTTTTTAAAGCTAAGTCAACTTATCACTTTTTACAGTGCAACAAGGCCATGAATGTGCGTTTAAAAAGTAAACAGGGTAAATTAAAAAAAAAAAAAAGTCAATATGTAAACATTTATTTAGCTATTGGCATTTTAGACACATTCCTCTCACTAGATTCCTGCATTTAAATTCGACCGCTGTTCCCCTCTAAAACAGGCCTGTGTCTGTGTCTGTACTCGCACACCGCGGCCAGACAGGAACACGCTGCTCTCAGGAAACACTCCAAACGTTTGAAATGTGGCTGTTTTACTGGGCATCCCCTGACATGACCTCGCCAGCTCGCCTTAGACTTGCTCAGTGAAGAGAAAAACCCTCATCTTGACCCCAAAATGAGTATTATTCTATTCACATTAGATTAGATAATAACATTTGTTTGTTTGGTTTAGCCTGCAGCAGAATTTATGGGGTTACATTTCAACCCTGTTCTGTTTTAACTGGAGATAGATTCAGATTATATTCTTAAAGGTCTGTCAAACTGGATCTTTTGTAACTTTTGTTACACAAACCCTACTGCATTTTACTTTCACACAAAACATCCTGGTTTTTGCAGCTCTCATGCTTTTGGATCAAATTTTACATCACAGGTTAAAAAAAAAAAAATGCTAAACTGCTCGTACTTTGTAGTTTTAGAAGAAGATACACTGTATACTATTGTATTTTAATAATATATTTTCCCAAGTACATTACAATTAGAATACAAAAAGGTTAGGCAGTTTGTTTATTGGCATAATTTCTGCTGGAAACTATGGTCATTTTCTTCTGCTCATCCATAATAACAGGCATTCATTACGGTGAAAATGACAGGCTGAGAGTGGGTTGCCACCCTAAGATTTTTCATAATGATACACAGTCTTCATGGTTTATGGTCTTCATGCTCTTGTTTTTGCTATCGCTTCTGTCCTTGTTTTGCCACCGACACTGACCTTGCTTCAGTGTTATGAAACTACAAGGTGCCTATTAGAGAGCTGAAGGATGATACATCCACAAATAGAAACGTCTCAATTATTATTTGTTTACTATACAAAATCATTGTAACAAGGTTGACATTTTAAGATCACAGCTGCTGGCAAACATAAATGAGATTTTAAAAAAAAAACATAAAAAACAAAGCAAAAGGTATTGTCCTTGTTCATTTTCTGATGCTGTTGAGACAAAGATGTGTTGATTTATGGAATAGTTCTTTACTTAGAAGAAGAAACGAAAAAAAGAATTGTCAATTGTCATGTCATTTCTCATGGTGCTCGATTTCTAATAACGCTTCTTATCGATATCAGGGTTGAAAACAGTTTGTTGTTGTTTCATGTTTTTGTACAGTGATGAAGAAATATCAGGATTCTTTGATGAATAGAAAATTTAAAAAATAAAGCATTTTATATTTCTTTTTGTAACATTATAAATGTCTTTACTGTCACTTTTGATCAATTTAATTCCTCCTCGCTGAATAAAAGAACTAATTTCTATAAAAAAATATACTGTGTGTGTGTGTGTGTGTGTGTGTGTGTGTATATGTATATTTGTATGTATATGTATATATATATATATATATATATATATATATATATATACATATATATATATATATATATGTGTATATGTATATTTGTATGTATATGTATATATATATATATATATATATATATATACATATACATACAAATATACATATACACACACACACACACACACACACACATACATACACACACACACACACACACACACACACATATATATATATATATATATATATATATATATATATATATATATATATATATATATATATATATATATATATATATACGAAGAGTTCATTTGCAAAAACTGGTAACTCCGCTTTTAACAATTCTCAGAAATCGTGTTTTTCTCAGAAATCATGAGTTATCTGTTTTTGCAAATAAACTCTTCATTCATTCATATATATATATATATATATATATATATATATATATATACATACACACACACACACACACACACACACACACACATACATACAAACATACATACATATTAGGGCTTTCAAACGATTAATTGCGATTAATTGCATCCAAAATAAAAGTTTTTTATGTTGTTTGTTTACGTAATATCTGTGTGTGTGTACTGTGTATATTTATTATGCATATATAAATACACACATATACAGTATATAGCTTGAAAATATTTACATGGATTTATATTCATATAATTTATAATATATATTTTTTTAAGTTTATATATTAAATATTGTTCTTAAATATATACATGCATGTGTGTATTTATGTATACATAATAAATACACAGTACACAGATATTACGTAAACAAAAACGAAACTTGCCCTGCCAGAAAAGCTTCACATTTGACCTTAAACGACCCGTTTTCATTTTTAACAGGGATGATATTCTGTATTGATGAGGTGTTTTGCTTATTGATAGAGCTGCTTTAATGTCTAATGAAAGTGAACAGATGCTCTGGCACCAGCTGCTGCTTTGATCACAACACAACCGTGTCTGTCATGTTGACATGCAGCACAGCCAAAACACAGTCAGATTCACATTCATAATCAGAATCGGAGTATTAAAGATGCCACAATGTTTAATCAGGCACAATGTGCATAACACATGTTAGCAGTGGCGCCCAGAGAAAGATGTTGGTGGCATTGCATGAAACTGATCAAAGACTTTATCAGCTGTAAATGATTAGCACTCGCAGACTCACAGCTTCATGTTGCCCTTTTTTGCGAACGGATTAGTATTTTTTTCATTTCACGCTCACTGCTAGACTGTCAGGTTCTCCTAAACTTAGTTTCTTTATAGAGGAAGCTGGTTTTGGAAGCTACTGCCACTTTCCTTTCGGAACATGACATCCAAATTCCAAGGTTTGTGGTGTCTCTTAGTTGTTTTCTACTCCGAATCTGGAAGTTCTGAAGAGAAGCGAGCCATTTAAACGTGTCTGGTTTAGTCCTCTCAGCATTTAGGAAGTGTTAGTGCAACTTTATGCCACAGTGGCAGTGATGGATGCCGAGGAAAGCAAAATACGGTTTTGCCGGGCAAAGCATCGCCACACCCAGATCGCCACAAGGAGCAATCCGGCAAACACAATTCCGATGGAAAGCACAGAATGGTGCAAGGCGCTATGATTTGCAGTAAACCAGTTTGCACGAAGATGAACATACGTGCACATCATATCGTGATCAGTGAGATCACAATGCGCGCTGTGGATGGCCACACAGCTGGAAATGCAGTAATGGTGAGGTCATGTGGTAAACGGTTGCCACTTCTGTCAGGATTGTCAATTAAATGGGAAATGCATCCAGTATTTTCAGTATCTGAGAGCCTGTCATTACTTGCAAAGTTCACAAGGGTTGCAGATTTTCAGAAAATTACATGCTTGCGTGGTTTAGCATCATTGCATATTCACAACCCTCTGTGGTGCACCAACAAATGAAACGAGGACCTTAAAGAACAAAGGGTTAGCGAATACCTAGGTCTGCGGTCGTGCTGTGAATTCTGCACAGGCGAGTCACATTTCGGCCAAAACCGGTCTGTTTTGGTACTTTCTGACTATGGCCAAAGTGCGGCTTTTTGCTGTCTAGGGGTTCGGTTGCCCAGTTCTTTCTATGACCTTGCATTTAGTCATGCTGAGAGATTCACAGGAGGCTAAAAACAACCGCTTCAATATAAACACAATCAGGTTCACTGCAAAACAAATGATTTCTTGACTTCAAGAACTTTTTAATTAGCTTGCTGTCCAAAACATATTTTTTAAATGTTGCTGAATTGTTCCATTTGTTTTTAACTACTTTATACTTTAAATAAGTGGATAAGATCTTATAAATACGGGAAAAGTCTTAATGTTTTAAATGGTGTTGCTTCACAAGTAAATTTACCTTGTTTCAAGACCTTTTTTTCTTTCTGATATTGTAACTGGAAAATGAGACAAGCCCCCGTGCTTCCAATTTCTGCTTGCTAGCAAATGCACACATATTGATTGATTGATTGATTGAAAAACACTTTAGTTTAGGAAACTGTTCTCACTATTAGCCAGTTGTTTATCAGCATGCATATTACTATCATATTGGTATTTATAAAGCACATATTAATGGCTTATTCTGCATAATCGTATTTTAGATCCCTTAATCAGGCAGGCTGCTGTAATGTACCCCTGTATTTTTCTGCTTTCAGTCATTTTTGATGGTGAGATGGATGGAAACGCTGTTGTGAATAACACTGGCCGGTCGGGGAGTGTCTCTGGGTTGATGCTGGAGTTCGTGGCGGGGTCTGGGGCTGAGGTTTGGAGACGCTGATGGGCTGAGAGAGCAGCTGGCGGACGGGCTGCTTGCCGAGGAACCATCCGCATTTCCGTATTTTTAACCTTGCCTCATTCTGTGGCGAGTGCCATCATTCACATCCTAAGGTTGCTGCGCACTGCACACAAGAGTTCAACCGCTGGAAGATCTGTCAGGAAAGTGTGGATTGGTTCAAGAAAACCTGAAAAAGCATGATTTGAGCTAAATGAAAATACACAGATGGAAATGTTATTGTTCGACGCTTTCTCAGGAGAAGCTTTCTATATGAAGTTATTTAAATGGATCGTTCACCCAAAAATCATTTACTCACCCTCATGTCGTTCCAAACCTGTATGCATTTCTTTCTGAGCAAGTTTTTTTTGAAGAATGTTGGTAACAAAAATACTATGGAAGTCAATGGGAACTGAAACTGTTTGGTTTTCATCATTCTTCTTCATAAGTTCTTATGTGTTCTGCGGGAAAAATAAGTCATACAGGTTTGAAACAACATGAGGATGAGGAATCGATGATGGATTTTTCATTTTTTGGGTGGACTAAACTAAACCTTTAAGTATCACCTTTGTTGCAGATGTTTTTTTCCTAAAATACCCTAGAATAAATAAAAATAGATACAAAGATTAGATAAAAAAAAAAAGGATGTGGATAGCAGATTGAATAATTTTATCTAGGAAGAGTATGATTCTGAATTGCAAATCTATCGTAAAAGGATAGTTCACACAAAAATGAAAATTACTCCATGATTTTCTCACCCTCAAGCCATCCTCGGTGTATATGACTTTCTTCTTTCAGATGAATACAATCAGAGCTCTTCCAAGCTTTATAATGGCAGTGAACGGTGGTCGAGATTTTGAAGCCCGAAAAAGTGTGTCCATCCATCATAAAAAAAAGTGCTCCACGCAGCTGTGGGGGCTTAATAAAGGCCTTCTGAGGTAAAGCGAGGCATTTGTGTAAAAAAATATCCATATTTAAAACTTTATAAACAGTAATCTCTAGCTTCCACTAACTGTCGTAATCGGGTAAACGAAAGAGTGGCGTCCAATGGATGACATATGCGTAGCGTAAACTCCGGTGAGAATATACTATTCTCACGAGAACCAAGTTTTGTTTACAGCAAAGGAAAACCTCTCCTTCTTGGCTTATATCAAAAACTTATATCGAATTTTCCAACATTTTTCTTTACAAATCCTTGTTTCGTACTTCTAATTCGTGATTTGTTTTGTTTTGCTCTCTCCTCTGCACTTCCGCATTCGTCACTTCCTACGTCATTCACTGGAACGCCACTTTCTCGTGAACGCGTGTACGACAGTTAGCAGAAGCTAGAGATCATGCTTTATAAAGTTTTAAATGGATGTTTTTCTTACAAAATGCATCGATTCACTTTAAAAGGCCTTTATTAACCCCTCGGTACTGTGTGGAGTACTTTTTATGATGGATGGACGCACTTTTTTGGGCTTCAAAATCTCAACCTCCATTCACTGCCATTATAAAGCTTGGAAGAGCTAGGACATTTTTTAATAGGACTCTGATTGTATTCATCTGAAAGAAGAAAGTCAAATACATTTTTGAGTGAAATATCCCTTTAATCCGAGACATTAAGATTTCTTTAGAGGAGAAACAAGTCTTTTTTTCTCTCAAAATAATAATCTAAGGAGACAAAGTCTCAGTGTGCTCACTATTTAATCTTATTACAGTCTTTGAGAAATATTTGAGCTATTAAACAGATCTTATTTGTGACATTATTTCTTATCTTTTTAAAAAACTCTTTTCACATACATCCTATTGTTTCAGCTATCAGTTCATAGTTTTTCTATTATTGCGGTCTGAAAGCAACATAACATAAATATATACACACACTATACATGACAGAACATCCTGTGGCTCAGTGATCAAATAAACCCCCTATGTGGGTGTTTTCTCCACTGTGGGACGCCCCATATTATTCATTCTTGTGCAAACAGGGCATAACAGCGCCTCTGATCACCCAACACAATCAAACTCCGTCCACATACAATTTGATGTTACAATGTGTGTATATACAAGGTCCAAACTGAGAGTATTTACACTTACAGTCTCTGTGCCATGGGCAGGGATACATCGGTAGACCGCCGGGCACCTCTAAATCACCGGAGTTCGGAGAAGCCGGGACCAGGGCCTTCGTCAGCAATCACCAATGTTTATTGTTCGAGGAGTGAGCGAATGCTCTGCGGGATCCTGGAGCAAACAAATACACCGCAGCCTCAGCAGGGCATAAACACTGGCAGCCCCCCTCGCCCTCCACACAGGAAGCAGCTCTGCGGACGGGGGTGTGGAGGACAGCTGAAAACACACATGCCACGCTACGTCAACATTCATGGCCACATACAGACATGTGTCAAATTCAGGATATCCGAAGTGGTGGACTTCATTTCCTCAAATCATGAGACAGATTTCTGAAGTTCGTCCAAGATCTGACTGCTAGTTTTGGATGAGAGCTGCATGGTTTCTAGCTGGTCGTTCAGTAGCTGGACCTGTTTTAAATTGATAGAGCATCTTGGTCAAGTTGGTTAGGGCAGGCAGACCACCTGACAACATCTGCTAGAAACATTTTTTTTTTTTTTTAAATTATGCATGCAATACAGCCAGAATAACACTTTAAATCAGTGGTTCACAACTAGTGGGCTGAAACCTCCAAGGGGGCCTCATGATGACTCAAAATGATTAAAAATACCACAAAACAACTAAAAATCAAGATATTTCTCACTTTAATTCAGCTCTAAAACCTTTTTTCAAAGGAAAAATCTATTTTTTGAATGATCCATATCCTAATGTTTATAGCGTGATTTGAGCGAAACTGAAATGAAAACTGAAATTTTAGTATAATTTAAATACTATTATAATTTTTTTTATTTTTTTATAGTTGTTGTTGTTTTTTTCAGTTAAACCTATTTAGTTTTAGATATTTTAGTACAAGGTAAACTAAACAAAAATTACATATGCCAACTAGTTGAAATAAAATATCTTTAGGTTTTTTAAATATATTTTATTTCATTTCAGTAAACATTTATTTCAAGTATTTTTTTTTTTTTATGGTTTTATTTAACTGTATAACCCAGCTTGCTTATAAGTAATTCTGAATTTACTAAAGCAGACGCCAACATTATTCAAGCAACAATAAAAATTCTGTCAACATTTCCTCACCCTTTTGTCATTCCAAAACCATACGAAGTACTTTCTTCCTTGGAAATAGAATTAAAAGTGATCATAATATTAATTTAGCTTGTTTCCATAAAGTGGAAGCATATAGTCACCAGTGGCTCTCAAGCTCCATAAAGGAAAAAGCATCATAAAAGGAGACTTAATCAAAAAATGTAATGCAAGTATCATTTTATTGATATTTTTCAGCACTTTTGGCCATTGCTGTATAGGAATAATCAAAAATGCCCATATACCAACTTCAGCCATCAGACATATTCATTCAATAGCATAATTCCCGATTATGCCATAAAGCCCCTGTGAGCCTGTGATGAGGTTTCCTGTAAAAGTCTGGCATCGATTCAAGCTGCTGCTCTGTAAAAGAATGGCAAGTTAAAACCAGAGCATTGTCTAAATTAATCAGAGATGATTTATGAATGTTTCTTTAATAAAAGCATGTTTCAGAAGCCCTGCCCTCTCATCTCCTCTCTGAGGCCCAATGTGGCGCCGGCTGCCATGAGCTCCAGATGTGTTTCTTTCTTTTCTCCGCACTGTACCCCACGACCACACGTCTGGATGGGCTCCAGGTGCCAACAAAAGCCCTGCCGGCTCTCCACCACGCCTCTACATCTCCAAAAACACACGTGTGCGGTTTCCTCAGCAAGATTGATCAGTGTCACCCATAAAAATGAACACACACACACACTGCTCATTTAGTAGCAGCAGCTGATCTCCAGCTCAGATGTGTGCGATTCATAATACCTGCGGGGAAATATCTGAAGAGTATCTTGTTTTGCCATCAATTTGTTTTGTTAGAGCTACTTTTGAATGGCAGCCAATGGAGAAAATGCTTTTTGGTCCAGATAATGTAGTTTTAACATCCACCAGCAGAGGCTAACTGGCCTGTTTTTGTGTGTACAGACTTTTTAAACTATTAGTTTGAAAAAAGAAGTCGTATATTTAGCACATTATGCAACTGTGGCCACAGTAAGAGAAACAATGGGTGGGTTTATGATGTGCTTTTATTACACCAGGGACTGTGTAATTTTGCCCAATGGCACATCGGGCCTTGTGTGCTGGTGAATCTCATGAAACCCAAGAATACTACAAGGTCACATCATGTCAATCAAAAAAATAGAAAATTACATTTTTGCATAAAGAAAATGAAGCACCTATTTTTAGAAATATTAAACAATTTGCACTGCAACATTACTTTCATGACAACTAAGCACATTTTGCTCCTCAAATGATCATTATCATAAAGCAAAAGCATTAATAAATAATAATAAATTACATTATTAAATAATGAATACACATTTTTATCAAAATATAAAATAATTGTATGTTAATTATAAATATGATAAATATAATTTGATATTTTGAAATTTTGTCTTTTATGATATGTTGTAAAGCTGATGCTATATAAAAGGTGTTATATATGTTTGATCATATGTATATAAATATTTAATATAAAATATTATTTAAATAGTATAAATATTTTAAAGTACTTATGCATGCATGGAGTTTCTTTATTTGCATAAATGTTATAAAACATCCATTATAAAAAAATGTTTTTGATTAATTAAATTAAAAACACTGTATTAAATTATTTTCAAGCAATTTTCAGAAATGTTTCTTGAGCAGCAAATTAGCATATCAGAAGGATCATGTGAAGAATGGAATAATGATACTGAAAATTCAGCTTTGCATCAGAGGAGTAAATTATATTTTAACATATTCAAATAGAAATCAGTTATTTTAAATTGTAATAAGATTTCACAATATAACTGCTATTACTGTGTTTTTGATCAAATAAATGCAGCCTTGGTGAGCATAAGAGACATCTTTTAAAAGTATTTAAAAAAAATCTAACCAACCCCAAAGTTTGAATGATATAGTGCAAGTCGGATAAATTGTGACCTGGACATTGGTGGTTTTGGTGTGATTCACACATGCATGTTAGTTTTACACAGAAGGGCAGTGGATGTAGAAAGTAAGGTTTTCTTGTGCTACTAAATAGGCACCTTTACTGCTGTATTACCATAACCAAACATCACAACCACAGGTATGAAATAACCTGCGTTTTATTCCCGCTGGCATTTCACACATTTTCTGATGCTTTGATACCACAGAAAACCCGACTGTACTTGGATGATAAATGAAGTGTTGTTGTATCATTCTGGGGTTTGCTAAAATACTCCCTGGTGACTTAAAAACAGAAACAGTGGTAGATCTTTTCTGCAGCCAACATACAACACAGGCCCGTCTTTAATGGAACCCAGATGTCCATTAGGTCTAATAACTCTGCGGTCATCCCCACTGGGGCTCACAGGAAAAGGAGTGGGGAGTTCTCAGGTCAGACCGTCCTTGGGCCGGACGCTGGCGGGCCTGTGGGTAGAGGAAGTGGGCGGGAGGAAGGGCCACATGTGCATGTGGGCGAGTGTGGGCCGGCTACTGCAGCCGGTCGTGAGGACCGTCCATGTGAGGAGGACAAACACACACTCATACCTTTACACACGACACTGAGGGAATGGAAGAGAGGAGGTGAACGTGGGACGCTTTTAAAAACAGGAGCGCTTGACCGGGAGCCATTTCTGAGGTCGCAACTTTAGTCGAAAAGCCAAAGAAAATATTTAATTCTTCAAGATTCACAAGTGCAGTGTGACTGGAAGTGCACGTATAAGGACTCTAAATATGATTTAACTGCAAAATGCAGGATATTCCTCAGAAGTTCCTCGGAAATATGGCGCTAAAATAACTTGCAAACATCCGAATCCAAACCTCAAACCACAATATCAACGACTTATCTAGTCCAAACAAAATGTCACTTGTAAGTTTCCCAAAAGTGAAGCACCTGAAATAACAGCAGTGCTGCTGGCTGAATTATTACCATATTCATATCCCAGCGCTGCAGCGATGACGCATTTTTGTAGGCCAAACCAGAAGTGAGCATCACCCTGCTTCTCTTGACAAAAGAACAAATAGGATTTTTCCTTGACTTTCAGATCACTGCAGAAAATAAGATTTGTGACCAACAAACGTTTAAGATTCTTCATGATAATCCTCTCAAACGAACACAACTTTTATGTATATTGAAGCCTAAATACAATCTCCTGACGTAAAATGCTAAACATAGGCTATAAACAAACAACAACACAGTCTTATGACTTCAACGTCACCACGTGTTCGGTGTGATGATGTTTAATGTCCTTGATGACCTCTGTAGGCCCATTTAGCCATTTGTTAGCAACTAAATGTTTCAAGAAAAGTAAAAAACATAAGTACTGCTCTATTTTATGTTGTAGCACAACATATGAAAACATCTTGAGCTTATGTTAACCACAGGCCTTATTTAACCAAAAACCCATTAAGAAACCCTGCTGAAAAAAAAACAATAGAACCCTGCCCGAAACACAATAGAAAATGTAATGGTTTTAATGGTTCTAATGGGAATTGTATTGGTTTTAATGGAAACTATAATGGTGTCTACTGGTATGTGATGGATTCTATTGGTGGGATGTTAAATCCTATTGGACAAATGCCCAAGAAAGGAATTTTGTAAGGGTTTTACTAGAAAAAGCTAATCGTTTATAATGGAATTTTAACCATTGGAATTTCTGTGATGGTTTCTATTGGGCTTCTATTGTTTTTTTGTATTTAGCAGGGTTTAAACCCTATTGACCGGAACTTATTTCCAGGTTTTGGCCTATAAAAACACCACCCCTGCAGAACACTACTGAGAGTACTTCAGAGAATACCATGGAATTACCACGGTACATGTCCAATAAACTGAACCAAATGCTGTTTTAAGAATAGCATGGATAAAAGTGCCTTAAAAGTAGTTGTATGACTACAGAAGTCTATTATATGGAAATAGTTAAAAAGTTTAAGAGGAAAAACTGTTCCTTGGAACAGTGTTGTTAGGCACTATCAGAAGCATTTATACAACAAAATATTCCTCCGCCAAGTAATCTAGTGCATTAGTCGATATTTAACCTTAACACGGCGCATTGATATGGAATTCGAAGTGATTTGGCTCATCCATCCAGAACTGTTTTAATTATTCTGAAAATTGTAAAATTTTAATATACCATGGCATCTGTCAGAGTGTTGTACATGTGTAAATAATATTTATACCCAATTGCTGGGCAGATGTTTACTCCCACAGGGAGTTCAGGCAGCAGCAGATCTGCTCATCTGTTCCTGTCGATGGTTTTTCCACACATTCAGGTCCAATCAATCACTGTGGCAGCGCATCCTGGTGAACACATTTCACGGTCTGCTACAGTACTTATCTGCCGCGATGAGCTACTGACCGTCATGGATGAGCCGAGGCTGTTCCCAGAGGGTGTAGATGGCAACACGTCTCATCTACACGCTCTGTGGGTGTTGTTGTAGAGACACTGCTGCCCCTGCTGGCGGCTTGAGGTTTTGCACGGTGTTTGTAAAAGCACCATGATGATTTCACTTGTTTTTATGACTAATAAATAACATACACTAAGCAAGTAAACTTCTATATCGTATTCATCACTTCACGTCATCATCACTTATTGAAATAATTCCATATGTTGTATGATACGTCAAACAAGACGATTAACAATAAAGATTTTGTGACATTTGTCTTCACAATTAAGCACATTTTAAAAAAAAAGGCTCATTATGCATTTGAACTTTTTTCTTTTTTAATGATTTCTATCATCCTTGATAATGATTAGCATTAGTTTTTAACTATTCATCATTTGTATTTGATTCTGATTTTTAAGTTGTGACAACAAATAACATCATATATAAATATTTTAAGTATCAAAAAAAAGTAATGAATAATCAGTGTAAATCTAGTATTATTGATATAGTATTAGAAAATATTTAGAACTTGTTTTTTAATTATATTTTCAGCTTTAATATTAGTTAGAGTTTTTGTAATTTTATTAGTTTTAAAAAATATGTCTATGTAGTTCTTATTATTCTTGTTTCTTAATATAGACTAAAACTAAAAAAAAAATTGGCTGAAATGATTTCAGGGTAATGAGACTAAGAGTGAAGAGTAATCAGACTGAAATATCTGTGCTAAATTGTCACATAAAAATCAATCAAACAATCTATGCAAACTATCCAGCATCTGCTAATCTAATCAAATCAGTTATAATACTAACATCAAAATTATCATTTTTCTCTTGAAATAAATAAACGGTCTGCTCTGAAGCGGTGCATTGCAATTGTGTAAATTGTAGAAAATGAAAAAGCCAAAAAGTCCTTTCAGTCTCCAGTGTTTGACTTTATTGGATCTTTACAGGGCTGGTGACATTAAACTAGCAGGTTTCAGCAGATGTTTTCCTCTCTGCATGCAGCACAGTCCAGAAAAGCCACGTAACAGTGAAACAAGCAAAACAGTGTAAAAACGGCACGTATGAAAAGGTATAAAATTGCACATTCGCAGAACAGCCACATTCCTAAATCAGAATCAGATGCAAAAACACAAATATCAGACGTTCAGTTCACAGACCAGCAGTGACGCATGTAGAAGCTTGGCACAAATATACAGTGTAATGCAGAAAAATCACAAATCACGTTAGAAAAAAAATATATCTTGCATTGAGAAATGTAGCAAACACCATCCATAATAATGCAATGCATCACAATAAATGATCAGAGGCAACAGTAGACAGCAGATGAACAGATAATATCAACAGGCATAAGGTCACATGACAGTCATTAAGTTTGCAGGTAGGTTTTTAATTAAAGCTGCTCTGTGAAGAGGATGCGGTCTTACTGAAGGAGGCTATCTGACACTCTGTGACATGTGCAGCGGCGTCAGCATCTCCTCAAAAATGGCCCCCTTCACGTTAGAGCCCCGCAGGTTCGCCTCCTGAAGGTCACAGCCGGACAGATCACAGTTCTGTTCGACAAAAAAAAAAAAAAAAAAAACAGAAGTGAAGACATGACAAACTACAGAACGATGCTGAAACAAAACTGATGTGCGCTCACCTCCAGATCGGTTCCTGCCAGAGTGGCCCCCCGCAAGTTACAGTTCTTGAGTTTGGCGTTCTTCAGCGTGGCCACGCGGAGGTTTATACCCGTCATCTGACTGCCCTCCATATCCACCCCCTTTAGATTGGCTCCTGTCAGGAAATAACAGGCATTACATACTGGGAATATGAGATCCAAGAGAAGCCAAGTGTGCTCATTTTACCCTCTAGATTTGCTTTGAGTCCTGCGGGATCTTCAAAATTACAGCCTTTGAGAGACGCCCCTTCTGCATTGGTGCAAAGCATTTTCACGCCCTGTAAATTGGCACCCTGGGAAACACATGCAAAAAGACCAAGTCAGTGTCACAGACAGACATATAAATGCAGGATAAATGCTACAACAAAAGGAGCCAAAGGATGCGAGTGGGTGAGTTAGAAAAAAAACATTAAAAATATTAATAAAAATAAATACACAAATAATATTTTGCATGGATAAAAGCTTTCTGACATCTTCCTTTATTTATTTATTTATTTATAATAGTTATCATTAGTTTGATTTGATTTACTTATATATATATATATATATATATATATATATATATATATATATATATATATATATATATATTAGAATATTTTCGTAATAGAATGATTTTTTTTTTTTTTTAAATCAGCATAATTTAAGGCATAATTTTTAAAAAGAAATTAATACTTTAACAAATCAGCAACAAATCAGCATATTAAAATTAAGCTTTGCTGTTTTAGGAATAAATTACATTTTAAAATATATTCAATTATATTTTTTGAAACAAATAAATTCCAAACTTTTTAACAGTAGTGTAAATATTATTTAAAAATCAAAATTTATTTCAGATTAAAGTAATGAGACTTTGCTATCTGTAAATAAAATAAAATAAAATAAAAAATAAAATGAAAATCTTCATTGTCCAAAAAAATAGGTCTAATTTTCTTTAAGAATTTTTTCTTGTGATTTTGGGGTAAAATATGATATGGAGCTGTCCTTACATCTAGATTGGCATTGGAGAGGTCTGCTCTCTCCAGGTTGGTACCACAGAGGTTGGCGTGTGTGAGGTTACAGCGGCTGAGGTTGGCCATCTTGAAGTTGATGTAACGCAGATCAAGACGAGAGAGATCCGCCCCACTGAAATTCAAGCCCTAGAAGAAACAGTTTACATTGACAATGCACAATAAAATTTAAAATAAACCAGTGCAAATATTCAGTAACTTCCTACCTGACATCTAAGTTCTGATTTAGTCGGAGTGGCAAGCAGAAAACGCACAAACTCCTTGCGGGAGATGGGCGAGTGATCTTCAGGAGGCTGGGAATTCTAAAGCAGGACAAAACAGCCATCACTGTTATTTACTTACACGTTGCATAAGTCATGTTTTCACCTTATTGTAACCTTTTTAGCTTTTTTTTTTTTACCTTAATAACACCTTCAAGCTGCTCAGCGAGACGTTCGATTCCAAAGAAACGAGCTTCTTCAAGCACGCCTGCATAAAATAATACTCCATAGGTACTCATTTCATATTCAAAGAGCTTAGCCAATCATAACAGAGCTCATTTGCATATTAGAAAGTTGGTTACACAAAAAAAAAAAAAACCTGTAAAGGTACAGTACCAAAAGCAGTATATACATATCAGAAAGAGGGAGGAAAATGCTTAAGGAAAACTAAATTATTATGGTTTTCGGTAACGACCCTTAGGAAGCACATAAAATGCTACAAAATGGTACGTGTCTCTACTGTATTACCCAGCAGATTGATGCCATCATTGATAATGAGCTGTCCATGTCTCAGGTAATTTAATATGGGCTCAAAGTAATCTGGACTCCGATCAATGAGATACGCCCCTTGCTCGTCCTGTTTGTTTCCCCAAACATCTGTCGGGAAATGACAGAAGAAAAAGTGCAGTATGAATAGAAGCACATGCACAAATTATATTACTTGAACACTGGTTCAGTCCTCACCCTTGTCTCTGAACATGTGAGCCAACATGCTCTCCGGTTCTTTGACCAACGTGCTCCTAACAACCACAGAAAAGTGTTAAAGTGTTAGATTTATCACACAGAACAGCTGTGGATTAAATGGGTAGAGTGGATGAATGTGACAAAAACATTAAAATATTTTTATTTTTAAAAACATTTTATTTTAATATTTTTACAAATTTTCACATATTGTTTTTTACATTTCTATGCAAAAAATGATAAAAAGTTCAAACAAAAATATAAATCAGAAATGAAGATATGCTTCAATGATGTGTTTTGTTTCCATTTTTCCCCTGCTCTTATGATATGGCATGGTGGTTTGGTTTGGGCATCTCCACTGTAATGCATTCAGATATATATATATATATATATATATATATATATATATATATATATATATATATATATATATATATATATATATATATATATATATATATATATTTTTTTTTTTTTTTTAATTATTATTAATTCTCATTATTTTCATCTATGATTATCATTAAATATGCTCAACATCGTAATAAAGTAAAATATGTCTGTAATACAATTATTTTTTTATTTAAATCGGCATAAGTAAAGGAATGACAACAAATATTATCAAATAAAAATTATATTTATATATTATTTATATTAAAATTGATATAATTAAATAAGTAAATTTAAATCATGTATTTTATTTCACTTTTATTTCACAATACAGTAATGAGAACTAAATGTTTGTGCTTACTTGTCATGAAAATATTAGAAAAAATAATAATAAATAAATAAATAAATAAAAAGTGGGTTGATTATGATGTGTGTGACAGTTTAGATTATGGATTACAGTTGTTGAGATTAGTTTGATCTGTTTTGATATTACCGTGTGGTTGTGAACCGTCGGCCTCCCACATTGAGGGTGATCCAATCGGTGTGTGCCCAGGAATGAAACTCATGTGGACTCTCTAGGTTATTTGGTGGATCTGTAGGACATTATTAAATTATGACATATTAAGGCAACTGAAGACAGATCTAAGAGAAGCACACGCCAAATCCAAGTTATAACGTCAAACTCACCAACAAAAGAATCTCCTTCCGATATATACAAGACATCATCATCTCTGTGCCAGAGAAACACCAAGTGTTTTATGTTTATGATAATATACACATATAAATAAAGCTGTTTTATGCAAAAGATAGCTAGTTATTGTTCTTACCTGATGAGGGCTATATCATCAATAAGACCTCCTTTCCCATTGTATATGTTAGCAGCTTTTATTCCAAATTTTGTGCTTGCAACTGACAGTAGATCAGCTAGAGTTCCATAAACTGCCACCACCTGATGTAAAAGTCATGAAAGGAGCAACAACGTGTTATTTCTTCAGCAAACATACCTTTAATTATATATTAGGCAGACAATAGACAACAAAACACACTCACCTTGCCATTGTATGAGGTTCCATTTACAAACAGCGTGACTCTTCTCATGACCGAGCTTGTAATGTGATTCCTCAGTGTCTATTTTTTATCGTTTTTAAACTCCACGTTGCTGTAATTCATCAAAGCATTTCCGACTATTTCAGAAGACTATTTACTTCCGTCATTACTGCGGCCAATCAGAGACTTTGAAAATGGAGCGCTGCAGGGCAGTTCCACAGAAACACAACAACAACGCAGAGTCCAAAGGTAGGCGGGGTTAAAGGACCGAACGTCTTTTCTGATTGGCCAGGTACGATGGGGCTTATTAATATATATATATATATATATATATATATATATATATATTTTTTTTTTTTTTTTTTTTTTTGCGCGTGTGTGTACTGTGAATTAGCATTTCAATGTATACTGACATTTCTCTCGTGTTGCTATTTAATACAAAATTATCGTCAGTCAAGACCACTTATGAAGTAACACACAGATGACCAGGTCACGTGGTGCTTGTTACTTTTCTCAGCGCTGGTCGTGATGGCTGAATCACAGACGTTTGGAATTACTTGATGTATTTTTTTTATAATCGTTTTATTTGTACGTCAGGTACTAACTGATGAGATTGATTTAACAGATTATATTGTGTGTGTGTGTGTGTGTGTGTGTGTGTGTGTGTGTGTGTGTGTGTGTGTGTGTGTGTTTAACTGTCTCCAATAAGACGGAAAAAAAAAAAAACCTCTGAATAAATTTGAATGGAGCTCAATGCAGAATTCGGCTTTCTGAGCCATCAAGAAAACGTGTTAAAAATTAAACTCTTTATAAATACTAGATTTTTGTGACTTTTACGATATTTCACAATTAATAATAGGAATTAACTCTAATATGTTATTATATGATTTTAATATAGTAGATTTAGGGACCTCTAGACTTACATTTAAAAAAACAAATATGAGTTCCTGGTGTATTGTAAAGTCACACTGACTAAATGTGACAAAACAGCAGTCTTGAAAACCACTGTTAACAACATCAGCAACAATGCATACACACACAAACACTTACACTGCTGTTTGTGTTTACATAACGCACAGAAGCTTATTTCAGACAGCATTAATTTATTTATCATATTGAATTTACAAAATTAAAAGAAAAAGCAACAATTGAAGAAACAGGTTTGTACATTTTAGTCCTTTTTGTCGTTTATTTTTTGTTTTTTTGTTTTTTAACAGTTTGAATAGCAATCCACTGTACACAAGGCTTATGATGATATTTCTATATCTTTAAAAAGGAAAACAACCAAGATGCTCTGACTTTCCAATGACGACACTGGAGTAAGGCGATTCTTAGGTTGGACAAACTGGACTTAAACGCAACCCTGCTACCCCATCATCCCATTAGAGAGCAGCTCTCTTTCAACAAACACTACAGAAATACTAGTGCCAGAAGAGCTTCTAAATCCATTCGGCCACCCTCTGCCTTCAATATCCACGTCGATGAGATTTACAATGAAATAACACACAATCTCAGTCGTTCTGTTGAGTTCATGCACTAATCTGGAATTCGGGGAGAGTCTGAATTTACATAGAAATCGTGCCACAATGATGAGACGTCTCACGGCAACGTAAAACTCACTGGACGACTTCATTAAAGCTTCAGTCAACAGCTCTGGTTCTCGAGTTAACAATATGAGGATCATGGGAAACGTTCAGAGGAAACAACTTAACTCGAAAGGGCTAATGTTCGCATCAAGTCAATTTTTGTGCGGTAACAATTATGCTTTACAACTTAAAGCTGACAAACATAATTCTAAGAGCAACATTTCAACAAAAAGACGGTAAACAACTTGAAAATGTTCCTTAAAGCCGCCCCTTTTCATGAACCGATGATTCCATGTTAAAATGTGCTGTATACTAATAATAACACTTGTCGACATTTCAAGCAGCGATAAATCTAGCTATCTACCGTGTACTTTGTATTTCAGTATACATTATTTAGTTCCCTTGAGCTATAGAGTGGTTTCAGCCTTGAGACGGTCAAGGGGAGGGACACAGACAGGAAACAGAGTAGTGTCCATTAAAGTGAATTGTTGTAGTGGTGAGCGATGCCTTTTACTATTGTATACGCTCATCTTTAACGAGTCAAACAAATAGGAATAAAAATACTACGCTGACAATTGCGACATTTTAAGAAAGTGATCGATCTCTTCAGTTCTGGAATGAAATTCTTACAACAGAGTAAAACATTCACCTTCATGTTTCATTAGAATAGATATGACAATATCATACAGGGCAGGGTAAATAGTGTAATAAATATCTAAGCGCTGAATTGAAGCATTGGCTTTAAATGAAACAATAGTTAACAGTATTGACTGATGCCCTGAAAAGCCTTTTTTTTTCGGTGTTTGATGGGTGCTGAACGGACAAGGAATGCCCGGTTGCATCCTCCCCCAGTGCCACTCATCGGGTGTCCCGAATGAGAGCCGGGCAGGGGACATGGAAGGCATGCCTTAGCTGCGGATGGGACACCCGGCAGGTTTGCTGTCGGGACGGGTGGGAGGGAAGGAAGGAGGGAGGGAGGGTAACAGAGGGAGGCCAAGCGAGAGAGGAGAGGGATGTGAAACCGCAGAGATGAGGGAGGCCTGTGGCCTTAAACCCCATTAAAATGTTTTCCGGTGGATGGCACGGGCGCGATCTTCCTCGTATTCCTTCTTGGAGACCCACATCTTCTTAAAGGTGTCGAGTGAAGCCAGGATAGATCCCCTATACAAAAAAAGGAAAACGCATATGAAAAACACCATAAAATACATACACCAAAATATTTTTAAAAACACATACGCTAACATTCAAAAGTTTGGGGTCTGTAAAAATTTTTTTGAATTTTTTTTTTAAAGACGTCCGTCATGCTCACCAAGGCTAGATTTGTTTGATGAAAAATAAAAGTAAAACAAAGTAATACTGTGAAATATTTAAATTTAAAACATCTTTATTTTAATATATTTTAAAATGTAATTTACTGCTATGATGTTCTATGTTCTTTTTTTGTTTTTTTTTACTTTCATTTTATTCATTCTTATTGCATTTACATTTAAAGTACATTTAAATTGTAGTTTTTTTTTTTTTTTTTTGGTATTTGCTTGTCTTTTTTATTCATTTTAAAAATGTATTTAAGTGTACTTTATTTTTATTTCAGTTTTAGTCAGCAATTTTAGTGCTTCAACTTAAACTTTAATTAGCTTAAACAAGTTTAAACTTGTAATATTTTTTATATTTAAATATCTAAAAAGAAAAAAGAAAATTATTGTATTTTATTCAAGCTTTAATTCAACTTACAAAAATGTTTTAACAGTTTTAGTTAACAATAACCCTGAAAAGGTGACATTTTTTCAGGATTCTTTTTGAGGAATATGAACTTTAAAAGAACAGCATTTATTTTTTATAAATATAAATATTTTGTTACCTTATAAATGTCTTTACTGTCACTTTTGATCAATTTAAGGCTTCCCTACTGAATAAAGGTATTTATTTATTTTTTGTAACATAGGCCTATATATACACATTGTTCTTACCCTATCCATGTTGAATAAAGTCTCTCCTGTGGTGCAGATATCTGAAACAAGAAAATACATATACATTTAAAAACAGTTCTCACACTAAGCTAACATTTCTTAGCTGTGGCAGAGTCACCTTAATTTTAACGTCTTTGGGCGCAAGTTTCTTCACTTCGCTTAACAACCGGTCTCCAAAACCTGCGAGGAACAAAGATAGAGTTTCAGTTCTGTCACTGGATGGAGAACTGAAAGATGCTTTCGACTGATCTCTTCGCTCTACCTTTGAGGAGTGTTGAGCCGCCAGACAGCACTATGTTAGAGAAGAGCGTGCGCCGCAGATCCATGTCTGACTTCTGAATGGCGAAAGCCAGCACCTCATGAATACCCTCACTCTCATCTCCAATCAGATCAGGCCTGAAGAGAAGCTCTGGAGCCCTGAACCGCGCTGGGCCGATCTGCAGGAGATAAACCACTGTGAGTAACACATCAAGTCAATGTGCCATCATGAGTGAGTTCTTAGTCCACTTTATCCAAACGAATATAAATGTGACCCTGGACCACAAAACCAGTCATAAGTAGCATGGGTATATTTATAGTAATGGCCAACAATACATTGTATGGGTCAAAATGATTGATTTTTCTTTTATGCCAAAAATCATTAGGATATTAAGTAAAGATCATGTTCCATGAAGATATTTTGTAAATTTCTTACCGTAAATATATCAAAACTTCATTTTTGATTAGTATTATGCATTGCTAAGGACATCATTTGGACCACTTTAAAGGCAATTTTCTCAATATTTTGATTTTTTTACACCCTCAGATTCTAGATTTTCAAATAGTTGTATCTCAGTCAAATATTGTCCGATCCTAACAAACCATACATCAATGGAAAGCTTATTTATTCAAATTTCAATAAAAAAATTGACCCTTATGACTGGTTTTGTGGTCCAGGGTCACATAATGGAATGTTCTGAATGCCATTTCATGTTGACTTCAGGAAAACCTGAACTGAACCTCCACTGAATGTCAACAAAACCAGGATATGATGTGCAATTTTATGACCATATTATCATACACTAACATATATAAGCAATCTCATTCTTACATCTAGAGTGCTTCCGTCGGGGAGTGTGTATTGTGCTTTTTCAGTTTCTAGAGTTTCATCCTTCTGGGGGTTCAGGGAAAGATAGCAGGCTCTCTGGAAAACAAAACAGCATTTTTTCATTGTTTCGTATCTAGATTATAATTTCCATCAAGAAGGAGCTGCAAAAGAACATGTGGTATAAATCTCGTACCTCCTTGATGGTGCGCACGACCTCAAACTCTGCAGAAGTGTGGAAATCGTAGCCTTCCTTGCGCAGGAGGAGACGGAGGTATCGGGAGACGTCACGTCCGGCGATGTCCACACGCATGATGGAATGTGGTATGGCGAATCCCTCGTATATGGGGACAGCGTGCGTCACACCATCACCAGCGTCCAGGACCACACCTGTGGTTCGGCCTGTGGCGTATCTGTCAGACAGGAAACATGTTTGCATTAGAGGAAATAGGAAGTGTGATATTAGGAAGAATGAAATTCAAAGCGGTGAACTCACAAACTGAGCACCGCCTGCATAGAGATGAACAGCGCCGGCACGTTGAAGGTCTCGAAGAAAACCTCAGCTGCCCGTTCACGGTTTTTACTGGGGTTCAGCGGTGCTTCGGTCAACAGTACAGGATGCTGTAAGATACATAAAAAATATGAATGTCTGAAAAATACAGTGCAAAACAGTGTTGTTATTGTCAATTTAAACTATAAAAAAATTGTATATGGTAACTGAAATGAATCTGAGATCAAATTAAATATAAGGTTACACTTTATTTTCAGGTGATGTTGCTACAGTAAAATTACACAAAGAACTACTAAATAAGATTAATGAACTACATGTAGTCACAATAAGGTTATGTTATTGTTAGGGATTGGTTTAAGGTTAAGTTACTACTCTAATTATACATAATTTACAGTTATTACAACAGAAAGTATATGTAACATGTAAATATATCACCTTACAATAAAGTGTTACCAAACATAAATACGAGATTGAAAAAGATAAACTAAAAAAGTAAATAAATAATAAAAACAGTAATTATTGGTTGAAAGGTTGAAATACTAATATTACTAAAACTGAAATAAAATAAATGTGACGATAAATATAAAGATAAAAACCTATATATAAATTTAAAATAAATAGTATTTCAAAATAAACAATTTTTAAATAATAGTATATAAATACATTATATATAAAACATAGTGCTGTCAAACGATTAATCGCATCCAAAATAAAAGATTTGTTTACAGAATATATAGGTGTGTACTGTGTATATTTATTATGTATATATAAATACAAACACATGCATGTATGTATTTAAGAAAAATATGTTATGTTTATACATTGAATATATTTATGTATAATATAAAATATAATATAAATATATATAAAAGTATACACGTAAATATTTTCAAAATATTTACTGTATGTGTGTGTATTCATATAAACATAATAAATAAACACAGTACACATACATATATAATGTAAACAAAAAACTTTTATTTTGGATGCGATTAATCGTTTGACAGCACTAAGAAAATATAAAACAGTACCTCCTCGGAGAAGGTCTGCAGCTGTTCCTTTGAGTACACGTACTGCCAGATGCGCTCCATATCATTCCAGTCTTTCACAATACCGTGTTCCATAGGATAGCGCACAGACAGCAGCCCCCTGTGCTCCTGAATATAGAACAGAAATAAATAACACAGTATAGTTTTGCATTATTATAACAGCATGAAATCAAAACTATTTGTCCAAATTATAATAACTTTTCTTTTGTATGACATACATAAAGTACTATCAACCAAAAACATCACAAGTTAAATAAGTCTCACACAATAATATTTCTGACTAAATATTACGAAAGTTGACTGTATTGTGAATGTCATTTCATATTGTCTTTAAATAGAAGAAAAAAAAATCTAAATAGAGACACATTCTTCAATTAAAATCAAAAAGGTTTACCTCAGCTTTGGGTCCAATGAACAGATCACCCTCAAGGGCACCAGCCATCACCCGAACATGCTTGGGCCGCCCGACACTAGAAATAAACCATTCTAGTTAATATCACATCACATTACATTACTAAAATGGGATTTTCACTAACTAATGCCACTATTTATAGAGACAAAATATATAATATGATCATTTGACAAATATGATGATGGCTAATATTACATCAATAAACAATATTTACCTTAAAATTGTTTAGCAAGAATTTTTAATGTTTTTGAAAGAAGTCTCTTATGCTCACAAAGGCTGCATTTATTTCTCCAAATACATAGTAAAAGTAGTAATATTGTTAAATATTATTGCAAATTAAAACACCTGTTTTATATTTAAATGTATTTTAAAATGTAATTTATTCCTATAATTTTCAGCATTATTACTCCAGTCTTCAGTGTCACATGATCACATGACCCCAAATTTTTAAAATTTATATAGCAATATCAATAAAATGGTTACTTACTAATTTGGGAAACAGTATTTAGGGATCTGATCTCCAGCAAAGCCAGCCTTAATAACTCCAGACCCCTGGAAGAGAAATTGTAAAGCAAAAGTTAAAAACTATATTAGGGCCTACAGTTGTCCAGGAAGGTGGTTCAAAATAAACTTGAACTATAAAAGCTCAAACAGTGAATGTGTTGTAAAATGAATCATCCAGTGATCTGATCCCTCCTTGTTTGTTCTTGAGTCATGAGACAGAGCTGGAGGGAGCAACAAGAAAACCAACCAGCTATAGACTACATTAGAGTCACATTGTGAGAAAACAACCTAATGTTTCACTAAATATCATTGACATTTACTAAGTTTTCATAATTTTAGCAACCTGTCAAAATGACACATTCAGGCTTTGAGATCTCCCACCTTAATTCTGATTAACAGTTGAGGCTTACTAGTTCTCCATCTATAGCGTAACACTTTTGGCTTTTATTAAAATCCATTTTCTAACTTACATGAACTATTTCATACTAATAAATGTGGCTGTATATATAAGGCGGGGTCACAGCCAGCCATCTTAGCAACAATAACAACTCCAGCTCAAATACAGGATTTTATCAGACTGATATTCTTTGACAACCATGCATCTTGCAGTATTTCATTAATATGTACAACGCTGAATCGTTTATTGAAGTTTGAGAGACTAATTCAAAGCACCGCTGAAATGAATGACAAATCAGCTTTATAGCGACGCATCATTCTGAGCAGCTAATGCTTCAATATAACGCAATTAAGACGGATATTGCACTGTTCAGCTTTACACAGTGAAAACAATCAGACGTGCACCAGACTGTGCACCGTATTATCTAAATAAATAAAATCGCCTCTCATTTAGCATTGGCCGGCTAGCGCAGGCTTTGGCACAATGGCATTAGCTTTAGCCTCTTAGCACAGACTGGGTGTGGAGGGCTGCTGACATCATACTCACATTATCAATCACAACCGGCTGGTTGGCTATAATATCATACGACTCCATGTTCAGCCTGCGCTTGGGTGCGTTTTTCGGTCTACTCGTTCGCAAGAATCACCGTTTATGGTTTTCTGTTCATGTAAATAAAAAATAACCGTCGCTGCTTGCCAGTATAACCACAGGCTGAGCTTGATGCGTCAACCGAACCGCACTGTGGAGGGAGCCAATCAAACATGCTTAACCAGGAGATGAGTGACAGCTCATTTAGCCAATAGCTATTTGGTTCGCAGGCGCAACCTTCTATGTTTGCAATGATTGTTTAATTTTTTTTTTTTTAAGGTGTGCAATTTAATATATATATATATATATGTATGTATGTATGTATGTATGTATGTATGTATGTATATATATATATATATATATATATATATATATATATATATATATATATATATATATAATTATTATTATATATACATAATATATATTATATATTATGTTCAAATATAATTAGAAATATATGTCTTTAATTCATTGTTTTTGTCAAGGAGCAAAATAATGGAGAGAACAATATATGACAGAGTGGAACCTTTGTTTTTATACTCCAAAATCATTATAAAAATCGAATTAGCATATTTAACAATTATCCAATACACTTTAAATTTACTTTTTAGTTTCATGCATGTATGCTCTTTCAACAAGTGAGACAAAAAATGCATCGAAATACGTGGTTAAACACATCAAACGAAGCATTCTTGAATATTTTAGCAAGTTAGGGACATTTATTTTGACATACGGAAGTGGCTTCTCCGGAAGTTGTTCTTCATAAGGTTGCTGTTCTGTCCTCCGAGAAATTGAAAGTGTCAAATCAGCCGGAGATCTAAACTAAACGCGTATTAGAAACATTTACATCTACAAAACATCTTCAGGTGAGGATCTACATTTGAATTCGGTTAACAATATTGTCTGAATGACAAGTTTGGGTATGTTTATAGCTGTTAAAACTTACATAAACTTAAATATTTGGTTAGTTTACTGCGAGTCATTCCGTGTGAAAATAGTGCTGAATTAAAACAAAATTTCAATTTCAATTTGTTTAGTGAGAAATGTCCACTGACATGACATTCATACGTGACTAGGGCCTGATTAAGAACAAAAAAAACGCAAATATAATAAGAGAAAAATATTTATTGTGCATATTTCATACAAAGACAGACCTTAGTAGAATAAATAAAATACAACTGGCATGTTATGTATCATACCATGTCGTATACTGTAATAATAAAAACAATTTGTCAACAATTTCCTGTCATATAAATGGTGCTGATCACCATATTATAAGACCAAATATATTATGCGTTTTACTAATTATTTATTTATTTTCAGTGTTTTTGAATGAACATTGTGATGTGATATTTCAAATATTTTTGTATTTAAGTACTGCATTCATGTCTAATGGTCTGTATTAGCAGGTGTTGTACATTGAGCCTGCTCTGGCTCACTCATGGTTGAGCTGGAGAGCGTGGATCGAACCTGACACAAGATGGCCTGTGTAGATGAACCTCCAGAGAAGTGAGTATCTCCATCAGCTGTGAATCACAGGACTGGTTAGCAGAACTAATGGTCATTGATAATCTGTTGTCCGATGACAGGCACTGCTGGGTATGTTTTGCTACGGAGAAGGAGGATCGAGCTGCAGAATGGGTCAGCCCGTGCCGGTGTAAGGGCTGCACCAAGTGGATCCATCAGTCTTGCTTACAGCGATGGCTGGACGAAAAACAGAAGGGAAACAGTGGAGGAGCCGTCAGCTGCCCGCAATGTGGCACTGAATACCGGATAGTTTTCCCCAAAATGGGTGAGTATTTGCACTTCACCTTTTTTTTTTTTTTTTGAAGGGAAACGTACTGATACCTTTTTCCTCTTTTGCTGTATGTCATGGATTTTCACATTATTGCATACTTCTAATGCACCAAATAGCTCCTGATAAGAGCGTGGTACTCCCAGCTCTGCTTTGCAGCAGTGTTGTTAATGGTTAAAGCTGTTATTGTTACCTAAAACTATTAAAAATCATTTTTATTGACTGAAATAAAGTTAAAATAAATTAAAATACAAATATTAGATAAAATCTTGGCAACTAAAGGAAATTTAAAAAAAGTGTAAGTTAAAGTGCTGAAATTAGTAAAACTAAACTAAAATAAATTAAAGCTAAATGGAAATATAAAAAAGCACAAAAACTAATAAAACATTGTTTAAAAAAATTTAATGAAAAATTTTGCTCAAATAAAAAAATAACTTTAAGCAAAGTAATAATAAACTACAGAAATATACTATAAATATATGTGACCCTGGACCACAAAACCAGTCTTAAGTCGCTGGGGTATATTTGTAGCAATAGCCAAAAATACATTGTATGGGTCAAAATGATCCATTTTTATTTTATGCCAAAAATCATTAGGATATTAAGTAAAGATCATGTTCCATGAAGATATTTTGTAAGTTTCTTACCGTAAATATATCAAAACTTCATTTTTGATTAGTAACATGCATTGCCAAGAACCAGAGGTGGAAAGTAACGAATTACATTTACTTGCGTTACTGTCATTGAGTAGCTTTTTTGTCTACTTCAAACTGTTTAAAGTAATTTTTAAAATCTGTCATTTTACTTTTACTGAAGTATATTTAGTTTGAAGTATTGTACTTCACTACATTTTAAAACACATTAATTACTGAGTAAAAAAAAAAAAAATTGCTCCCTGGAAACTACTGCAGTAAATAATGTGCAGGAGAACAAACTGGCGCTAAAATCAGAAGAAAGATGACAAGATAGGCGTTAATGGTGCAGACCCAGCTGAAAACCAAACCCCGTCGTATTCGAAGGAAATGAAATGAACCCCTGGCCATATTTATGCTCCATTATGCAGTGTAAACATCAACCCTTCGCAAGCATGTAGAGGTAAAGTAAAGACTTTAATATTTCATTGGTGCTTAAAATGAAGCTTTGACAGTTTAGCAAAAGGTTTTGCACAAATTAGCCAAAAAGACGGTGCAGGGTGTGCAAGAAGTTAACAAGAAGTTAATTAATAGACTTGCCTTTTAGACACCTTATTACCTGTTTTTACTTTATTTTGACAACAAAAATAATTCCAAACAGCCACCATATAATATATATAAACTTTTAAATGAGTGTTCAACATTTTATGTCTTATATATCAAAACACTTTTTTCTGCATTTGTAACTGCATGTTAAATTAATTCATGTCCTGCATTAAACAGTGTGTAAATACATCTAAATGCCACTTCAGATGAAGCTTCTCTGTTTCCTCTGCATTGCAAAGATGAATTTTGTTGATATTGATTTAATTTGCCTGGTAACAGCCCAAATGTCTTATTATTCTAAATAACTGATTTCTTTAATTTAAAAACAACTAGTTTGAATTTTATAGGCCTATCCCAGGGGTGACAAACTCAGTTCCTGGAAGGCCGCAGCCCTTTAGTTCCAACACGCATACCTTGTAGTTTTCAAATAAGCCTAAATGATTAGATTAGCTGGATCAGATGTGTTTAATTAGGATCATATCTATACTGTGTAGGGCTGTGACCCTCCAGGAAGTGAGTTTGAGAGTGAATTGGTGGGTTTTTGTTAAATGTGAGCCAAAATCATCACTATTAAAAGAACCAAAGACTTAAACTACTTCAGTCTGTGTGCATTGAATGTATTTAATACACGAGTTTCACAATTTGAGTTGAATTACTGAAATAAATTAACTTTTCCACAACATTCTAATTTATTGAGATGCACCTGTATAATTTTTTTTTAAAAGTTAGCTCAGAAAATGTGACAAGTGCCCAGATTCTGCGTGGGCTTACTAATGACGAATATTCTGACATTCTGTTTGGCTGTTATTCTGTTAATTTAATAGGGAAGTGTTAAGTGTGTGGTTTTGTGTCTCGTCCAGGGCCTCTGGTGTACTTCCTCCAGCAGGTCGACAGAGCTCTGTCCAGGGCCAGTCCGTTCGCCGCAGCTGGAGTCGTGGTGGGCACCGTCTATTGGTCGGCCGTCACTTACGGTGCCGTCACAGTTATGCAGGTATATTAAAGACAGGAGGATGAGAGGAGCTTGGCTCTTCTTGGCTCTTTTGAACACATTTTCTTCTGTTTTCAGGTGGTGGGCCATAAGAAGGGTTTGGATGTGATGGAGCGTGCAGATCCTCTCTTCTTACTCATGGGTTTACCCACCATCCCTGTCATGCTGGTACTGGGGAAGATGATTCGCTGGGAGGATTATGTGGTGCGGCTTTGGCAACGACACTCCTCTAAGCTTCAGATCTTCAGCGGGCTTGTACCTGGTATGTGGAAAACGGGGTTAAACTTGGCAATAGTTCATCCCAGTGTTGTTATTGGTAACTAAATCTAAAATTTAAATTTTTAAATTTAATTTCAAAAATTTTAGTTTTCATTTTCATTAATAAAAAAGGATTTTTAATAAAATGTCAAATAAAATTATTAAACTTAAAATGAAAACATTTAAAAAATGTTGCCTTGCTATCTGAAATAAGTTAAAGTACTAAAATTACTTAAACTGAAATAAAAATAAACTAAAGCTAAATATAATTTTAAAAATGCACACAAGCTGATAACGACAAATGCATAGTAAAAAATGAATACAACTTAAACTAAAATTAAAATGAAAACTGAAACACAGTTTTAAAAGCAAATTCATTATGTACTGATATTACTAGAACTGAAATAAAAATAATGCTAAATATAATTAAATAAAAAACAAAAACTAATAAATAAAATCTAATAAACATGACAAAAGCACACAACATTCACTAAATCACCAAAGTAATAAATCAATAAATCACTAAATCTAATAAATATTCAAATGTTTATTATACTATAATAGTGTATAAATTAACCTAAAACTAAAATGAAATCTAAATAAAAATTAAATAAAAACTACGAAAAATGACAAAAGCACATACTGAAATGACTAAAATTAAAATGAAAACTAAAAATAAAGGCAAATTATTGAAATGTTTAAAGTAATGAAATTACTAAAAATGAAATACAAATAAATAATACAATTTATTTATTTAATTGTATTTTTATTTTTTGCAAAAACTAATAAAAAGCACATAACAAAATGATTAAAACTAAAACTTCAATAAAGACTGAATATTTTTTTTTTAACTATGCCATTTTATTATTTGGCCCTGGACCACAAAACCAGGGTCAGTAAGGGTCAGACTTCTGAAATTGAGATTTATATATCATCTGAAAGCTGAATAAATAAGCTTTCCAATGATGTATGGTTTGTTAGGATCGGACAATATTTGACTGAGATACAACTATTTGAAAATCTGGAATCGGAGGGTGCAAAAAAAAATCTAAATATTGAGAAAATTGCCTTTAAAGTTGTCCAAATAGCAATGCATATTACTAATCAAAAATTACATTTGATATATTTACGGTAGGAAATTTACAAAATATCTTCATGGAACATGATCTTTCCTTAATGACCTAATGATTTTTGTCATAAAAGAAAAATCGATAATTTTGACCCATACAATGTATTGTTGGCTACTGCTACAAATATACCTTATGACTGGTTTTGTGCTCCAGGGTCACATTTGTATAATTATGTGGTGGATAGCTTTGGGTAAACTGTTCCTTTAAACCATCTTAGCATTTATGATTCATTGTCACAATCATATCGTAAGCTTATGCTATTAATAATAATAATAAAAAGCAGAATTTTTGAAGCAGAAAATCTGATTTGTTTGTGCAGGTATGGGCCGTCCTCTGCCCCGCATCCCAGTGGAGGGCAGTTATGGAGGAGACCATCTCTCTGTGTCTCGCACCCTGTGCGGCGCCCTCATCTTCCCCTCCATCGCCAACCTGGTGGGACGCCTCCTGTTCCGCAGAGTCACGTCAAACCTGCAGCGCACCATCCTGGTGAGAGTCGAGAGCGACGAGAGTCTACCAGACATTAGGAAGTGTGAATCCTAACCTAGTTTTCCTCTTCTAGGGTGGCATTGCGTTTGTGGTGATCAAAGGAGTGCTGAAAGTATATTTCAAACAGCAGCAGTACCTTATCCAGGCCAACAGACACATCCTGAATTACCCAATGCCCGAGGGACGAGCAGACGGCACTTTTGAGGACGACAACGAAGACGGTAGCAATGAATAAAGACGATGCACTTGAGGAAATCAACAAATGCACTGTAGTATAGGATTCTCAGTATAAAGAAAGACATATTTACAGATGTTTAAAGACATAATTTCTCAGCTTCACGTGGCTCTAAATCAGCACAAACACATATTTGCTATGTGTTACCTAACTGCGAGGATGACTGAAATTCTTTCATCGGTGGGAAACGTTTGTTGGGGTGTTAAAGTGCCTGTAATAGCAAAATACACCAGTAGATGGCGCCAAATGCAAAGCTGGTACCTGCACTGTGCACTGATGTCTCTGATGAAGACATTGTCAGGCTGCAAATGTACCAGCAGAATCATGTAAGCAGTTTGAGAATGAGTTAATTGATTCTGATTGAAGATGATAAGCACTGGCTCTTTAATGTCAAATAAAGGATAATAAACCCAGAAACTTTGACTTTGATGCTTTTAAGATGGTGGTTTACAGTAATTGTTTTTAACCTGGAAAGAAACGTCTAGACCATTTCACTGCAAAATTAAAGAAATATGAAGAAAAATATTAAATTACTGTATTTGGTTTTTTTTATGGATACTAAATTGTTTTTTTGCATTAAATCTGTGAAATTGTTCATGATGATTAGGTGTATTTTCAGCCCAAATTCAAATTGTAATGCACCTGTTTCTTTTTTTTCATTTTTTTTTTCATTGTTTCTCATTATGTTAATGCAGAAGGCATTCACTGTATTTAAAATAAAAACATGTAATAAATATTTAATTAGTGTAATACAATTTAAATTGTAGTAAAACTAGAATGAAGGCAGTTTTATAAAAGTCATGATGTACTGAAATAAAATAGAAATTAAATTATAATTTGTCACCACCATGAAGTTTTTGTCATGAAAATAATTTAACGATGCAACAAATCTTAATAGTCCTGCAGTAAATTTGATTAGGCTATTTACTTTATGTGTAATACTTATTTTTCTCTTTTGATTTTCTGATTTTCCTCAACAAGTTTCATATTCATCCTGGTATGAAAACTGCTTTTGAAATGGCATGAAAATACTGAGTGAATCTTATAATTGTCTGAGAAAGAATATTGATCTTTTGTGTTTTAAAGAAATAAACGTACTCACCGTACTCTGCAGTGAATGGGTGCCGTCAGAATGAGAGTTCAAACAGCTGATAAAAACATCACAATAATCCACAAGACATCCACACAACTCCAGTCCATCAAATAACATCTAAAGTAAAAATCTGTGCGTTTGTAAGAAATAAAACCATCAATGCATTTTTAACTTGAAATTGTTGCTTCTGGCTACAATATATTTCCATAATGTTACTTTGTCCAGTGAAAACTGGCCTCATCTGAATCAGGAGAGAAATATGCACAGATCAACCACAAGCAAAAACAGTTCTAAACAAATATTTTATTATGACTATAGACTGGTTTAGTACAAACACAACTTCAGATGTTAACTGATAGACTGGGGTCGTGTGAATTACTTGTGTATTGTGATGTTTTTTCAGTTGTTTGGACTCACAAACTGACAGCACCCATTCACTAAAGAGGATCCATTGGTGAGCAAGCGATGTAATGCTCAATTTCTCCAAATCTGTTTCGATGAAGAAACAAACTCATCTACATCTTGGATGGCCTGAGTAAATTTTCATTATTGGGTGAACTATACCTTTAAGAAACGAGTAGTGACGTTTGTCTTAAATAGAATGTTAATTATGTAGTCATGGTGGGGGGTGAGGTGACGGGCAGAATTTTCCCGCTCCCCACTGGCGCGTTTGGCAGAGCCCTTCATTACCTGCTGTCAGCGAGCAGCAGCAGCATCACATCCTCTGTGCTCTCGGGAAGGCCCTTGGAAGGAATAGCAACAACAAGGCTGAGGAAAGGCACCCCATAAATAATCTGGCCCGCTTCTGATCTCTTATTTCTTTATTTCGAGAACGAAGGGGGAAAAAACTATGAATAATGCAAAAGTTTGCAGATGGTAAACGACTGTCTGGGAGAAAAGACAGCAGAGGGAGCGCAATCGCCTCACCCAAGATGACTTCATTTGGGTTTAAAAATACACCCCCGCTCTCAGCCGTAGAACTGGAGCAGCGCTCAACTCAATTCACACGGCATCTAAAACAGTCCTCTGGGATTGTTGTCGCCCAATTTGAAACATCTCTGACAAATATAACCACAGCAGACAGGCTTTGTTGAAGCTGCCAAACGTACAGTGGAACGTAACAACATTTGTGACGCAGAAAATCCCACAATTCATCTGTCACTTACTGGATATAAACATCTGACGTAATAGTAGGCACAAACAAAAGTTTTCAATTAGTATTTCATTACAGAAAAACTGCCTTGATTCTAAAGCATTTTGGGAAAATATGAAATCAAAGGATTTGGATGGCTGAATCATAGATGCATTTACATATTATGACATCTGAGATTCATGTCACAGCCTTGAAGCAGAACCTATTTTATATATATATATTTTTAAGTGTTTTTAGTGGTTTGCCTTGATGCTCCAGATGAGAAGAAATGTACTTTTGAGTCATATTGTGAAGTAATGAGCAAAAGAACATAAGAGACAGTCCATTTGTAGAATGACATAAAATAGTGCTGCAATATCCAGCTGCTATGTAAAAAAAAAAAAAAGAAAGATAAAAGGCAATCTCTGTGAAATATAATGAGGCTGCGACTTCAGATTTATCTTAAGTAAAAAAACAACTAGAATGATAGACATACAGTATCTCACAGAAGTGAGTACACCCCTCACATTTTGTAAATATTTTATTATATCTTTTCATGTGACAACACTGAAGAAATGACACTTTGCTACAATGTAAAGTAGTGAGTGTACAGCTTGTATAACAGTGTAAATTTGCTGTCCCCTCAAAATAACTCAACACACAGCCATTAATGTCTAAACCGCTGGCCACAAAAGTGAGTACACCCCTAAGTGAAAATGTCCAAATTGGGCCCAAAGTGTGAATATTTTGTGTGGCCACCATTATTTTCCAGCACTGCCTTAACCCTCCTGGGCATGGAGTTCACCAGAGCTTCACAGGCTGCCACTGGAGTCCTCTTCCACTCCTCCATGACGACATCACGGAGCTGGTGGATGTTAGAGACCTTGCGCTCCTCCACCTTCCATTTGAGGATGCTCCACAGATGCTCAATAGGGTTTAGGTCTGGAGACATGCTTGGCCAGTCCATCACCTTTACCCTCAGCTTCTTTAGCAAGGCAGTGGTCGTCTTGAAGGTGTGTTTGGGGTCGTTATCATGTTGGAATACTGCCCTGCGGCCCAGTCTCTGAAGGGAGGGGATCATGCTCTGCTTCAGTATATCACAGTACATGTTGGCATTCATGGTTCCCTCAATGAACTGTAGCTCCCCGGTGCCGGCAGCACTCATGCAGCCCCAGACCATGACACACATGCTTGACTGTAGGCAAGACACACTTGTCTTTGTACTCCTCACCTGGTTGCCACCACACACGCTTGACACCATCTGAACCAAATAAGTTTATCTTGGTCTCATCAGACCACAGGACACGGTTCCAGTAATCCAGTCAGGCTGACCCCCCACCCCTTCAACCTCTGCAGCAATGCTGGCAGCACTCATACGTCTATTTCCCAAACACAACCTCTGGATATGACGCTGAGCACATGCACTCAACTTCTTTGGTCGCCCATGGTGAGGCCTGTTCTGAGTGGAACCTGTTCTGTTAAACCGCTGTATGGTCTTGGCCACCCTGCTGCAGCTCAGTTTCAGGGTCTTGGCAATCTTCTTACAGCCTACGCCATCTTTATGTAGAGCAACAATTCTTTTTTTCAGATCCTCAGAAAGTTCTTTGCCATGAGGTGCCATGTTGAACTTCCAGTGACCAGTATGAGAGAGTGAGAGCGATAACACCAAATTTAACACACCTGCTCCCCATTCACACCTGAGACCTTGTAACACTAACGAGTCACATGACACCAGGGAGAGAAAAAGGCTAATTGGGCCCAGTTTGGTCATTTTCACTTAGGGGTGTACTCACTTTTGTGGCCAGCGGTTTAGACATTAATGGCTGTGTGTTGAGTTATTTTGAGGGGACAGCAAATTTACACTGTTATACAAGCTGTAAGCTCACTACTTTACGTTGTAGCAAAGTGTCATTTCTTCAGTGTTGTCACATGAAAAGATATAATAAAATATTTACAAAAATGTGAGGGGTGTACTCACTTATGTGAGATACTGTATGTGTTACTTTACATCCACTTTAAAATTGTACTACAGAATATCTACAATACAATAATACATATATGGAAATACAGAAACACAGCAGAACCAAAGGGGGGAAAAAAGTGTTATCTAAGCAATGGCTCATTATAACTGGGTCATTTTTGTTCTGCGGAACCTTTTGTAATCTGCAACTGTAAGTATTTCTATTAAAGAGCATATCAATCTTTCAGAACATAGCTTGCATATGGATTGTATTATCTTTTCAAATTCATATCACATTGATTTTTGTAATATCAAACTAAATAAAACATACAACAAAACAACAAATACCAGGAAACATTACAGAATTCATCAAATCCATTGCTAAAACTTACTCATTCTCAAACACTGGTTTCCCTCCAAAATAACATCTCTTCCTGGCGGATGATGTGATTAAGGGCTTTTGTTTGTTAAGAGTCCAAATGGATGATTTAACCTGTTTACTTAACAGTGAAAATGTGATTAAAAAACTGTATATTTGATATTTCATCAATAAACCCCAAGAAAATGTGCTGAATATCTAAAGTAATGCCCTTAAACATCAAAGACTCAAAATGTGCTGCATTTGCAAGTAAATCTGATTGCAGAAAGACTATAGGGCAGATTCTGTCATATCAAGCTGTACACATCAAAGCCGCCAGGCCTCTTTAGATGACGTTTGAATAAATATAACGCAAGAGGGACTCATTTTCGATTAGAGCAGCACAGATAACCCACGGCGTGCTAATAAACTGCGGTGAGAATTATAAAACAGAGAGGAGATGGCAATCCCTCTGGACAAACGATGATTATCCGTTTCTATAATCTCAAAGCTCTCTTTTGCTGGTGTGTCCCCTGAGGCTTTGGCCTACACATAAATGTATCCAACTGATGGAGGATTGTCTTCAAACACTTCACTTTAAGATATTGTTGGTGACGTGCTGGAAATCAATGGCAATTTAAAATAAGTGCATCTTATCAAGAATGAGAAAACAAGGTTAGGTAAAAAGCTTTTATCTGTGTGCCACACATTTCATCTCCTCTAATAAGAAAACAACGGCAGCAGTGAAAAGAAATAGGACACGTGAGACAACAAATCAAACGACCTGAGATTAGTAACACCTCTGAACAGAACTCCTTGACCTGGACTCTGTTCATGGAAGAATGGATGTGATTTTAACACCTGGGATGTCATCATGTCACAGACAGCAGGCTGAAGAGCGGCATGATCTGGCATAATGAAACCGCTCTCTGTGATAAAATGCAAGATGTCCTTTTGACCAATGAACTTCCATAACCTTTATATGTTTTTTCCAGTTGTCTATGATTATAAGGCTTTAAAAAAAATAATTATAAATAAATAATTATAAATAAATAATATATATATATATATATATATATATATATATATATATATATATATATATATATATATATATATATATATATATATATATTGTGTGTTAAATCAAACAAAACCTTTCAAGAACATGTTAAGGTCACATTTCACCCAAAAATAAAAGGAAAAAAAATGTTTCTCCTTGAGGAAGACGATTTTTTTTCTTAACTTTGTGAGACTCTCTTATACATTACAGTTATTAAACAGTAAATATACAACACCCAATGTATCAAAATTTCATTTTAATCATCTTCCCCTGACTTTTAATAATTGCTATGACCTTTATAGATAAACATACCTGTAGATTAAACAGAGCTTTGGCGCCAGCAATGCTGAAGCCGTGGGTTCAATTCTTAAAGAATGCATGAGCTGATAAAATAAATACCTTGAATGCAAAGTCACTGTAAAATGAACATCACAATTTTAATATTCCTCATGTTTTCATCACCACAGAAATGCAGTAAAACATTTTCACTCTTGTATCTGTGATGGAAGAGCAGTTAATTTGTTGGCATTTTAAAACTTCAAGTCATGCAATTTGCCTCTCAAATGGCAATGTGTTTTCCAAAGAGTCAAACTAGACTGAACTGACTAGTACTTTGACGGGCATCAAAAGGGTGATGCCTGAGATGGAACATTACCTAAATAAAAGCTCTCTTTCTGTAAACATGCATTTAGTGGCTCATGCATCAGTAACACAAACACACCTGCTGTATATGCAAATGATTTCATCTTCACTAATAAGCGGAAAAACATGCAACATAATTACTAATGACGCCACTGAACACTGAGAGTGAAGAGAAACAATAAGAGACATTACATGGATGTCATGTTTCCAAATTTATTCGCGTTTTCAGAACTACCATTTATAAGGCAACAAGAACGTCAACACCAAACACTTTTGTTAGAAACTGAACTGTGCTTTGACTTCAATCATCAAGAAAATATGTAATACCAAACGGGCATTGGAACAGCCATGTATCTATTGTAGCAGAAGATGGATGTGTTGTTAGCTAACACCAATGCTCAAATGTTTAATATGCTTCCCAATATTACAGAGGCACGATTTCAAAGTTAAAACGCAGAGCAAGCGGTCTCACCAAAGCAACACAATAAATAGTAATAGTTACAATTCATTAAACAACAACACTAGCAACAACAAAACCAGACAGAAGAAATACTTTGGTGAGGGCACCGACTCCCTGCTACAGTGAATAAATAACTGAAAGAATTGTACATGAAAAGTACTTTCATTATAACAATAACTTGCTGTTTGATGTGAAATGTCTGGTGCGCAATGAGCGCTAAAACAATCCAGCCTCATAAATCAGTCCTTCCTCCCTATCACGAAAACTTGAAAGTGTCATCAAAGGAATAATAACATTCTTGATGGAATATTTATCCCGTACAAGTCGTACACGGAGACAGGAATGACGCCCTGACTACCCTAGCAGTCGTTAACAAAACATCACACCGCGTTCCACACCTGGACCCCAGAAAACACGGCAACAGAGGGTTGAGGTTGTTTTTAGATCTCTTGGGTATGAACTGATGCAGAAACCCACATAGCAATTCCACGTCTCCATGGAAACAGTGCCAGCTCATCCTCAACCCCTCCCCTCATTCTTCCCTTCGTTCCTGCCGTCTCTTTAGCAGTGAGCGCACTGTTCCGATCTCAATAGAGAGCCCTGCTGCATGGACGACACCTTGGTGACGTCGGTGGCCACCGTCGAAAGCGGGAAGCTCTCGTAGGTCTCTGGAACACCCCAGCCGCAATGGCAGCGTTGGAGCGTTGCCTTCAGCTCCTTCTGGAAGTTGGTGTTGAGGAAGCCGTACACCACCGGGTTCACGCAGGTTGATGCCATTGCCGTGAGGTGGCAGGCCGAGAAGATGATGTCGTGCTGGCAAGAAGGCAGCACCTGGTGGTACCAATCAAAGATGGTGTTGAAGACGTTGAGTGGGAGCCAGCAGAGAGCAAAAGCGACCACGATTACGACCAACATGGCGTTGACGCGCTGAGCGCCCCGCGCCTTCCTCTGCCGGGCCTCGGTGGCTTGTTCCACCATGTCCTTCCGTCTACGCAGACGCAGGAATATGCGCAAGTAGCAGAGTAGAATGAGAAGCAGGGGGAGGCAGTATTGGAATAGCAGAAGCGAGGTGGTGTATGCCAAACGGTTGCGTTCGGACGGCCAGAGCTCCATGCAAATCACGTGGTCGCTGAACGGGTTGAACGGAAGGCTGAGGTTCTGGAACGGGGCATTAGTGAGGATGTTAAAGGACAGGAAGGGTAAGGAAATGAAGCAGGCCACCATCCAGGTGACCGCCACGGCCAGGTACGAATGGCCTGCGGCGGGCGTCCAGCCGGTGGGGTGGATGATGAGTTGATGCCGCTCCAACGCGATGAGGACCAGCGAGAAGATAGAGACCGTGACAGACATGCACTGCACAAATGGCGTGACCTTGCACAGCGTCTCTCCAAGGATCCAGCGGTCCATGAGTGTGTAGATGACCGTCACAGGGAGGCATACCACGCACATGAGGATGTCGGAGCAGGAGAGGTTGGCGATGAGGATGTTGGTGACGTTCCTCATCTCCTTCTGTCTGGATATGATGAAGACCAGACAAGTGTTGCCCACCAATCCCACCGCAATAACGGTGCTGTAGGCCACGATCAGAAGGGTCGTGCCACTCACAGAGGGAGGGCACACGTTGGACTCAACCCATGTTCTCTGGCCCAACCCAGCTGAAGTGTTACTGATGTTGTCTGAGTTCACAGAGGCCTCCATAAGTCCCAAAGTTGTTTGAGGAGAAGCTAGGCGTTCACAAAACCGTTAAACAGCAGATGAATGTTGACTCATTGTTTAGGTCCTTCCATTTATTTGCAGACGGCCAGTTGGTTGACCTGGAGGAAAAGGAGCATGTAAAGACTGTTAGCTGGCATTAAAATGGACAGTATGTTGGGAGGGATTTAATGGGGAAGGATTTAACTGTGCAAGTGAGTCTCTAGGAAAGGTTAAGCCCCCTTAATCCAATGGATGTTTGTGGACTTGAAATCTGACCACAAACATCTTGTTTAAGGAGAAAACACTACAAATCTCTCTTAAGTAGTTTCACCTCATCATTTCTTGAATTAGCTCACGTGTATGTTTACCAAAACACCCAATTCATTCTGCTCTAATAACGGCATGGACTCAACTAATACTCTTTGCAAAAACTCCCTCGGGATGTTGACAGGTCATCCTGTCCGTTAAGCTGACAGATGGAGGTCTCTCTCAGTAGAATTCTCTCTTTATCCCTTTTATCTCAGAGTTCTCTTTTCTTTGTCCTAATATGGCTTTTATGTGATAAAAGCAATAAAAATAATCACATCAAGAACTACAGATTTAAAAGCTGTTGACGTATTAGCACATTTTTATACAGAATTTATTTTCACAGGTTTACCTGGTCAACCTCAGTAAGTCTGAAGATTTGGGAATCAAGAATTTTATTAAATAAAATACTGGAACTGACTGATCATCACGTCATAATGTTCGGTTCGGTTAAAGAGTTTATTAGTAATAAATGGTACTTTACAATAGTGTTTTCGGTATTGTTTTTGTTTCATATGTTTGGATAGTATGGATTAGGGATACATCCTCAAAAAGTATTAAAAAAATGTAATTGTTAAGTGAAATTTAAACTCCAAACTATTTCCTTCTCTATTATTCTATTACTCCATAAACTCGAGTAAGCACTGCATCTAACTTGACTTCATTTGACTCCTGTCATGCATACAGATTGGCAAATGCATCAAATACTTTACTCCCGCTGCAGTCACTTTGGCTAATTTATTCCTTGCTCCGACCACTCTGAGTTTCTGGATTGAGTAAGTGTTGTAATTAAGCCACGGCTAATATCCCCTCTCTCCTCCGAACCAACTGTCAGGAGTTTCACACCAGCTTATAACGTCATTCATCTCACATGGAGTGGGAAGCTGATTCAGGGAATGCCTTACTGAGATTATCTACTCCACAGTTTCAATCCTTCACAGCTCTAAGGAGCATCATTTATCACACATAATCTTTTAAAGAGGACCTCTTCAATTTGCATTTTTAAGAATGAAATCCCAGTGCTTGTAAAGGCAGCAAAAGTGTGCTTCAGTTTTGAGTAAAACATTTTGGGGAAAAAAAAGAGAGGTACTTTTCCATAGAAAAACTTACCAGTACTAGACTAGGGTGCTCTGAGTGGTTGCCAAGGTATTGCTATGCAGTAGCTAAAGTGGTCTAAGTAGATTGCTAGATGTTTCGGGTGGTTGCCAGTAGGTCTGAGTACCGAAACCCGGTGTCAATATGTGCCAAAACTGGCAAGCATTCTCACCTCACATGATCACTAGTTAAATAATACTGCATTAATGTCTCAGAAAATTCATGTTAACACAAGTCAGAAAGCTCTGATAATACAAACCCAACACATCTTTGTATTAACAATAGGGTCCATGATGTTTTCACATTTTGATTTAAAGCAAAAATCGAGAAATGAGATTATCCGAGGAGTGCATGAATGCAGAAATTACACTTGCTCTGATAGCAGCATGTAGCCTACTGTTAGCTATAGCTACATTTAACGTGCCTTAAAATGCCTAAAGTTAAACTTCCCTTTTAATGAACTGCAATGAGAAGCATTTCTAAGTATCAGTATCAAGTATCAGTTCAGGCACCATTTAGGCACCGTTACCATTTTAAAAGTATTGATTTGGCACTGGTATTGTGAAAAAAAAGACAAAAAAAACTATATCCAAGCCCAGTTACCAGGTGGTTACCAGAGTGTTCCGAGTGATTGCTAGGGTGTTTCTAGGTGGTCAGTCTAAGGAATCCACCCCCCCCAAGCATCTATTTTGGACCCTAAATATGGCTTGGATCTCTCCTTTAATGCATAGTCTCAGCCTCAGACGTCATGGCCACGGACCATTGGCTAAACGTCTGATGCATATGGCACACAAAATGGAAACACTTAAGGAGTTTCGAAGTCATCATCGGATTGGTTGAATTATACAGGATTTCCGGGAGACGTGTGTGTCGCGTTCTTTAACGTTCCTCCAGGAAACAAAGATGCCATGAAAGAAGAAAGCTGTCGTGTTTACAACTGTGATGACAAGCGCTTATCAGGATCAACTAAACACTGGATTTTCAAAAGTATGTGAAATATAGAATCTTTAAAATACGTCAGAGAGTTTAACACAGCGGTCTGTAACATGATGATGAACTAAACGAACTGCGATTGGTTGTTTGACATGTCGGTCAAACGGAATCATGGGCGGGGTTTGGCCAATGAAAGCTGCCATGGATTCCAGACCTTCAGCCGTCAGTCTGAAGGTCTGGCTATGCAAGACTTGGCAGTCAATGGGACAGTCACAAGCCTCCCAGTTTTCATCCAAAATATCTTAAATTGTATTCCGAAGAATGAAGTTTTTATGGGTTTGGAACGACATAGGGATAATTGATTAATGACAAAATTTTCATTCTGGGGTGGCTTAACCCTTTAATGCAAGTCTGTGGGATTAGAACTTCCCAATAATGTTTCACATCAATAAACCATCACAATACAGTACACTGAATATGCATATATATATATATATATATATATATATATATATATAAAATCTATGCAAATGTGACATTATTAACTTTGAATGATTTTTCTATTCTTATTTATTATTCTATTTTTTCTATTTTATTAATAATGCCAAAATAAAATGTGCATAAGTCGTCACTAATGCTGAAAAGCATTCTAAGATAGAGGTCAGATATGAGAATATGATACATCTGATATATACGATACCTCTGATAGATGTGTCCTTCAGAGGACACAAAGTATCGTATTACCACAGCGCTGACATGCTGAGATATAATGGCATATATCAGAGGCAGCAGCATCGGAGGTTTGTGTGTGTGGAGAGAGTGACTCAAGACTTTAAGGGAGTGTGTGAAATTATATAAGGCAGAACTAAATTAATCATCTAATTTTCATATCACACAGACAAGTCTGAGCGACATGCTTTCATAACCGCTCACAGAGATCCTCTACTTGTGCAAATCAAATGCTCATTGTCATTTGAGATAAAAAGAATTGAGGAAATGAAAAAAAAAAAAGACAAAAACAAAGGCAAATGGGTAACAGCATTTGCAGCAGACATTTAAATCAAGCTGAGGTCAAAAAGGACATTTAAAGGGAACAGTTCATCCAAAAATGAAGATTCTGACATTATTTATTCACTCTCATGTCATTTCCAACCCCCTGGAATTCCTTTCTCCTGTCAAACACAAAGGAAGAAATTTGTAGCAGAATGTTCAAACTCGTGTTCTCCATACAATGAAAGTGACTGGTGACCATCATTGCTAAATAAGAAGACATATATACATATATATATTAATATAACATATAAAAGACAAAATTTTCCAAGAAGAAAAGGCCCACGTGAGAGTAAAAACAATTATGCCAAAATGTTCATTTTTGTGTAAACTGTCTCTTTAACAAGACAAGCTTAAAGGAACACTCCACTTTTTTTGGAAATAGGCTCATTCTCCAACTCCCCCAGAGTTAATAAGTTGAGTTTTACCGTTTTTGAATCCATTCAGCCGATCTCTGGGTCTGGCGATAGCACTTTTAGCATAGCTTAGCATAGATCATTGAATCCGATTAGACCAGTAGCATCGCGTTCAAAAATGACCAAAGAGTTTCAATATTTGTCCTATTCTATTTAAAACTCGACTCTTCTGTAGTTATATCGTGTACTAAGACCGGCGGAAAATGAAAAGTTGCGATTTTCTAGGCTGATATGATTAAGAACTATACTCTCATTCCGGCGTAATAATCAAGGAACTTTGCTGCCGTAACATGGCCGCAGCAGGCGCAGTGATATTACGCAGCGCCTGAAAGTAGTCCCCAGCTAGGTAACTAGTTATAATATAGCTGGGGACTACTTTCAGGCGCTGCGTAATATCACTGCGCCTGCTGCGGCCATGTTACGGCAGCAAAGTTCCTTGATTATTACGCCGGAATGAGATTATAGTTCCTAGCCAAATAGGACTAGAAAATCGCAACTTTTCATTTTTTCCGCCGGTCTTAGTACACGATATAACTACAGAAGAGTCAAGTTTTAAATAGGAAAACTATCGAAACTCTTTGGTAATTTTGAACGCGATGCTACTGGTCTAATAGGATTCAATGATCTATGCTAAGCTATGCTAAAAGTGCTATCGCCAGACCCAGAGATCGGCTGAATGGATTCAAAACCGGTAAAACTCAACTTATTAACTCTGAGGGAGTTGGAGAATGAGCCTATATCCAAAAAAAGTGGAGTGTTCCTTTAAGTAAAACTCTTCTCACAGGAAGTCAAAATACGCAACGGGACATCTATCATTATTTGTGAGCCGCTGACTAAGTTTACAAGGTCAGATCCAATAGATTAGGTCAGAAAATAAAGAGTGAATTGTGCCAAAGTGCTTTCTTCCTCCATTAACCTTGAAGAGTTCGACTCTTCTGACAGAAGCTCTAGTTCATTAGCTTGTTCCTCATGATTTGGATTCTGTCATTCTCACTGTAGCTGCAAGTTTCTTGTCAGGCAGCTAATAAGCTGGAAACAACTACCGCTATCAAACCCTTTGGTCAGGCATCTAGTATTACTGAGAGAAGAATCTTGCTTCTCCAGGGGAATATTAATGCTTTTTCGGCAACCTTTTTATTGGTACTTTATTATGCTTGCAGACATTAGAATGTTATTTGACTCATATGAGCAGCTGTGAGTCACTAGTCACTAATTGACAGCTTTATAATGACCTTGAGATATGCCAGGCTTATCACAACCTCTGATTAAACAGACTCTTGAGGGTACTGTTGAGTCAACAAATAATAATGTGAGCGATCACACCTAATCAAACCATTCATTCAGTCTTAAGATGATTGTGTTTAATTTTTTTTCTCTTTTAAAATACTCCAATCTTAAAGGAACAGTGCACCAAAAATGAATATTCTGTTCTCATTTGATAATTTTTTTTGGATAGTTTGTTTTTATACAATGTCAGGGGTGTCCAATGAATTTGAAAATATCTTCTTTTGTGTTTCACAGAAGAAAAAACACTCAGAGAGGTTTGGAATGACATGAGCCATAACTACACTGTAAAACTTTTTTTTTTTTTAAACAAGTATATTTTACAAGAAAATACTGTTTCAGTCCTCACTTTTCATGTTTAATTCAATGTGTTACTTGCTGATTCTTTGTAATTATTTGTGAAATTTACTAAAACAATTTGAGAAAACTCTTTCAACACCAATTTTTTTTTCCAGCATAGAAGTAACCATTTGTAGGTTCAAAATAGCGTATAAAAACATTGATCTTTTTATCTGAACATCCCAACCAGCCAGAAAAAGAAGAAAAAAAAACACCATGCTATGCTTTCCTAAATTATCTATTATATTCATCTAATGGAATGAAGAAATCCCATAGATTTGCATTCAAGGAAAACTCTGGTTTCCATCTTCAGACATGTAGATATAAAAAATTTACTATTTTCCACTGTAATCTACGTAAAAAAAAAAAAAAAAAAAGATCTACTGTAGCTGTCAGGGATGGAATCGCATTTTGATTGAGAAGTGTATCCCTGAGCTATTCTGATAACCATACAAACACGTTTCCGCTGATGATGTTCGTCACACAGACGGCAATTACACATTTCAACAACCTTGGATAGCTGGAAATGATCTCTCTCTCTTTCTTTGGAACGAGCTCTCTCTCGACCTTCGGCAAAAGGACAATGACATGCTGCATATGGCAGCAGAAAAATAGTGTTACAGATGCAGGTTCATGGCCAGAGAAGCCCTCAGCATCTCTGATTGAAGAGGAACAGCCTGGCTCTCTGCTGTAGTGGATTTACATCGGTTCTGAGGAACACTGCTGAGTTTCCATAAATATGAGTCTCCCTATAGGATGGTGGAAGGGCAATTCACTACACAGGAAGCACACTGAAGGTAATAGCCCTGCTGAAATACCTCAAAGTGGCCCGAGGCGATGTGGTTCAAATCCATCTGGGCAGGCCAACTATACAGAGACAAGCCAATTTATCAGAAAATCCGGGTTGTAGAACAGCTGCTCTACGGCTCCAGCGTAGTCTATTATGTTGGAGGACATGAAAATAGTAGGAAAGTATAAAGCTATGGTAAAATATTCACATATAAAAATTCCTTAAAGGATCAGTTCCAGTTCACCCAAAAATGAAAATTCTGTCATTTACTCACTCTCAAACCTAGTTATTATTCACTTTCATAATATATATACACACAAATGGTAGTTTGTGTGTGTGTGTGTGTGTGTGTCTGTGTGTGTGTGTGTGTGTGTGTGTGTGTTTGTGCAAAAATCATTCAAAAGTTTGGCATCAGTAAGATATTTTTAAAGAAATGAATACTTTTATTCAGAAAATTTATATTCATTAAATAATTCTATCACTGTCTTTCACAATTGTTTTCAACTTTGATGAAAAATGTTGTTAATGAATCAGTCAGCATATTAAAATGATTTTAATCATGTGCCACTGAAGACTGGAATCGTGATACTGAAAATTCAACTTTGCATCACAGGAATAATACTTCACAGTATTGCTGTATTTATTGTATTTGCTTAAATAAATGCAACCTTAGTGAGCCTAAGAGACTTTCAAAAACCTCCCACACTTTTTAATGTATGTGTAAAGGTTTGAAATGACATGAGAGTGAGTAAATGATGACTGGATATTCATTTTTGACTGATTTTTTAAATTTTAAGATGCATTTCAGCTGTGTCTTTCACCAAAGTGAAGCGTAAAGACTAAAAATTTGTGACAGGCCTTTCGGAGCATAGTTAAAATGTCAGATTTTGGGCCACAGGGTTGTAGAAAAACTCAGTCTACCCACCATCTCAAACTTCTGTCTAATTGCCGTAGGGTGTCCTTTAAGAATCTCACGGTGTCACCTCGCTCCGTTGGAGTCGGGTGTTCAAAATGCACCGCGGGGACGGCTTAAGCATAACACAAGTGTCATAAAAAAATAGTGATTTCTAGACACGTCATCTTCATCCGAATGATGAAGTTTGACAATCCATCAAAATGTATTACATCCATCCAGTGACCTTTGATGTTTTCATCAGCACCTTTTTAGGTTGGGAAGCTTCCCCTCACAGGCTAATGCGGCTTCACATCAGACAGACATATGTATGATCTCTGCCCATTGAGAACTCCCTCAACACAGCACACGTAAAGACTTCTTTTCACCTTGAACTTCCTCATCCTCTGCTGAAAAATATGAAAGGCACATGAACAATCAATGAGCTACAGAAAGGTCTATAGAAATACACCTTATAATGTATATTGCAACGGTTCTCAAAAGGTTTTGCTGCCAGATGCAGACTTTACATTGAACATCTAGTACAAAACCAACCTGAAATCACTTCTTATACACAGTCTCTGAAGTTTTGCATTGGCCATCAAGTACAAAGTACAAACTGACCCAAAACCTTTTACCATTTGAAGTTTTGTTCCATTTCTTATAATGCAAACCCAGTTTGATTAACTTCATCCAAATGACACATTAATTGGAGCCTTTTGCATCAAGAGCAAAAGATATTCAAGGCATTTCCTCTCCCTTTTAAAAGTTGACAGCCACTTATTTTGCTACCTCCATTTAAGCAATTATATGGATAGGTGCATTTAGCATCATTTTTTCCACTGATGTGCGACCAATTTTTATGTATATCAATCCACCAGTTGGTTGAGAATCACAGACTTCCATTTTAAGCTACATAAACTTAACCATATGACCATCTGTTGCTATTGTACAGATTTCTAAATAGATTACAATAATGCATTACCATTCTTCCATTTTCTGCATGAAATATTCTACGATGTGCAGCTCAATGCTAAGTATTGCTCATATAATATGTTAGAACGCAACAGAACAATCCATAGGGTCGCGTACAAACCCTTGAATTATAAGTACCAAGTAATGCAAGGAATGGTGACATCTGAAAACTAATCTTAGATGACTTATTGCTAGATGACAACTGCCCTCTACTATGTCTTGACTGAAGGGTCTGTCTGAATCGAGATACGGTCTCCTGGAAATAAGTAATGGTCTATTTTAAGAGAAAAGGAAACCGTAATCACCATTACCTTGAGATCCTTTCACACCTGTCGATCAAACCGCCAGGACTAAGAAATCATTCTTAGTCTATATATAAAGTGCAATGGCATACCTCTCATCTTCACATTTATCCTTAATCTTGTGTCTCTCGAGCTGCGTAACTGAACAGTCCTTGTGTCTAGCCTTGACAAGAAGCACACATTATCTTCTGAGATTACAGAATTTCAGTGCACACTGACAAGCGCATGCCAGACATCTTAAATCCCACTTGAGGAAATCTTGGGCGCGTTGTCTTATTATTCTTTACCAGAAGTACTATTTCCTCGTCATGTTCTGCTGTCAGCTAGATCATTCCATCAAGTCTGAAATTCCAACTTGGTGGAAAAGGTGAAAACACTCTGACCTCCTTTCAGTTATAATGTCCATCAGCAGATTTCACATAAGCACCAACTGACTTCATGCTCAGACACTTGAGCAACTGACATTCTAAATGGCTTTTCTAATAAGTTTCTTGATAATAACTGAAGGATAATTAAGCTGTTCTGATATGCTAAAAGTTCCAAAACACAGTTCAGATCACATGCCAATATTCAGATTATGAAAATCAGTTGCATAACTACTCAACACAGAAATGCGAGGAATCCTAGAAATTCCTTTAGACGCGTTTAAACCGTGTTCACACGTCACACATCTGCTCAGATGCTCACAGTTTATGTTATTTTTAAATCTCTACAGCACGACATGTTCACCATATTTAAAGCGATCTTACCAGTAAAGCGGTGTTTTCTCCAGCACTGATGCCGACAGTGCGGTGCGAGCCTGAACTCGACTAATGACGGAGGAGGACTAGTAGAGGATGCTGAAGCTCCCTGATCCAGCAGCAGAAGCAGCAGCTGTCTGATTCTCTGGACGGGACTTCAGGCGTGCGGATGGGCAGAAAGTGTCGAGACGAAACGCTGGGAAACTTTGCGTGGATGTGAATATTGGTGTCATCCTCCCCCTCGCGCGCAGATTTCACGGGCACCTTTTGCTCATCACTCCATTGGTTGTTGTTTGAAGCTCTCAGCAAACGGGCTTGATAGCGCTGCATGCTGTAAGAAAGGTTCATTAATAAGATTTTAATTAAGGCTAATTGACAAGTCACTGCTGTAATGTCACTGTGTTCGTATTAATTATTGATTAAAAATAAGTGCCTCTTCATTTAGATGATAAACATTGATGTTTAGGGTTAAAATGTACACGGTGCCTATAAATATGGTAGGCTATGTGGAATTCTAAAAAGGATACATTTAAAACGAACAGAAAACGTTAGAGATCCGAGATTTTCTGCTCTTTTAAGTGTTTGAAAAACGCTATATACCATTGTCTACAAATAACCCATGCGAAAAATGGGTTTATTGTAGTAAAAGTATAGTAACCTTGGTTTTTCGGTGTATTGTTTACTATTTGTATAACCACAGTTTTACTACAAATAGCTACTATACTATGGTTCATTTGTGGTTACCATGGTTTAATAGTAACTGTGTTTTTTGGTTTAATTTGTAGTAAAACCATGGTTAATTTCCGCAAGGGAATTTATTTTAGTGATTCTAAAAAACTATCAAGTAGACTGTACAAACATTTGTCACGAATGCGTGAGATTATGCAATATTTAGAACATACTTGCCATCAGGACGTTTTCTCAAGATTAGCCCGCTTGGCTTGAACAAAACATTCAACGTTCTCTGTTTTTTTTTTTTTTCTGGACAAAATGGCATCCTGCGTGTTGGTTTCGCCTAACCAGCTTTGATTTGACAGACAAGTGTTTTCTTTTTTTTCCCCTCTCATTGTCTGGGAAGCATATGCCATTTTTTTTTCATTAAAGCCCACAAAAAATTCTAATTATTTAAAATTCAGAAAAAAATCAGTCATGTCGGCTCCATAGCTTTTGGGTGCAGTGTGCCGATATCCCGCCATTGCGCTAGGGGTGTCACGAGTTCGAATACTAGCTGGAGGACCGGGAAAAGTAGAGGACAAATCTACTATGTCTGAATTTATATCTTTTTGATGTGTTCATGTTTGTATGAATTGCATTTTAATGTTTTAATGACATCAACAGATACAGAAAAAAACGCATTCACTAGTTCTTCTTTAACTACAAATATTGCAGCGGTCTTAATATAGAAAGTCATAAAATATACATGTACATTTATAAAATTATTACACTGTAAAATGTAACAAGTTGACTTTACTTAGAAAAAGTGAGGAAACCGATTGCCTTAAAATTTCCAAGTAAAGTAGAGTATTAATGTTTAGTTGGCGTAACTTAAGACAATTTGTAGAGACAACTTGTTATTAAGTACTGTTGACTTAAAATCATTATTTGAGTTAACTTTCTATTAGTGTTCACATTACTAGGAAAATGTTAGGAAACCGATTGCCTTAAAAATTTCAAGTAAACTAAACTAAAAACAATAAGTTAAGACAAAAAGCAACAACTGAACTTGAGTTTAACATTGTTTATTATATATTAAATCTCTTCAGGTACTACAGTGTACCAAACAAAGTCAGGTGACCCAACTCTATAAATAGTTTTTTGAATGTAGCATTAACAATTTTTGACAAACAAAAAACACATTGTTACTCATGTTAATCTCCTAAAGCAACTTAAAAGTGCAGTGCAAGTGCAGCTAAAAAAAAAAAAAGGATCCTGACTGCTTGACCTGAAACTGAACAGGTGACCTTTTAAAATAATCAACACTAGCTTTAGTCTTAACAGTGCTTACAATTAAAAAAAAAAAAAAAAAAAAAAAAAGTTTAGCAATAACACTGCTCTAAAACTTTTAAGAACATTTTTTAAACATTCTTTAATGTTTAAAAATATTTTCAACAAAGTTTGACAGGTAACAGTTGAAAAGTGTAATTAAACAAACGGTCCCACTTTATATTAGGTGGCCTTAACTACTGTGTACTTACATTTGAATTAATCATTTGGTACAATGCACTTATTGTGTACATACATGTTTTTACATTGTACTTATATTTTTAAAAATACCTATGTGTAATTACATCTGTAATAAATTTCTGTAATTAAATTGATAATTACACTGTTGACCCATCCCTTACACCTTAACCCACACTTAAACCGACCCATACCACCAAACCTGTCCCTAACCTTACCCGTATCCCCCCTCAATAGCAGCAGAAGTGTTTTGCAATACAATATGAACACAGTAAGTACATTGTACTTATTTTTTGATGTAAGTACATAGTAGTTAAGGCCACTTAATATAAAGTGTGACCAAATAAACTTCTGTGCAACCAGAAGATTAAACTGATTCAGCTATCCCTTTAAAACAATCTCAAACAGCCTCAACTTACATCAGCAGCAGGTTTTTAAGTGACTGTAGTTTTGGTTTCAGAAATTTGTGTCCAAGTAAAGGAAACACTCTCTGAATAAAATCAAAGGTGTTCTGGAGCTGTGGAGGGTACTCCAAATTCAGCGCATATATCAGCCCAAAAAGTAGTCACATGGCATCTGGAAGATTTTCAAGATCATCCATCACGATGACTCCTTCCAAGATGATTGCGGTGTTCGAAGCCTCCAAATGCAGTGCTTGTGGGGTATCATGGCTATCTTCTGGTGTCACAGTCAGTATCTCGATGGAAATCTGGGGTGTGTCACATTCACAGTCCTAATTAAAAAAAAAAAAAAAAAAAAAAAAAAAAGAACAGCAATATTACAATTCTTTTTACAATATAAATGGGAAATCTCACAAAAGTATGTCACCTACAGAATCAGGACCATCTCTTGGGCCATGTTCTACGTACAACTAATCAAAACTGTTGTTAAAGTACATTGTAGAAATTTGACAAAATGAACAGTACAAGGGGTTGATTAAGAAAAGTGAAACAAAAGCAGAATTTACTTATCTGGTCCAAATTAAAGACTTGACTAAAGCATAATTGAATGCCTATATGTGATGTTTGTGTGGGGGTTATAGTAAAGGTACCTACCAGTGCTGTTGTAAAAAAGTCAGAGGCTTCTTCTCCCAGAATGAGTGGAAGGCCACGTAGAACTGCTGTGCGCTTTGCAGTGATATCAGTGCTCTGGATTAAAAAAGAAACAATTACATTTTACAGTGTATGTACAATAAAATTAAATATGAAATTAGATAAGATTAATAAGACAGTAACATAATTTAGTATAAGAAAGAAGCAATGATAAGCTTACCACAGGTTTGATTTGCTGAAGAAATTCAGTCTTTTTCCAACAGCCCCTTTCTTGCTCTCAAAAATGTCCAGAAATCGTGAAGCATGTTGATCGAGTGCAGAGAAAAAATATTGCTTGAGGTTTTTGCTGTAATTTGATTAAACTCTGAATTGATCTGTAAAAAGAAACAGACAAGTCTATTAGGCTTTTTATTACTCTTTTAAAGGGATACTTGCAAATTGTTTAATTTACTCACACTCATACAGTCCTAGATTCACATGACTACCTTCAGATGAATCCAAATGAGTAAATTTATAATATAAAAATAACCCATCCCTGATTCATATAGAGTTGTATGGATTAAATGTAACAATATCTGTTTGTGCTTTTGAGCTTTCACATTGTAGCACCTCTTCACTTGCAATAAATGGACTAGTTTTCTAAAAACTTAAAAAAAAAAAAAAAATGTTGGTGGGAAAAAAGCAATACACATCTGGCATGGCATGATGGAAAGTAAATTAAGTGTTCTTTATATTTTGTGTTATTGTGGTGTAATTTAATTATAAGTTACCTGTCTTTCTGTGAAAAGTAATGGCCATCTTTGGAGAGTCTCTTTCACTGGAGGCTCCTTCTCTACCATCTCTTTTCAATGTGCTTGGAAGCAGGTGTAAAACCTACTAACATTTAGAAAACAATTTCATTAACCAAAAAAATTTACATCAAAACGGAATGAACAACTTACACATTCAAAGGCCATTCAAAACAAAAACATTATTAAAAAAATGCAGCCAAAGATGCAGTGATTAGCAAATGTTAGACTGCTCATTTCGATGAACACAATCCAGCACAATCCAACCATTTGATCAAAAAAATGGAACATCCAATGTTGCTATGTATCTCTACTTTACTTAATCTGATTATTACTTGGTCGATTACTGTATATTAAGCAACTGAAAAATATGACAAACACAAGATGACTCACCTTTCCATGTGCTTCTCCCATCTTCAGATGCACTGCTACAAATAGATTCCACCTATTGGTGTAACTGTGCATAACCACTCAATTCAAAATACTCATTATTGTAAGTAAAGTTTAATTGAACCCATTTAGTTTAATAACTTTCAGTGCTAAAAAGTTGTCCTTACTTTGTTAAACTTAGTAAAGTCAACAAACTTATTCAAAATAAGTTATAACCACTTACTTTTATTAGTAAGATCATCAGTTACATTTTACAGTGTATAAGAAGGGAAAATTGCATGAGTTTCCAGAAGTTTTATCAAAAATTATCCTTTAGGGTTTAAGGTTTAAGGTTTACAATTATGATTAAACTCAAATCCCAATTATTCAACCATGAGACCTGCATTTACCATAGTAAAGAAATGTTTGAGAAAGGAGGTTGAGGAGATGAAAAGTATTTTTAGATCACTGAATGTTCAGTTAGAATGTTATAACTATCCACACCTTCACTCACTATGTCTTCAGCAGCTGAACTTTACCAAAGTAGATGTTCGTCAAAGATTAGATAGTCAAACACATGTAGCCTACTATGCAGACTAGATTATTGCGTTTTCTGACATTTTGCTCCTTGACGCAATTAAGGGTTAAAATTAATTCCACAGGCTCTATTTGAACATGACAGTATGATTTAAAAACAAATGAAATCCAAGAAATCTCCACTGGTGTATTGTTGAGAACTGGTAATCACATCAATTTGGATGTGTAATGAGTTTTCAGGCCCTGGGAAAAGGATTGCAGACAGAAGATAATAAAAAGAGCAGAGCACGCAAGACAACGAAGGCAGGCCGGAGAAGAAACTGTCATTACGAATAACACTCTTTCATCTCAGGAAAAATAGGAAAAGAAATCACAACGAGCAGGCTGTCTGCTGCCTAACCGAATGTTTGATTAGATGTGCGGTGGGAGTTTGAGTCACTTCGGTGGCAGGTGCGTTGCAGTCGGTGATGATGGCTAGACCTTGACGTGTGAACCGAGCATGGAAAATATTAAACTCACTTCGCTGGTTCTTCCCTATGATTTATTGCACAGGTCTATGCTATTTTTTGGCATATTCGTGATGTAAAGAGCATCTTATACAAGAAACCTTGCAAGGGGATGAAAGGTTTTACTTGGTTTTTGGTCTTTAAGATACTAAACCCACACTGTTGAAATGCAAATGAACTTCTCGCACCACTTTCATAGGTACTTCAGGAGCAAAAGACACTTTGAAGTGCATAACTTGAGCAGTCTGCAAAAGAAAAGCAGGTGATGCCACTGTTACCAAAGGATGTTCAAGGTGTTGTTTTCTTCTTTGAAAGGAGAGATTTAATTTAGCGAATATGTCTCAGTAGGTTTATTTTCTGTAGATACAAGTCTTGGCTACAAAGAAAGGCCTATTTCATCCATCCTTTCCATAGAAAAAAATGCCTGGATGGGGCATGTTGTCACAATTAGCTGATTAGTGGATTGTCAACCAGTAAAATGTTATAAAGCACAAAATAATAAAAAAAATGTTAAATTCTAAAATTCTTTGGGTTAACAGAATAAATTGTATTAAAACATTTGAAACCTTAATATTTCATTAAAATATAAAATTTATAGTTGACTCTTGCCACGTTGCGTTCATTCGTTTTTTTTTTATTTAAAACTGAAAAAAGAAACAAGAGAAAACGGCACCATTTTCGTTTTTCGTTCTTTCATTCAGGGGTTGAAAGTGGATAAACAGCTTGAATGTTCGATTTCCACGTGTGGGCGGAAATGAAAAGCCCCTTTCCACTGGTTGGTCAAGCAAGGATCAAATGGTGCCGTCATCATGTCTTCAGTTTTGTGCAACAGAATAAAAGCGTTTATCGCAACTCCTGCGTTCATCTCCCTCTCATCAAACAACCAGACTAACAAATGGTTTGACACAAATCATACTGGGGTAGCGCCTAGACAGGGCTTACTTCTGTGTAGGCATAGATTCTATAGGTGCTTATTGAAGAAATATGTATATACCTCAGATCTACAGCCACGTTACCGTTTTAGTCTATTTCTTTGGCGCACCGCACATTTTATTTAGCTGTCCAGTTTTCAATATCTGTGTGGCAAAGCTGCGTGACATTTAGCCTACATTATAGTGAAGTGCAGACCAGTATCGATTTTAGTGTGAATATGAAGCTATCTTACCGTTCTGATTATTATTTTGAGGGGGGTTTTTTTTCAAAGAGAAGTTTATATGATACTGTCATTATCCGACGCCATGTTACACATGTAGGCTATATAATGCATGCTATTTTTATAGAAAAGGGCATTTTTCTAACTTTATAAAATATGTCTGTCACCTTTAATATTAAATTCCTGAACTTAGTCAATATTTGAAAAATATGGCATTATAGGTTTTACCAATTAAATCAGTACCAGCCAAAGCCAATTTTGCACTGTGGCACAGAAGCTGCATCTTAATTTAATGTATTTACACAATTAATGCTGCTCAGGCGGCAGTAAATCCATTAACACAGCAATTTCATTATGGAATGAGATTAATGTTTTAAACAAAAACATTTTGAATAGCCTACAGAAATATGAAATGAGTGACAAAATCAAACAATTGGATACTTGAATTATGAAGGTTACATCGCCAGTAGGTGGCGGCAAGTCGTGTTGATGAATGAGTCAGAGTCATCAATTCAACCGATTCGTTCAAAAAGCAAATGGGTCATTGAACCACTCACTCAAACGATTCATTCAAAGACTCGGATTCATTCAAGAATGAAACTGTGTTTTCAGTCAAATAAAACATAGGCTACTGTTTTGTGTCTAAAATGAAATCAATTTATACTCATTATTAATGAAACTGTACTGTCTAAAATAAAAGTTATGACTGCTGGATATACTAAAATCAATACTGCTCTGCGCTTCACTATAATGTAATGCATTCGCCCAGTGTTGTCCAGTGCGTCACGCAGCTTTGCCACACAGATTTTGATAAACTGGACAGCTAAATAAAATGTGCGGTGTGCCAAAGAAATAGACTAAAAGGGTATCGTGGCTGCAGATCCAATACATATTTCTGCAATAAGCACCTAATAATTGCTATAGAGAATCTATGCCTACACAGAAGTAAACCCCGTTCATTTGTTATTCTGGTTGTTTGATGAGAGAGAGATGACATGCAGGAGTTGCAATAAATGCTTTAACAGCAGAGGACTCTTATTCTGTTACACAGTACTGAAGACGACATCATGACGGCACCATTTCATTTTTGGCATGACCAATCAGTGAAAAGGGGAGTTTAATTCCCTCCCACACGTGGAAATCGAACATTCAAGCTGTTTATCCATTTTGTAACCCTTAATGTAAAAACGGAAAAAAAGGCAATTTCTTGTTTTTTCATTTTTTTTAAAAAACGAAAAATGAAAATGGTGCCGTTTTCTCATGTTTCGGTTTTCAATATTCAATCAAAAAAACGAATGAACGCAACGTATACGGACCCCAATTTTATGTAAGTTTTTTTTGTTGTTGTACTTACCTCGAAATATCAGTTTCAAAAACATTCTGATGGTAAACGTCAATTCTGGGAGTCTGTAAGTTGGGTTAATGGGTGTGAAATTGCACAAAAAGGGCAATTTGCTTTAGGGCAGCAACAAATGCACGTGTACAGCTATTTGATGTAATTACGACAGTGAATTCCATTCACTCAACTGTACGGGGTTCCAAAGTCGCAAAAAAAACTAGTTGCTTCAGCCTATGTTGTTTTATTCTGTTCACTTTTTGTTTAACATCTAATTTAATTAAACTGGATTATTAGTTTGGAGGACGTCAGTTTAGGTGTTTGAAAGAATGTTTGTTCATAACTTTGAGTGAACCTTGCCAGAACGCTCTGAAAATATACCTTGTTTTCTGGGTCTCTATGTGACAACTAGCCTCAGTTCTGTACATTTAACAGAAAGAATAATGAAGACAACTAATTTATTATCCATTTAGAAAGTTACGTAATCAAGTGAAAGGATGCCACTTCAAACGCAGTGCCTTCATTTGGCACTAGAGAAACTGAAAGCATCCTAATTCTGAGTCTTAAGTGGTGAAAAGCTTAAAAGTGGTAAACAGTTCTTGGGGAAATCCCAGGAAAATCTCCCTGTGGCACTGCTGAAATGAGCTCACTAAGCTTCTGATGTCATCCAGTGCCCGTTTTGTCATTTTAGCAATCATCCCTGAAAGATAAAACCAGAGCATCTGCATTCACAGCACCAGCCAAAAAGATATTTGGAACAGTTTTTTTTTCTTCTACGTTGCACGTGTACAAATAAAACTCAAGAGAAAACAGAACATGTAAGAAAAGCCTCTTAAAAAATGCATAAATGTGACATTTGCGGCTCTCTCAAGGGTCTTCCACTGAAAACACATTTTGGTCAGAGAACTGATCTGTAAGCTTATTATGCTTTTCTTGAGCGCATGGTCAAAAAAAATTGCTCAGCCAAACATTGAAACAAAATAACCCACTCCTTCTCTTTGCATGAGCTCTGGAAGCAATACCACATTAAATGATATCAAATGGTCAGTAGTTAGGTATGTGGAGCCATAATGTGGGATGGCATTTCTCTGGAGTATCCCTTTACGACATCTAGCTTGGTATTGTGACCCAATAATAACTACAGAGTGTCTCTGACATTTACATAAGAATCCCTGAGCGGCTCTCTCACTCTTCCTCAACATTCACCTCAGTGTTTACATACGTTTAGTTTGTAGAGTATGTTTGGGGTGAGGAAATCCTGAATAGAGAACAATGAAATAGAATGACAACACAGTTGGGTGTTAATAATATACAGCTTTATTTTATTGATATACATTTTTGTATGATTGTAAACTTTCTATAATGTATAAACTGTGTTATTGCATTGTGCCATCTTAAGTTAAAGGAGTACTTTCTATATGTTGAGACATAACTGAGCAGTTTTATAGGGTTGACAATAGCTGACAGAGCTGACAGGATTTAATGGTGATATACAGATTACACACACACACACACACACACACAAATATGATGGTAACAGGGTTGATTTTTTACTATGTTAATAGCATTATTATCTTTTCAAAAGTAATATACTGTATTATTATAACTAGAATATAAAAACTGAAGTAAGAATAAATCTATGCCAATGCATTTCCACATACTACTGTTTACACTTAAAAATAAAGAAAATAATACTTTCATTCACAAAGGATTCATTCAATTGATTAAAAAACTGACAGCACATAGAAAAAAAAAACTATTTTCAATTAATGCTTTTTTTTTTAAACCAGCATATGGTCTACACTGATAACAATAAGAAATGTTTCTTGAGCGGCAAATCAGCATATTAGAGTATAATCATGTAATGCTGTTGAAAAGTCAGCTTTGCCATCACAAGAATAAATTACTATTTATTTAAAATGTAATTTACAAGGTTAACTTAAATTTTTAATATATATATATATATTTAAAAAAAACAGTCATTTTAAATTGTATTTCATATTACAGTTTACTTAATTTTATCATCCTGTATTTTTAATCAAATAAATGCAACCTTGGTAAACATAATATATAAAATAGGAGGCTTTAATTGGTAAAACTTGAACTAGAAATAATGATGTTATTATGATTTGTGGAATATTTATTACTTTAAAAAATATAATGGTAACAGGGTTGACTTTCAGTGTTTTAATAGATATTCTAAGTTAAATCTAAAATGCAGGTAAATCTAAATATATTTTGTTTAAAATGTATCAAAATGTGTTGATAGTAAAAAGAAGGATGGCACCTGTTGTATAATGTTGAATGACCCTTATATCTGTCCACTATGAATAAATGTAACAAGCACTAGAGCAGAGATGTATTGAGACCGACAGACTGTGTGCAGTCCTCTCCTGCACTGTCATTTCTGCTACAAGCTCAATTCAAAGCGCATAATTAATCAGAGATTGCTTTTGCCCCTGCCATGTCACTTCAGATGTGCAGTTTATGTCTGTTTACCCCTGAACATTTGTATGAATGTTGTTCATTTTATTCACATACTGGGCAGGCTGTGTAAATTTCAACTTTTCAAAAGTCTTTGGCGCTGCAGAAAACCAAAAGCATTCAAAGTCGCTTGCATCCTGTCAGATGTCACACTAAGCCACATGATTTATTTCACGGGTTTTATACACAAGCCCAGCCAGTAGATTAACAGTCCCGTCGTGCTGGACAAAATCATCTCAAAGGGGATATAAAAAAAGATGGTAGTTGCATTCAGGCTCAGTAGGAAAGGAAAGACTGTAATAAAAAAGAATAACTGTGGTGATCTAATCAAAGGCCAGATGGCAGAAGATGATGGAGGATTGCTTGCCAGTGGAGTGGGAGGGGATCCAGCCCTGGCACACTCGTCCCATGGTGTCACACCGACACAAATACGACATTAGCAACCAACGGTGCCAGCTGATGAGGTCACAACTGTACACAATTTAACCCACCTCACTTTATACATGTACTGTAACCTTAAGGCAATAGTTCAGCCAAAAATGAAAATTTGCCAAAAATGTACTCACCCTCAGGCCATCCAAGATGTAGATGAGTTTGTTTTTCCATCAGAACAGATTTGGAGAAATTTAGCATTACATCACTTGCTCACCAATGGATCCTCTGCAGTGAATGGGTGCCGTCAGAATGAGAGTCCAAACAGCTGATAAAAACATCACAAGAATCCAATTTGAAGTAATTAACTTCCAAAGTGTCCACCATGCATAATATTGCTTTCTTCAGTGGAAAAGTAATCTAATCCGAATCAAGAAAGAACTATACACAACCGATTACAAGCTAAAACAGTCCAAAACTTTGATGTGAGCAGACAACACTTTTTTCACTGGAGAAAGCATCATCATGGATTATTTTGACCAGAAGCAATGGCTTTAAGTACCCAAAAATGAATATTCCATCCTATCAGACAATATGTTTGTCATATGTTCAAGATGCTGGTAACCACTTTTGGTGGCCATTGACTTCCATTGTTTGGATAAAAACATTAGTGAGACATTTCCTAAAATATCTTCTTCTTCTTTTTTCTTACATTCCACTGACTAAAGAATGTTATACAGTTATGGAATGACATGAGGGTGAGCAAATGATAACAGAATTTTCATTTTTGTGTGAACTATCTCTTTAAAAGTTAATTCCCTTCTTATTTCCCTCTTAATGTGATCATTCATGTAGAATTCATTTAACCTCTTCAAAGAAAAGGTCAGCAAGTGCTCAAGTATGCTCTCAATAAAAATGTAGCATTTAAATTAGCCACAAAGAAATGGTCTTTCTGTTGACCCTATCTGACAGCAAAGCTGAAATTATAAGGCTGACTTTTTTCTCAGCTCAGTGAGCACATATATTTGACTTCTTGGATATCATGATGAAGCAAGCTTCTAAAAAGAGTACAAATTGCATATTTAATCAACAAATTAATATGAGTTCATATTTTAACTGTTTAAAATATTAACTATTTCACTTTTTTTTTTTTTTTTAAACATTTAAAGTAAATACCACGAATTGGTCAGTTAACATTTTTAACAAAATCTAAATGCATTGGCATGTATTATGTCTCTGTATATAAAGTATTAAGATTTTAGTTAGAACAAAATATTATTATTAAATAATAGACTAAAAGTCAACCATGTTGCCATCATATTTCCCATTTAAAAAGTAATTTAATATTCCATAAATAAAATCACATCATAAAATCATAATAACGTTATTCTCTCTTCAAGCTAATGTTCAGTCAACAAGATCAGTAAGTTAATGTTTTAAATTGCATTTAAAATTGTAGCATTTAAATTGTAATTTGCGAGAATAATTGAAATTACTGTTACTTTATTTTATTATACTGTATTTTTGCTAAAATAAATGCAGAACATAATACTCTTCTTTCAAAAACATTAAAAATCAATATACCTACAGTACACTGTAAAAAAAAAAAAAAAAAAGTTGACCCAACTTAAAATTTTAAAACATCCAGCTTCAGCAGATTTTTGAGTTTTCTCAACTTATCGTTTTAAGTTTATACAACAAAAAATTGAGAATCTCCAACAAAAATAAGTTGAGCAAACTCAAAAATCTTAGTATATATATATATATATATATATATATATATATATATATATATATATATATATATATATATATATATAAAAGAAGAGATTTGCAATTTGAAAACTAGAAAGGATGATGTCATTATAATTTTACTTTATTTATGGAATGTTTCAATATACTTTAAAAGGGGAAAATGTGATAGCAACAGGATTAACTTTTAGTCTTTTTAATATAATATAATTTACATAACAATATTATTATTAGTTTGTTAATATTATTAGTCAACAAATGAATATTTTACCACAAGTTAATATTTTTATTAAAGCAATTGTGTGGAAAAATGACATGATAAACCCATAATAAATGCATTTTGTACTTTTTTTTTCTTTTTACATTTAAAGTAAAATGCTTCAACATAAATTACAGGTTTTTATAAAAATCTTTATAAGCAAGATTTATTTGAGCAATCCTTTAAAAACTCTATTTAAACTCTATTTAAAAAATAAAATTTAGGTGACAATTTAACAAGTATATTTCAATATAGAATATTATCAATAGATTTAGGATTTAAATTGCCAATTAAAGAAGTTTTAAAAAGTTAGAGAGCAGTGAATGGCCTGAAATGTTTTCCATCAAATGTAAATGTGAAGAAATTCTTTCTCTATCAGTGAAATTTCAAGTTGTCTGATCAATTTATATCACACACCTTATCTGCCATTTGTGGAATGGGCAATTCTAAAGAATCTCCTGTCATAATGGCGTGACAGCGGGTGCCCGGGCTGATGCCACCCTGGGGTAAAGAGGGCTGCCGAGTCTTTCAGCGCACTGCAATTTTCAGGGGCTTTTATCTCCTTTTGAAATCACACTAGTCTTTATCAGAACTCCTCAGCAGACCAGATGTGTCTGAATAGGCTCTCCCTGAGCAAAGTTGCTTGCAAAAAGACCCAGGTGCCCACAGAGCAGGAGACAGGCTGTGAGTCTGCATTTGATAATCCTCATTTTCGGAGCATCCGAGTAGAATGTGCTTTAATTTGAGATGATTCAACCAGGGTGCAAGTCAAGCATCAGCCAGCACCACAGCCGTGCTGTCGAGATCTGGGCAGGAATACAAAGAGATGAAACAATGAACGCGCAGCAAGAATAGACATGAACGGTGTGTGATGTCCGTGTGCCTTCTAAACAACATTAGCTAAAACAGTACTGCACTGTAAAAAAATAAATAAATGTTGAGCCAACTTAAAATTTTAAGGCAACCAGATTCAGCAGATTTGTGAGGGAACTTATTTTTGTGGGAGATTCTCAAATTTTTGTTGTATAAACTTAAAACGACAAGTTTAGAAAACTCAAAAATCTGCTGAAGCTGGTTGCCTTAAAAAATTTTTTTACAGTGTGGATGTATTGCAATACTATGTAATTAATTGGTGTAATTTAAGTAAGGGATTACTTTTATTTTTTGTCATTTAATACAGTTACTTATGATATAATTGCATCAAATACTGTTTAGACCATAAAACAGAATTTATATACGCAATTTTTGATTGAAAAGAGAAGTGTCTATCCGTTCAGTTAATTAGTAGTGTAAGGCATTGCTAAGTAATTAATTATGATAATTTAAAGGTACAAAGGTCAAAAGTAATCTAAAACGAATGAAAAAGTAGTCCGATTACATTACTTTAAACATGTAATGAATTACGCTACTAACTACAATTTTTGTTGTGTTATTTGGAATAAGTAATGGACTATACAATTTGCAAGTAATCTACCAGTAATCTGCTATGAAGTTGCTACATGGTTACTCACATGTTCTGTGTGATTGCAACATTTTGCTATGCTGTTGCTATGGTGTTCTGAGTACTTGCTCACGGTGCAAAAAGTCTCTGTGATATTGTGGTCTCTAGATATGCCTCAGGGCTCTAAGGCTATGGGTCTGCCAGGTTAAAATCATACATCGGATAGGTTTAAAAACCAATAGCACATCATTCTCCTCAAGAAGCCGCATGATCTGAGGATGCATTCGTGTACATAGCATAAATGTTGTGGGTTGAGCTACATGCCGAAGTTTAATACTTGTGCGTAAGGGTTTGTTCAAGTCACTAACCCTACATTTTAGCAGTAGCAAACACAGCGATTGAATTATCACCGCTTATAAACCTCTTGCCTTTTTGATTTTGTCGAAAACATGAGTCAGTGGAGAAATTCACTCACAATTCCACCTTCCGTTCATCGCCGGGTCTGAAAATATCAAGTGGCAGGTGTCAGACTAAGAGTGAGGTTCACGTCCAAGTGTTTGTGCGAGGGTCACGCAGGCTAATTAATCTTCTGCGAACAGATCAAGTCAATGTGAGGTTTTACAGCCACGTTGAGATCTATGCGATCACCCCTACCCCCTACAACGGTCATAATCACCTTAAATGGGCTTTCAAGGCAGAAAACGGTGAATAGAGGTTTCTGAGTGGATCTTTGACAAGCACAACTGGGGTCTGGACTTCAGGCAGATTGGTTGCTATGGAGACAGCGCCCCTGCAGCACACTAATGGCAGGCGGCGTTGCGCAGATAAGCACAGTGCTAATCATAGACTATTGTCCTGAGATGCGTTGTGCGTCTCTTGTGCCCCTGTGCGACGGACCCCGCCTGCCAAATGTCTTTGGCTGGTCTCCTCGAGTACATTTAAATTCATCCCTCTTTAAAATTCTCCCCTTCCACAGTTGTTTTCCCAGCCCGCTGAGAAACGCAGAACAGGAGTGGAGAATTGAAAAGCAGAGATGACTTGTGCGTAGCACACCGAGAGCCCTTTTTTTGGCTTGAAAACAATACAGCTGTTAAAATATTAATAACTCAAAGAGGTCTAGCCTATCAAGAACGGTGTATATCTGAGGACATGTAACATCCAGTCACAGTATCCTCAGGAAACACATGTATTCTCTGTGAAACCATGCACCTGTTGTTAGGATGGCTCTGGAAGCACTATTATATAACATTACCGTCATCATATTGAACGCAGTTGCTCGAATCACAAAGAACAACCTTGATTACGCAGTTATGAAAGGCTAGACATGACTAATGCTTCCTCATCGGTGACATAGATGCTTTTTCTCTGTGTTAGAATGCCAATATATCGCTCAACACTTTCTCTCTGTTCTCTCTGAGACTAATTAAAGACAAGCTCTCGTACGCTAACAAGTCAAGAGGGGTGTTAAAAAATATTTCAAAGAGAAGGGAAGGACATTAAATGTATGTCACATCATTTTATTTTCACCTCTCTGTAATCTTACACCATGCTTGGACCGCCCAGAGCTTTGGGGGGTTTTTTTCAGTCATTTTGCGCGGGAACATGCAGCAGGCCCTCTGGAGTACTGAGCGGTATTATTCAATCATCTTTAGCCAGATGTGATGGGCAGCCCGCTACAGAGGGGGCAAAACGTCCTCATCTATCTCATTACAGCTCTCATCGCTTTCATTACTTGTCATTGGAACGCTACTCGCTGCAAGGACGGTCACATTATGTAGATGACGCCACTAAAAGGATAAACGGAAGATAGTTCACTTCTAACCTTGAGATCCTTTCATACACTTAAAAAAAAATAAGTCTAACTTTAAAGGGATAGTTCATGCAAAAATGAAAATTCTGTCATTACTCACCCTCATATGTGACCCTGGACAACAAAACCAGTTTTAAGCGTCAGTTTTTCGACATTGAGATTTATACATAATCTGAAATACAACTATTTGAAAATCTGGAATCTGAGGGTGCAAAAAATCCAAATATTGAGAAAAACGCCTTTAAAATTGTCCAAATGAAGTTCTAAGCAATGCATATTACTAATCAAAATTAAGTTTTGATACATTTACGGTAAGAAATTTACAAAATATCTTCATGGAACATGACCTTTACTTAATATACTAATGATTTTTGGCATAAAAGAAAAATCGATCATTTTGACCCATACAGTGTATTTTTGGCTATTGCTACAAATATATCCCAGCGATTTAAAACTGATTTTGTGGTCCAGGGTCACATATCGTTCCAAACCTGTAAGACCTTCGTTCATCTTCGGAACACAGATTAAGATATTTTTTGATGAAATCCGAGAGCTCTCTGACCCTCCCAGACAGTAATGCCGAGTTCACACTGCACGATTTTAGCCCGATTTTTCACTCGCCGACAGGTTTTGATAAATCGCCGACAAATGGCTGACATTGGAGGCAAATCGGAGCTGGTTCACGCGAGTGACAATCGCGCAGTGTGAATTATCAAAGACGCGATATGAGGGAATCGCCGACACGTCGCCGACGCCTGTGAAATATTTGGCATGCTATCTGGAGCTGTCGGCGATTCACAATCACGCGGTGTGCAATGATTTCTGACTGAAAACTACATCGCGATGACCTTCAGCCAATGAGAGACAAAGATACAGGGCAGAGGGAAGTTCAGTGAGGAGTTACGGATATCAGTATTTTAATATGTACAATTATATCATACAGAAACAAGCACAAAAGTTTGACCAGCTGCAACATCAGCTTAACTGTTACTGCAAAATTATTATTTACCACTCTTTGCAGAACACAATCCCTGTTCCCTGCATCTCCCTCCTGCATAATCTGTTTTTCTTTTTGTAGCTGGAAATCAGCTCACAGACAATTTGCTGGCTATATTTTTTTTTAATACTTCCAGTCTCGCTCGAGAACAACGGTCTGACGGACACGGGTTCTCGCGTTATTTCCTTATCACTTCTCGCGTGGGTTTTGTTGTGAAACGTAGTTTGCAGATCAGACAGAGTTGTCGGCGATTCTTCCTATTGTGAAATCGTGCAATGTGAACACAGCAGCGACTGAATGCTACCCCAGATAGTCACGCAGTGTGAAAACAACAGCGATCCGACGAGTTTGAAAATCGTGCAGTGTGAACTCGGCATAAGGATCCTAACACGATCTAGACTCAGAAACGTAGCAAGGACATCGTTAAAATAATCCATGTGACAACTGTAATTTTACGAAGCTACGAGAATAGCCTACTCTTTGTGCGCAAAGAAAACTAAAATAATGAAAATGATAACAATGTATGCAACGTATGTACACGGATACTTCGTTTACGTTGTTTATGCTTTGAACGTAAACAACATATCAGGCTACATATGATACTCTCCAAAATGGCGCTATAGCGTGACGCGGAGGAGACAAATTGTTGAATAAAGTTGTTATTTTTATTTTCTTTGCGCACAAAAAGTATTCTCGTAGCTTTGTAAAATTACAGTTGAACCCCTGATGTCACATTATTTTAACGATGTCCTTGCTACTTTTCTGAGCCTCGATCTTGTTAGGAGGGTTAGAGAGCTCTTGGAATTCATCAAAAATATCTTAATTTGTGTTTCGAAGAGTACTCAATCGAAGTGTATTTTGAAGTACTCAAATTAAATAACACACATTTACTAAAATGCAAAGTGTGCTGTGCAATAAAATTAGGCTACATACTGTTTGAGGTTCTTTTGTTGAATAAGTAATTTCTAAACAACTATATTAAAAAAGTGTGTCCAAAAAATCACATACTGTTTGAGTATACAATACATTTGAATTTTAACTTACTTTGTGACTGTTTAAATGTATGCTCTATATAGTATGAATATGGATAAGGTTGACGTTGGACAAATGTTGCATTTTATTTGAGAATGAAAATCGAGTTGAAGTCAGTAGTTGGCGCCAATTTGACCTTGACTTAATGTTGGATTTTGGTTACACAACCTAAAAACAACAAATATCAACATCAGCTGACATCGGTATTGGACATCAAAATAACATTGACGTTAGACGCTGAATTGACATTACAGCTGAAATGTAACCAAATATCAACATCTTATAAGGTTTATTCCTACTGGGATTATTTTTATAATGTTTTATGAATACTATTAATTTGGATACACTACTTGCCTTATATACTGTTTTTCGCATACTATATAGGCTAGTAGGGAAGTATGCGATTTCAGACACAGCGTGGCATACTATATCCCACAATGCAGTGCGCTCGACTTGACCTTCCATTTCCATTTACCTTTCTGAGTCGTTATTTCATTGGCCCACAGATGTTATGATATTTACACAAACAATACCCAAAAATAAATGATAAAAGAAATAACTAGCTAATTGCTGGATCAATCACATACATTATGATGAGGTCATGTAACAAATGTAGAGTGGTCATGTGATAATGTAGAATGCTACTATTAAAAACATTTAGGGTGGAGTAATGCATACAGTTTCACTTACTATTTTAAAACAGTTGGCAGTATACAGTATATACTGTGAAGTGTGTAGCAAGCCGTAGCTCCATTGTCATTCCAATGCAGCCGAAGAATTACTTTGCATATAATCTACATAAAAACACATGTTAGACAAACAGTGTTCTTTCAAATATTGTTCTAACAAGTCTGGTTGTTGTCTGAGAGTTGTCTGCGAGGTCTGAACAAACAAAACAGTTGCTGGTTTGCTAAGGGTTTGTGAGCACCCAGCATGCATTGCAGCATGAATAATTTATTAAGACAGTTGTTGAGTGAACTGAAAAAGCTCAGTGCGTCATGGTGCCTTGACTTTGAACTTTTCTCAGCAACCTCTTTTTGTACAGTTCAGTGACATTATGTTATATTTCACCCTAAAATAAGATGTAATTCTGTGTGCAAAAGTAAGCAAGTTTTTAAACCCACTTAAAGGAACAGTTCACCTAAAAATGATAATTTGCAGAAAATTTCCTCACCCTCGGGTCATCCAAGATGAGTTTGATTCTTACTTTTTCACTGGAGGAAGTGTTACTATGGATTTAAAGTTAAAATACCCTAATGATAGATTTCTTTTCTTTTCAAACAGCTTTTCACTTCAGAAGATGTTGGGTCATGTGGGTTACTTGTGGATTATTGTGATGTTTTTATCAGCTGTTTGGACTCTCATTCTGACGGCACCCATTCACTGCAGAGGATCCATTGGTGAGCAAGTAATGTAATGCTAAATTTCTCCAAATTTGTTCTGATGAAGAAACAAACTCATCTACTGCAAATATAAATGACTGCCTGTTCTGGAAGATACTCTTGCTGGAAAGAAAACAATGCAGTGAAATTTTTCTTCACAATGTCACAATGTCTAACAGCTCGATTGAGCAATGCACAGGAAATAAGATCTCCCTCAAATGTCTCTGTGTTGCATTTCCTCGCTTTCATAGTCTGCCTCAGCAAATGTTGGCAATTATGTGCAAATTGCACATAACATCTCACTTTCAGTTTTTCTTGTCAGTGAAATGAAAAAAAAAAAAAAAAAACACACACACACAGGAGGCATAAATGACCCGCTAAGGGCATTTTTCACATTTGTGAAAAAATCTCTCGATGCATTGATTATAATGCCTTTCAAAGCGATAAACAAAGTGATGTGTGCCTGCAATGCTTATGAAACGATTAACATACTGTAGGTAGGTGCAGTAAACAGGAGATGAATTCCATTATGCTAATAACCATTAGGCAATCAAGACTAAAATGTCTTTTTTTTTTTTTTTGTCATATGAGGAGCAGACAAAAAAGCCAATTTGCTCAGCCATTCTAAAAGAGAGAATAGCCTTGACTTACAGATATTATCACAAATCGATAATGTGCAATCTGCATTTTAATTACCTGAATAATAGAGACTAAGATAGGAATAATATTGAAAATAAAGTGTTAAAATATATTTAACACTTGAAACACAGTATATTGTAAATATATTGTTGAATTGTCAATTGCAGTAGAAGATTTGTTTTTTAAACTGGGGACTATAAGACACTGTATGAACTAATATGGAGAGAGAGAGAGAGAGTAAATTATATAAAGAATTTTCACAATGTTCACACACATAAAGCAGATTATTTAATAAAATACTGTAGTTGTATGTTACATATTTGACATTTAAGGCAACACAGAAATAATAAAGAGAGAGCATAATCATGCTTTATGGCACCTATGCTTGCAGTCTTCCCAAAGGCTTTATTTCTCATTCTTAAAAACAAATGACCCCTTGTGGACACAGGAAGAAAGCGCAAATACAGAAACAAACAGATGAACATCCTATTGTGAGTTTGGACACCTTTATGGCAAACCATATGTGAAAGGACTTAGGCCATTTAATAAAAACACAAAAAATAAATTAAAGCTATAAGTCATGAAACAACATCAACCTTTCCAAATTATAGAACTGCAATACAAATAGAAAAGCATCATTCATCAAGGGGACGTCAAGGTCAAAAAAGACATTTTATACGAAATTGATCTAAAATGGCAGTCAAAAGTTTGGACCTTGATGTTATTCATCCAAAAAAGAAATTAAAAAATTTAAATACTTTTTATTTATTGAAACAAAATAAATTATAGCTAAATTGGAAAACATTTATTTTGAAATAATGGAATTAAAAAGCTAAATGTTGGAATTACTCAAATTGAAAAATGAATTAAAGCTGAATTATAGAAATATCAAAAAATAAAAATGAAGATGAAAAAAAGCACAGAATGAAATTACTACACTACTACGAAATGACCTAAGTAAATTTAGAATGAAAAGTGACATTAAAATAAAAGCCAATTCAAAATAAACTTATACTATAATAGTAGATAAATAATACTAAAATAACACCGGCTTGGACAAACTTTATTATTACTATTTTCCACATTGAAAACCATTATTCAAATTACAATATTAGGTTTGTAAAGAAATTTATACATGTGGCACAATTTATGTTTTTCTTCAAAACTCATTTCAAGCATTAAATTAAACAATTTTTAAGGTCATGAGAAACAAATTCTGTCAATCACGTCCAGATTTTCGGCCAGAATTTAATGAACCTGAATTAAACCACAAGAGTCAAAATCAGAGTAAGCATGTTTATTAGGTGTAACCAGACCAAACGCAAAACGTACACTCCAATAATTTAAGTAAACTGTTTTTTTTTTTTGGAATTGTTAAAATGTTGTGTCCCACACCAGGAGGACAAGTTACACCTCCTGTACTTCTTTGCAAAAAGACAAACATGAATGAGGTCAAGACGTCTCTGGAATTCTGGGATGCGACGCTGTGATGGAGGCAGCTGGATCAGTGAGGAAGCTCATGAGGCACTAGCTTGTAATGAGAGCCGCATGAAGGACAGCGCTGGGCTTCACCCTCATGGAGCCAGAACCAAACCACAGCGGTGTTGTCCTCCTCACCTGGACAGACACATTGACATGTGCTTAATACAACCTCTAACTACGATATCAAGTACCTAGAATCTAGAGTTTTAACTCACAGACACAGCCAACGATTCTTTTGTTGGTGATGGACGGTACAAGATGGGGGTCCGACTTTGACCCTGCATACTCCTTGGGCTTCAGCAAGTTGTAAGGATCCTGGGAGATGGAAGAAGGTGAAATCAAGTCAGTCAATTTAGGTCTGTTTAAAATGTCTTTTAAAGGACTAGAATCCCTGTAAAGCCAAGGTCACAGGTTTGAATCCCAGGCAAATGCAAACGTATATCCTGGAATTAATTTGAAATGTCCTTGAAAGCATTAGAAAACCTGTATAGCATGTTTTGGCAATGCCAAGGTAATGGGTTCGATTGCCAGGGAAAGAAACAATGACCTAATAAAATATATGTACTGGACTTCGTTTGAAATGTCTATTAAAGGACCAATGTTGTTGGTATCAACAGGATCATAGGTTTAATTCCCAGGGGGATCATGACTTAATAATATGCATATCCCGGAATTCACAAATGTCCTTTATTGGACTAAAATTCCTGTAGATCATATCACTGGCAACAGCAAGGTAACGGGTTCGATTCCCAGGGAAAGTATCGTCTACTAAAACATAGCTGAAATGTAGTTAAAATGAAGTTGCTTCAGATAAAAGCATCTCCAAATTGCATAAATATCAATGTGTAGATCACCAAAAAATGAAAATTGTGTCATTGAATCATTCCAAACCTGTATTTTTTGTGGAACACACACACAAAAATTAACCTTTATGCAGCTCGTTTCCATAAAAGGAATATACATTTATTTTATTATCTTTTTATTTTCAAAACTCATGTTCATCTCAAATATGGCACCCATTAATATTGAAGATGCTTTAGATGTGTGAAGTTATGGAATGTAAGAAGTGTATGATATTTTATTTTCTCTTATTTTATTTTTTTTATTGATTGATTTATTTGTTTATTTATCCTGTCTGGGGTAAGTTCTGGGGAAGGATGGTGTGTTTTTTGGAAAAACGTAAAAATCTCAAAGATATGTTATACAAATATGGCACCCATTAAGTTTGACATTAATGACATCTGGTCACAATGGCTTTCTGCAAGTGAGAACCATAATGTAATTTCACAATGACATTGACATTAAATTTAACATGCGGCCTTGACAACTTTTTCTTTTTTCCGAGTTGTTTGAAGTTGTTTTATGGAAAGAAAAAAAAAAGTGTCAATATTTCTCAAAAATCACTTTTTGAGAGGAAATTTAACAGCGTGCAGGTTTGGATCAACATGAGGGGAAGCAAATAATGATAGAATTTGGTGAATTTGTCCTTGTTTGATGCAAGCATAAACATTTAGCTTGACAGCTTTCTAACAGATCATAATACATACTGCGCCTGTTTTCATAGCATTCATAATCTTCTTCTCGAGTCCAGTTGCCTGCTCTTCATCAGTGGGTATACCTGTGTGAAAAATTACAATTAAAAGACTTTATCAATTCTCATTCCGGCCAGCAATTCAGGGTCTATTTCTGTATTTGTAGACTAGCCTGTATGCTAAGTATCAACATAACGCATTTGTTATTTTCTTTTTAAAACCAAACCAATATACCTCAACAATCCACATTAAAACTCTAAAACAACACAATCTCGTAAAATATCCCATGAGAAATTATGTTTAAGCATATGTTTTCCCATTTAGACTACCGATGCGGTAAGCGCATCGACCTCCGCGGAAGGCATCGCGTCCTTGGCACGCGTTCAAACCGCCTCTTAAATGATGCTGCGGCGCGTTTCGATTATTAAAAACCTCCCGTGATAAAAGACTGACCTCCCGCCGACATCCCTCTGCTCAGCGCGACCGCTGGAGAGGCCCTGCGGGTCACAGCGGCCCGGACGGCGCTTCTCAACAGTAACCTTGCGGCCATGTCTTCCTCTTCCCCAAAAACTGCCAGAATCGGGTTGATGACGTCGAAGAGGCGTTTATGTAACCATCGCGTCGCGTGAGTTAGACGTCAGCAACCTATGTATTCCATACCGTCTGATGTGAAGAGAACGCTGAAAAAGCTTTAGTTACAAAAACGTTCCATTCTAATTGTTACTTTAGCCACAATTATTGTTACTAATGTAAAATTCTATAAATAATTTGAGATTTCCTTTCATTTGTAATTTGTTCATTTGAAGTCAAATTATGATGAGATGACCATGATTACCTGTTTTTTTTTTTTTTTTTGACATTTCATGGTTTTGGTAAGTATTTTGGGTCACACTATATTTTAAGGCGTCCTTGTTATTGTGTAATTATACATTTAAGTACTGAGTAATATTAATTAACTACATTTACTTACTATATGGTTAGGGTTTGGCATAGGGTTACTAGCATGTAATAATTCATATTATAATATTAAGTACATAACGTGCAACAAGACACCTTAAAATGAAATGTGTTACCTATTTTGCACAAACTACCTTGTAAATACCATACATTAATATGGAAATCATTCAGTACTGTACTTTTTAATAACTAATTTTACTCGAAACTGTAGTTACCATGGTAAATGTATGCGAGGAAGGTAATGAATAAGTGTTGTGTGAGAATGCATGTGTTTTCAGGAATCTAAGTATGTGAATATTTTCATTTATTAAAATGCTGGTGTTTATTTTCAATGCTTTGTTTGGTTGGCATATTTGAATCAACATGAAAAGGACGTAAAACTTTTATTGAACATTATTTGGATACAGTAAGAAAGCAAATTTTCCAAACACCCGGTAACATCATTAAGGCACACTAAAACACACACGCGCACACACACACACACACAATCATTTTGTCACATGATATTGCATCTGATTGGTTACTGAAGACTTAAAGAAGCTCAACATAATTAGCAGGAAACATCCCATAGTGACCGTCAGGACCATAACCTCTCCACCAGCCCTCATCTATCATCTCGATCCCTGTGATAATATCATCCGGGTCAAAGGTGATCTCTGTGTCATCCGCTAAATTCCCAACAAAGAAGAAAATACAATGCATGAATTGATGTTTTTATTACCACATCTTCATTGTTTAAAAAAGATACTGTAAAGTAATTTATTTTCTAAATAAAATGTTTGGGTTAATCGGGCCTAGCTTTACTGTTAACATGAATTTTAAATATATGACCCTGGACCACAAAACCAGTCATAAGAGTAAATTTTTAGAAATTGAGATTTATACATCGTCTGAAAGAATAAATAAGCTTTCCATTGATGTCTGGTTTGTTATGATAGGACAATATTTGACCGGGATACAACTATTTGAATATCTGAATATCTTTATACAAATTAAGTTCTTAGCAATGGATATCACTAATCAAAAATTAAGTTTTAATATAGGAAATTTACAAAATATCTTCATGGAACATGATCTTTATTTAATATCCTAATGATTTTGGCAAAAAAGAAAAATGGATCATTTTGACCCATACAATGTATTTTTGGATATTGCTACAAATATACTTAAGACTGGTTTTGTGGTCCAGGGTCACATATATAGGCTATATAATATTTAGATTAATTCAACTTTTAAATATTTATATATGGTTAATTTATGATAAAAATAAAATATCTTAGATAAAACATTAAACCACTCACAAGCTTGGTAGTCATATAGTGCTCTTGCGCAGATGTTCTGGTTTTCGCCCGTCTCCTCTTCTTCACCAGCATGGGTTTGCAAATCCTACAAATTATACGATAAATAATAGTATTTATGTGACACCAAAATCTACAGTACATAATATTTTATACCCTGCTGAAGTATTATTATTAATACTGAAAAATATGTCCTAATAAGGTTTGGATGACATGACAAGGTACCAACCTGGTTAACGTTCACATAGATACTGTCATGTGAGGGGACATTCGTGTAGATGTTGTTTACATCATAATTTTGCTGCTTCCCAGCATCAGGGTTCGATCCCTCCTCACCTGAATCTGCACATAGTAAATCAGATTTCAGGCATAATTATAACACTGACTGATGTTGATAAGCATCACAGTGAGAAAACATACCGTCCCATTCATCTTCAGAACCCTCGGCTTGTTCAGATACAAATGGATCATCAGAGAAGGGGTCTGAAAGACAGAAATAAAGCAACTTATTTAACTGTCAAATCACAGAAACAAAAGGGATTGCTGCTTTTATTCACCTTTCTTTTCTACTGGGAAAGCCGGAGTTTCGCGCACAGGAGAGACTGGAGCTGGTACACGTGAAACCGAGGCGGCTGCCGCGAGGCGAACTGGAGATAAGGGCTGAGACCTGCTTTCATTGGGAGGGTTTTCTGCACTGACTGCTTGCTGGGGAAAAAATGGGCTTCTCAGCTGACCTGAGGGAAAAGACATGAATTTCTGAATTTTGGGATAAAAGGCTTGGGACTGTGCACATGTTTTATATATGAGGTTTGTCAGAAGTTGATGAATTGTTGGACGGGAGTTTTTTTACCCGGCCGGGTGGCTGAAGAAGGCATTGCACTGTTGGACAAACTTCTCTCCTTCTGCATGAACAGCTCTCTGGGATTGATGGAACGCTGAGAGATGATTGATGCTGCCTCCTGAAAAAAGGTAGAATATGCTATTTTTTATGTCTTTTCATTTCTTTTATGGCCTTTCTTTCTTACTCTTCAACATACAACAGAGGAAAACACTAGGATTCCAGAAGATCCCATTTATTTTCTCCTTAAAGAATTTTTTTTTTTAATGATAATGCGTAAATCCTCCAAGACAAACCTGCCTTGAGCACCAATTGATTATACAGCATACACTACTGTTCAAAAGTTTTTTTTGTGAAATAAATGAATACTTTAATTCAGCAAGGCTATGAAAAATTCATCAAACGTGACAGTAAAGTACCGGTAAATTATTTCTATTTTAAATAAAAGCTGTTCTTTTTAACTTTCTATTCATCAAAGAATCCTGAAAAAAGGTGTCATGGTTTGAATGTACCACAAAAATATATATGATTTGAAAGTACTACAATAATATTTAACTGTTTAAATTTTTCTTGAGCAGCAAATCAGCATATTAGAATGATTTCTGAATAATCATGTGACACTGAAGACTGAATAAATCACATTTTAAAAATATTAAAACAGAAAACAATTATTTTAAATTGTAATATGTTTTTACTATACTTTCATTATATATTATCAAATAAATACCTGATAAGCATAACAACTTTGCATAAAAACCTAAAATATATTGTTTTTTAACTTACAACCTGGCACAAGAAGTCAATATTTTTATATTATACAATTGTTTAATATTTTATTACATAATTCCCAATGCTTTGCGGGAAGCGTATTTCATTTGATCATATAAAAATGGTCTGATTTTCATATACTTTTTACTTTAAACCAGTGATTCATCTCTGAGGTTTTGTACATGGCTTATAACTCTTTACTAAAGAGTTTTTTGAAATCTCTATGGAGAAAATCAATGGGAAATATACTTTGAGATTCAAGGACACCGTCGGTGTGGGCGCTCACTGTTGTGCTGTATTTATTTTGACTCATCAAAGGTGAACTCACATTGGCCTTCTGCACAGACTCAGATCGCAGTATTCCTGCTTTGACAGAAGACTGCTGTTCCTTCTGCTCTTTCTCCTTAACAAGAAGTGAGGCAATCAAGGGTGACTAACATGATATATTAAATATGGTTTTATACTGTTCAGATTTATTGAAGGAAAGTCATCATTTTACCAATATTCTCTGCTCCTGTTCTTTATTCTCTGCCTCTTGTTTCTTTTCAAACTGCCTGTGAGACACCAAGGAGGAAGTTATTTAACAGACACATACAGTGATGGCCAAAAAACATTTATTTCATAATTATATTTCCCCCCATTTTAAATTCTCATTATCCAATGAAAGGTTAGATTTTTGTGAATTTTTTAAATAAAAGATCAAAAGGATTAACAATGCAGATTGATTTTCACAGCCTTCTTTGTTCATATTTACCAAGGGTGCCAATATTTTTGGCCATGACGGTATAGCCAAAGCAACTTTACAACTATATACACCACTGTTTAAAAGTTTGAGCACAGTAAGTTTTTTTTTTTATGTTTTTGAAAGAGTTCTCTTATGGCTGCATTCATTTGATCAAAAATATAGTTAAAATGGTAATATTGAGAAATATTATTACACTTTAATAAACATTGATTATTATCATCAATGTTGAAAATAGTTGTGCTGCTTAATACTATGTGGAAAATCATTTTCGATGATTCATTGAAAGTTCAAAAGAACAGCATTATTTGAAAAACAAACCTTTTGTAACATTAGTCTTTGCTCTCACTTTTGATCAGATTAATGTGTCCTTGCTGATTAAGAGTATAAATATATTTCCGGTCCCAAACTTTTGAATGGTGGTGTATATACTGTTTTGTTGATATATTATATAGGACAGACACGAAATCTCTCGCCTCTGTTGGTTGATTCCTTTCTCTTTCTCCCTCCGCCTTTGTTCTCGCTCTTCTGCCTCTCGAGCATCCCGCTCCTTCCGTTCTTTCTCCAGATGCTGCCTCTCCTCATTTGCCTTCCTGCGCTCCTCCTGCCGGCGAGTCTTTTCATCTTGCTGATAAAGGAGATGGAAGAGAACGTGTCAAGACAACAAAGAGCCGATGAGGAGATAAAAGCATTGTGTTTTACCGTAGCGTTTCCTCACCTCAGCCTGAGCCCAGAAGTTGTCTCTATCCGTACTTTGGATTTCAGCTAAAGCACTGACCTTTTTATAAACAGAACCCTGTGGGAACAAAGACAGTGGAATAAGAAGGCAAACATGCAGACATGTTCAAAGCCTCTATAAACATGAGGTATAGACATAATTCATCGCTTCTCTCACCACACGTCCTGGAGGTTCATAATTATTGTTCTGCTTTGATTCTTTGTGGATGTTGTAGTTGACGCCCGAGCCCTTGGACACCTTCTCCATGATGGCAGCAGGTTCAACATCATCATCTGATCGAGCGTTGATGGTCACGTGGGCACCCTTTCATAAAATACACATTCAAAATGTTGTGAATGAAATGACATGACCCTAATGTAACTACAAAATGAAAGCTGCGTCTTACACTCACCCTCAGAAAATTGGCCATTGAATGAACGTGATTGGCACAAACACCCTTTCTAACGTCCTTGACTCCCTCGCCAGTCTGAAACCAAATAATAGTATAAAGATGATTTGTAAAACAGAAGTTGAGAGAGGGACAGTTCCATCTGAATCAAGTAGTTTAATCCAAGTTATGCAAAGAGATACTGTCGCTTTATAAGATTAATATGATTATTTTATGGTGCCTTTATGACCTTTTTGGATCTTCCCTGGAATTTCAATGGAGGGACAGAAACTTCTCAGGTTTCTTTTAAACCTTAATTTGTGTTTTGAAGATTACCCAAAGTCTAGTTTGGATCATGAGGTTGAGCAAACATGAACTCGACAGAATTTGTATTTTTTTCACTTTACATAATAAAGTAGGCTAGTTTTGGACATTTTTGTCATTTCGTACCCAGTTGATGAGCACAAACTTGGGAACTCCAGAGCTGGGGTCCATCACTTTACAGAAGGCATACATGATTTTGCCGCTGTTCAGTTCCTCCACCATTTCTTCAAGCCCACCATCTATGGCACATTCAGAGAAAACACAAAAGCATTTGTAACTGTGAACTGCTGCTGACTCATCGAATAGGCCCAAAAAAAAAAAAATCAATAGAGAAAGAATGACTTCACTCTATTGGCACTCTTACCTGCATTCTTTAAGATCTTATTTGAAACAAATTCACTCACCTCCCTTCCCTGCCACCCGAATGTCATTACTGTTTCCTTCATAGGTGAACAACACCCTATAATCAAAAAATACAATTTACTTGTATGCAGGATCCTTCTGTTACAAAATGACTGAAGTTAACCACTAAAAATTACAATAAACATCTATAACGTGCAAAATCATCCACAGATTAAACAAGTAACCATTAATTCCCTTTTGATAGGCTACATGGATTTCTTAAAAAGTGATTTGCATGTTATGTTAAAGAAATACTTCATTTGAAGCAACATTTTATGAATTTAGTACGTTATAATGTCTAATTACTCTTAGAAAATATCACTCATTCATCCATTTTCGATAGCAGACTATGTTGTAGTTTGATGATTTGTCTTACCAGTTTGTGGCCGTTCTGCCGTTCACCACTTCATTATAAGCGTCTGTAAGCGCGGGTCCGTTTTTACTCAGGTTTACTGCCATAGTGGGTCATGAAGCTTGCACAAACTTGTGGAGGACTTTTAATGGAGATATAATCATAACCCCTTCTTCCTCTTTCAGCGGACCGTCTTCTGCCGTTTTAAAAAGACACCTGTCCCGTGAAATCTGGTTCAGCGAGTTTTGGGGGAATTGAAACGAGGAAGAGAGAGAGAACGTGCATTTTCCATGTAGTCAAATATCCCTTAAATATTTGTTAAGGGAACAAATATAGAAAATATTACGTGTTGTTCGACGACATATAGGCTATTACAGAGAAAATGTTTCTGTCTTTCTACCGTTCAATATATTAGCATTGAATCATTTTAGCGAATCGGTTTGTTCGGACAGCTTTCATTGATTCAGTTCAAATGATTCACCGATACGTTTTAGTTAAAAGTATTGCACGCGCGCCGTATTATTTCATTTGTGTGTGTGTGTATGTGTGTCAAGTTGTGATATTGTTCGCCCATTAGCCTGTTCTTTACAGTAAGACAGGCAGTGTTGTTCAGACTTCACAGCTTCACCGTTAAAACCAAAAGTAATTTCGCAAACAATAGTTTGGACTGAATCACTGTTCAAAAGAATCATTTGTTCGCGAATCGCAAGTTAGTAGCTATTGATCCAGGGCGGGCCGTACGGACACAAGGGAACTAGTTGGACTAGTAAAATTACATTTTTTTGCAATCACTTTAAAAGCTAAACATAATACAATGTTTCAGCCTTGCTTCAGAGTTTGTATAGACTTGACAGAGCAAGAGAAACGGGACAAGTGAACCTTCATTCAAGCTTCCTGCAAAAGTGAATTCAGTGCCCAAATGCAACATATTTTGCAAGTTATAGCCTACTGTGCTGCATTCTGGAGAAAAATGGTCTCTGATCTTGTCAGGTCCAAACTCATCAGGCATGGTATGAAAGACTCAGAGCTGTTATCTTGGCAAATTGCACAAAAAAAAAAAAAAAAAAAAAAAATTGAAAAAACATTTATTTCATAATGAGATTTCCCAAAATTGTATTTGTTTTACTTAAGCGAATGGTTAAGTTACAATGCAATTTTATTTTCACATGCTTCTTTGTTGACATTTAAGTCAAGTCAAGTCACCTTTATTTATATAGCGCTTTTACCAATACAGATTGTGTCAAGGCACTTAACAGTATCAAATTGGAGGACAGAGAGTCAGTAATATATAATGATAAGATTAAACACTCAATTTTCAGTTAAAGGCATTTCATTATTGAATTCAGAGATGTCATTGTCTAGCTCAGTTTAGTTTAAATAGTATCTGTGCAATCAAATCGGCGATAATCGCTAGAAATTTAGGCCTTCCAAAGGTGCCAAGTTTACACGACACTGTCAGCACTACTACTGGCTTAACTTGCTGGTTTTATGATATTAACAGAAATAAGTGAAAAAAGTATGATGTTTACAAATAAAAGTCGATACCATTGAAGTGAATGTTAAATTTATCAGTTATAAATATTTAAGAAATTGTTGTAGAGTGATAGTCAATGTAAAAAGAGCAAAACTTTAAACTTGTTTCTTCATTTGTTACATATTTTAAATACTTGTATGTAGGCCTATATATATATATATATATATATATATATATATATATCAATTTAAACATGTGTTAATTTGTTAATTTGAATCATTTAAGTGCATAGAATGTTATATAGGATGACTGAACGTTTATCTGTCCTCCCGTAGAAGCTTTAAGCCTGACAACATCCTGCTAACGTCAGACGGTCACACGCGATTGGGTGATCCTGGCTCCTGGCTCCAGTCCAGCATGATGGACTGCTGATGTTAGTCTGTCGTTAAATGGCTGCTCACTGCTCCAGGTGTGTGTTCACAGTGTGTGTGTGTGTGTGTGTGTGTGTGTGTGTGTGTGTTCTACTCACTGGTGTGTGTGTGTGTGTGTGTGTGTGTGTGTGTGTGTGTGTGTGTGTGTGTGTGTGTGTGTGTGTGTGTGTGTGTGTGTGTGTGTACACTTTGATGGGTCAAAGTCAGAGCACAAATTGTATGGGTTACTTGGCTACATGTCACTGTCACTTTCACTTTAAAAACTTTAAAACCCAAACCAACACATTCTCACCTGTGAAAGTTAATTCAGTTTCTTCAGGAATTTAAAATTGGGTGGTTTTTACTACCAGATGCTGAACAATGTTGTGGCATCTTGTGATATTGTGAGTGACTTCAGGTTGACCGTTCCAAGATGGCGGATATATCGAAGTGTCTGGAGCGGTTAAATGTGGTATACATAGCCTGTCTATGAGGACAAAGGCATCCGGCTATCTCTGTAACTGAATAAAAAGAAGATAGAAACACTTTAACTGATCAAACAAGAAGACAGCAAATACATGACTGCAACAATATATGGTTTATGTGTTCTTTTTATGGTTTTGGTGTTCTTCTTATATATATATAATATATATATATATTATTTTTTTATTATTATTTTTTTTAAAATAAGTGTATCACATGTATTCTGACACATACATGGATGTCTTTGAGCTAAGCCCGGATATCTACTCACCTGAGAACTGCCCCTGAATGCAATTATAGATAACGGCTGCTCCATGATGTACAGATGCCAGATTTCAATTATTCCATAAATCAAAAACAATTCAAGACTTTTAACAACCTGCATGTATTGTATTGTATTGTATTCTATTCTATTCTATTGTATTGTATTGTATTGTATTCTATTCTATTCTATTCTATTCTATTCTATTCTATTCATGTCACTCAGGACTAAAACAATAGTGGCAGTTATTAGACTGACCACACGATGTCGCTGTTCTCGTGATTTTGGCCCCTCATTCCGCTCATGCTTTAAGATTTATTATGCAATCAGCTTATTATAACAAAATGGAGAAAAAAGAAATAGCTTGTAAAGGGAAAAATCTTAAGATGCCATGTTATAAAAATAAATTTGAGGGAATCGCATGTTTTGCCCATGTGGTCTGCAAATTTATATTATTTTACACTACATTTGAAACAAATGAACTCAGCACTTCAGTCTTCTCAAAGGATTTGAATCAGAGTATAGGCCTACCTCAAAATTTCAACCACATTAATTAATCTGCCAGAGAAAATCATATGCATGCAATTAAATCCAGCTATTTTCTGTGACCGCATGTGCAGTTTGAGCCAAGACCATGAATGAATTAATCACAGATTTTCTCACACGAAAGCACAAAACAGATGATTGGCAGTGCTGAGTTCGATGTGAAAGGGGAACCTGCGCCTCTCAGCGTACAGTGAGAGTTTCAATAGAAGATTCCTATTTACATGATTTGAGTAACACTTTTTTTTTTCACAGAGCGGTCACGGTATTGTTATGACCCCTCCCAGCGCCCGACTGTTCATGATATGGCACTGCCAATGCCTTTTGGCCAGATTTCAACTCCTGCTGTCAGCTCCAGAGTCTTTGTCTCTGGCTAAGATGACCCAGTTTGGCGCTCGGTGTCGTGTTGCAGCCCTGTCCGTGTGAGTGTGTGTGTTCCTGCACGCAGGGCTGTGCTAAGCGCGCCTGTTGACAGGTATGATATAGAGTGCATCTGCCCCCTGAGCCCTCTCACACACAGCAGACAATTGAGTGCGAGATCGTAATGGGAGTGGGGCCCCGAGGGCCCGGCCGCTGGGCTGGGAGGGCCGCGGCTCCTGTGTCATGGTTAGGCTGGTGTCAAGGTTTGAGTTTACGATCAACCCCCAGTCTTTCTCTCTCCACACACACACATACACTCAGCATTACTAAGCCATGTGCCTCACAGATCTCTGAGATTTCTCCCTTGAGGCCAATCCCTCGTAATCAAAATTAATTGCCTGTCCTTGAAACTGTAATCGGGTTTCACTTTCTCGCTTTTTCACTTTTGAGGCTCAAATATTTCATGTGCATTATGATTATTGTCAGTTTAACACGAAAACTGGATGCTTGCATGAATGCAAATCTTTTGCATGAGCGAATCTCATAAATCTCGTAAAGAATATGATTTGGTAGCATGGTGATATTTGATAACATGATAAAATAGCCTTACTGCTGTCTTTACAAATGATCTTGTGAAAAACTATCCAGGTCATATTTCTCCCCGAAAGAAATATTTTGCTGTTAAATGTTAAGTGGCACAATTCAAAAATTATATTATATTATACTGTTTTAAAAATATATACACAAACATGTGGATTTTTTTTTTTTTAAAAAGTAGCAAATAAAAGTATGCATTGGAGTACATTTTACAAGAAAATAATATTTTTACTTTCTACTAAATTTCACATTTAATTGAATGTGTTACTTGTTGTTTCTTTTTGTAATTAATAGTGATAATTTATTTTCATTCTTTCTTTTCTCTCTCTCTCCCAATAAATATTTTATATATATTTTAATAATATTTCTTTCTTTTTTGTTTATACATGAAATTATTATTATTATTATTATTTTTTTTTTACAATTTCTTACAAAATATATACTTTTGTAAATTATATCAATCTAACTTTTTGTTTGTTTTAATAAAATGCAACTATTATATAATTATATTGGCGCCTCTAAACATACAATATATTTAGGGGCCTGCATCACCACACTTTCACCTCAAAATGAAAAGAAAAATAAGTATAGGAAACTAGTATAAAATTCGAAAAATAGGCTATTGAACAATGCTATTGAATCCAAAGTAAATTCTACTGTTTTGATTAGATTTTCTTAAAAATTGCTCCTCCTGTCAAGACGTGTTTTGCCCTTATAACCCTTTTTTTGGATTTTCTAAATTAGGACTTGCATTATCTGCTGTGCAAACACAGCTTTGCGGTCCATTTCCTCCAGACTGGTTTAAGACTGTGAGTCAATATTAGCAGTCAACTGGTGGATCGTATAACATACAACTGAGAAAGAAGCTTAATTGAACTTTTAAAAGGCTTTTCAAATAACTTCGTCACATTTTTCCCACTTCTAGTCTTGCATGATGTCAGACTGGCTCTTTTGGGACTTTTAGTTTGAATTTTAACCGGCAGGTCGCTGTATGCCTACAACACCCTCATGGCCTGGGGGCTTTTTTGTTTAACGTGTGATTGTTTGTGCCTGTTTCCCACTCAAACGTTTAGAATAAATAATCGCCCACCCCCTCTCACTGCTTACTTCTCCCACTGACTCACACACACACACACACACACACACACACACACAGTCCCATTAGCATCTGATTTGATACACATCATGTTAGTAAATGAATGGCAAGCTAGTGAGTCCCCCCTGCCAAGCCAATCGATGAAATGCTCCTCAGGTGCAAACATCTCTCCAGGGCCGCTAATCAAACCCCCAAAGCTCACCGAACCTCCTTATCAGAGCCATCCTTAATTAAGAACCATTAACATTCTTTCTCACACCTTCCTTTCAGCCGAGCGGCCCGGCGGGTTCCAGACCCCTTGCTGTCAGGCTTGAATGAGCAATGCGCACATTTATTCACAGGCCGGAGCGCAGCATGCTGGCCCTGAGCCGGATGATGCCAGACCCCCGTCCCGCCTGCACGTGCAGCCCAAACACAGCGAGAGAGCCGCTTTATTGTGTACATTGTGGCCATGTAATGTTTATTAAACCTTTGTTTATCATGCCAGTAAAGCCTCTCACAATATTGCATTTTGACAGATGACGAAGGCCGGCGGTAATGAGTGTCCATTGCTCTGGGACAGCTGCTAGCGCTTCACAGCACAATACAGCTGGTCTGCTCTAATTACCTCGGCCATGAGCTGGTCATCTGAGAAAAATGTAAACCATTCAGAAGGAAACGGTGAGACGGCTTCAGAGTGAGTTATTGATAATGTGGCATGTAGCACTTCATCTGGAGTTCACGCTGCTTCCTGAACATAAATTCATTTGGACTCAAGTGCATAGCGTGCGTTTGCATGGAGCACGTAGCCTGGCCATCATTATAAATGATCGTGCACACGTGGCCATTTCTGATGGACAAATAATATAATTGTTTGTCATTTTAATGGAAATGAATGTAAAAATATGTCAGTGAGTTGGTTAATTCGCTATATACACGCAATTAAATATATTACCTTTAACAAGACAGCCATTTATAATGCTAAAAATGATTAAAAATACATTTATATGTTATATTCATAAAGAAACTTACCTATTTTTGTGACTATTAAGAATTTGACTACATTTTCAATAACTTGTCATTAGTAAAAATGTGAAACAAATGTCACATTGAAAATGTAAAGTTTTATATATTATGATAGTATCTGTTGCCTTTAAATTCTATTATTTTAATTTTAATTTTAGTGAGTTGGTTAATTATCTTTAACAAGACAGCACTGTAAAATGCTATAATTTTTTTGATTCATGGTGAAAATCTAAACTGTATTTAACAAGACATGCATGTACTTGCTAAATCAGATATTATATTTAGCATGAAGAAACTAAATCCTGTTTTAGGACTGTTAAGATGTTGACATTATTTTAGCATAATATGACATTATTTTCATGACAATTATCACATTTACCCCTATTTCTGATAGACAAATAATATAATTGTTTGTCATTTTAATGGAAATGAATGTAAAGTTGTGGCCTAATGGTTAGGGAGTCGGACTCGTAACCTAAAGGTTGCGAGCTCGAATCTCAGGTCTGGCAGGGATTGTAGGTGGGTGGAGTGAATGTATAGCACTCTCCACCTTCAGCAAGGCACTGAACCCCCAACTGCTCCCCGGGTGCTGCAGCATAAATGGCTGTTCACTGCTGTGTGTGTGTGCACTGCTGTGTGTGTGTGTGCACTTAGGATGGGTTACATGCAGAGCACTAATTCCGAGTATGTGTCACCATACTTGGCCACATGTCTTGTCACTTTCTCTTTTGTTTCATTGCTGTAATGCAAAAGTAATTTATTAAAAAATAAAAAATGTGAAAAATAATGTTACATAATTTAAATCAGAAAGTATTTATATATTATGATAGTATTTGTTGTACTTGCTTTAAGATATGTTCAGTTTAATTTAAGTGAGTTGGTTAATGTACTCTGTACAGTGTGTGTAAATATATGTAAATATATAAGGCAGTACTGTAAAATGCTAAAAATGCTATTAAAATATTAGTTTTTTTATTTATGGTGAAAATCTATATTGCATTTAACAACACATGCATATATTTGTTAAATCATTTATTAAGGCTAAAATCATCTTATTTGTAAAATGTATTATATACATGTAAAATATATATATATGTATTTTAATTAATTTTTCACTCTAAAATAAACACCAAACAAACAGGAAATAAAATATTGCAGAAAAAGACTGAATCTTATAACCTTGACATTATTTTCATGACAATTAAGCCCATTTCTCATTTTTCCAATGCAAAAACAACAAAATAAAAATAAATAAAACTCATTCTCATTATTAAATATGAAAAAATGTCAAATGATTTAAATTATAAAGTTTGTATCTATTATGATAGAATTTGTTGTACTGCCTTTAATTTTTTAAATTTTAATTTTAAAAATATATTGTGTCCGAACTGAATCATTCTCAAGGCAAAACTGAATATTAAGACTTATTTTCAGAGAATGCATTGTGAATATAACACTTAGTAGTTTTGGTTCCACTCGCAGATTTATTGTTGAGCTCCTTATGATTTGTCTGTAATCATAGACCCAGAGGTCAGTCAGGTCAGTCAGGTCAGCCATTAGCTGTGACTGTATCAGTTCTGATGTGTACTCCTGAGGTGTAAACTTCACCACGATTCGCTTTGACACTTTTCACAGGGGACTTTTACAACCTGTGGGTTGCGGTGGTCTAAACGACATTGTTTGCTTTGACTGTGGTTAGCACAGCCCCTACAGCGTTTAATGGTTTATTTGGGGTGCTGAGAAGAGGCTTGTTTTTGACAGAGTGACTTCTTTTTACGGTCAGAGTTTGTGTCCTAATAGTACCTCATTTCCTCTCCACACTAGGCTGCCCAAAACAGAAGCAAACCGATAGCACGGTAAAGCCAAACACCTCAGATAACACCTCTGCTGTCCACATGTCATAGAGGACTGTTTATTTTGAGGTATCCTGCAAAAATGGCTCTGATAAATGTTAAAATTGTCATTTTAATGGAAAATAATGGAAAACTACTACAGTAAGTTGGTTAGCTAATCATAAATTAAGTAAAAGATTATTATGATTATTATTAAATTTAACAATACCATGTCTAATTTTCTGTCAAACTAACTTAGGCATTTATAATATATAATATATATTTTAATAATATATATTTTAATATTTAATAATATATTTTAATTTAGATTTTAAATAAATAATCAGAAAAATATATAATATTTTATTAATATTATAATATGCCATTTAATAATACTAAACTAGGCTTTTGATTTTTTCCTTACATTTTATAAATAAAAAGCCATGCTCTGTTATATGTGATGTGTTTATTATGGTGGTTATCAGTATATTTTAAAGTACAGGATTTTTTTCTCTTTTTTTTTTTTTAGGTAGATTTAATTATATATATATATATATATATATATATATATATATATATATATATATATATATATATATATATATATATATATATATATATATATATATATATATATATATATAATTCTAAATCAAGTTGTTAATGTTATAGTATTTAATTAAATATAGTTAAATCTGGCTTATTAATATATATTTTTTTATTTTTTTATTTGTAAATAAAAAAAGCCATATTTACTGCAGATTTTTTTTTTGATAATTGAGAATTACGTCAAATATAAAATTCGATTACACTCAACAAATAGTATTAATATTTACTTCAGATTCTTTACATTGTAAAAGGTAACGATGCAGTGATATTTCAGACTTTGAAAAGAAAAGGTCTGACTCATAATTGTAGTGTAATGTGGTTCTGGTTAGTGATTATTGTCCAGAGGGAGATTTTTTCCTGGTCTCAGAGGGCATAATCTAATGTGGGGATAAATCAAATCAAGCCTGAAGTGTGCTGGTGGTCAGACCTCTTGTCCATTGTTGGACTGACCCACTGATTCCCCAGGGAGCTCAACATGGTGGCAATTAGTCTGAACCCTTCCCCTCCCATCCATTAGTCAGTCCAAACAGCATCCAGCTCACCAGGACTCCTCCGTTCCCTTAATCATTAGCCTCTGGTTCAAACAGAAATCAAAGTCAGATCCCACACTTCCATTAGACAAGCCTGTTTAGTGGGCTAAATCCACTCTACAGTGTTTCTGGAGAGCATTTGTTCCTTTACAACATCGTGAGGAACCCACTTGATCTGTGGCTTTCTTCAGGAGATCTGACACAACAAGTGGCCGGCGCTATCCAAACAGGTTTATCACACAGCAGCTTCGGCAGGCGCTCTCCAGCTGTTTGAAATACTGTGACACATCCTTCCGCCTCACCCCTTCTCTCGGTTTCCTTGAGGAACAAAAGAGGGATTTCCTTTTGGACTGATATACGGCGTGGCTGGAGTGAAACAGCGAGAGTTATAATGGGAGATAGAATGTCTTTGCGCTATATGCTTGTCTCATCACATTAGCCCGCTGACCGCTGACAGACAAAAACGAGACACAACGATGGGGATTTACTTCAGGGTATCAGTCTAGATTACTTACAAACTGTGGTCTGTTACTGATTACAGATTACATGATGAAAATTGTAGGTTACTCATTTTAGGTCATGTATTCTGACTATTTTTTTAGATTACTTTTAGATTACTTATGACCTAACCTGTTTTAAACTTACCATTAAATGTACTGCATTGATATAAGAAAGCAGAAAGTATAAAATATATTTCATTCTTTGATATCAACATCATGAAATGCAATAAACATTACAGTACTCCAGGGTTTCCCAAATTAGGGTTAATAAAAAAAAAAATGGCAGTGGGTTGATAAAAAGCTAATAATTAATTCAATAATATATATATATATAAATTATTTTAAAATAAAAACATAATAAAGCACTAAAAATATAAATATTTCATTTGTTTGCATGCATGTCTTCTAAATATTGAATGTCAAACTAAAATTTTTTTTGCTGACAAAAAGTTTACATGAACAAACATTAATTAATATGAAAGCGGCAGTGACATTACACATCCAAAGTTTTCAAAGCTGAATGGTATGACACACAGTAGTATTTTTAGAAATGAACATTTTAAAAAGGGAAAACAGAAGAATTAGGGGCAATCAATAAATTATGAATCGTATGTAATCATGTAATCCATAAAAAGTAACTGTAGTCTGATTATGACCAATATAAAATGTAATTTACTCTAATTACGAGTACATAATGTTTGGAATCTGATTACATAATCCCGATTACACGTAATCAGTTACTACCCAGCACTGATTGGATGAGATCACCCAATTCGTAATCTAATTGTGTGATTCAATCTCGTATCCCAAAAGTCGTGGACGAATGAAAAGCTTTGTGAACGGATTAGGTTTTCCTTGTTTATTGCTGGTCTGAAGGCCCAATGGAAGAGCTGAATACACACACAAAGAGCCCACGGAGCTTGAGGGGCCCCACGGCCCCATCCTCCTCCAAACTCAGGCGTCCCGACCAACTGCTACAGTCCACATAATTCCAATCCGGTTTTCACTTCCTGTTTGCGAGGGGAGGGTGGTCATCATCACACAGAAACTGGCTTTTACACTAACAGACTCATAAATATTGTCCTGGGAACTGATGCCTGTAAATATTTGGCTAGATAGATGCCATTTATTATTACCGTATTAATATTTGCCCGCCATCAGTTACTAAAGCTTGCATGTCAACTGCAGAGATGCTAATAGAATAAAATATGTACGTTGGAGTCTGTCTTGGCGAAAGTTAGTGACTAGTTTTAGATTTGGTTACATGTTTAGATATATTTACAGCTACAGGAATGGCCAGCAAGAACCATCCACTCCAATCACTTTAAAAAATGTTTGTAAATAATATATTTACATTTGTGGCAGTTGGATAACGTATATATATATACTCCATTTTACTGATTCATTTTACTCTCTATATCAAAATGCACAGACAATCATTATAAGCCAAACACAGCAGTGAAGTTTGTTTGAGTCGTCTTTCTGCTAGTGCCACAAGTTTAGCCCATTGGAACGTAAGGTCAGCAAATGGAGAGGAAGGGATATGACTATGACCTCCGCTGGGATAAACGGGGAAACAGAGGGTTTGTATTTATATACAATGGGCACTCAGCAGCCGCTGCACGCTGGGACTGAGAGCTTTCACCACGGCGTGGGGTTAAAGGTTAATAGCCTCTTGGAGTTACATGCACAGAGCACGGGTGAGAGGTCACAATTGGGAGATGAAGACAAACAGGTCCAAAGTTTCACTAAATTCAGATCGTTTTGAGTTAGAAAGGAATAACCTGTGCTTTAACATGCATTTTAGGTGTGCACAATAAAGTTTTTATTATTTTACAACCAGTGCTGGCTGGGTAGATTTACAAATTGTTGCCTGTTACCAATTACAGATTACAAGTAATCCATAAAAAGTAACTAATCGGTTTATGAGCGTTTAAAATGTAATTTAATCTAACTCTTAGAATCTGATTACGTATTCATGTAATCAGCTACTTTTTTACAACACAATTTAGTTGTGCTGACTGTAAAGATCTTTAAAGATGTAATGCAGCAGATTTGATCACAGTTATGCTGAACATAAACTCTAGCTGTGACTCTTGCAATGTGTAACTCTGATTAATTGTACGCCTAAAGCAAAATGTTATGGCTTTACACTCGTATCTCCTATAGCTCAGTTAAGTTTTCATTTCCTGAAATCAGCTCTAAAAATGTGTGCAGTATAGAAACTACGAAAGAAACTGTAATGGCGTCACCGTGTAGGCTGATCTTAAAATAATTTATTAGTCAATGAACAGTCATTAGTCAAGATCAGCTGCGTACAGGCTGCATAAAATGGCTAATTTTAGTTTAATGGTCACATATATTAAAGCTATTGAAAACTGGGCTGTGCCGAGCTAATTATTCAACCTAATTGCAGCCATGTCATGTCAACAAATAAGTCGCTCTTTGCTCTACACCCTTCCTTACTCAGATTTAGAGATTGGTATCACGATCGATGCCTGCCGTAATTAGCACCTTCCTTTTCGTGGATCATGAATGAGTCTACGATAAAGGCTTTGTCTTATATTTGTTTTAAGGAACCTCATTTTTTTTGCCCAAGCTTCCTTCTGTTTTTAGTCATCAACGAGTGAAACCACAAAGATTTTAATAGCTTCAAAATGTTCCATCAATCTTTGTCTTTAGCAGTTGGCTTCGAGTCTAGGTTAATGTCACTGCCTGTTTTGGTATGTGGTTATCCTCCCTATTTGGATGCACTTTTTGTGACAGCGAGCGAATTACTCAATGTAACATTCCAGATGTGAGTTTTGTCAAAATTTCCATATGCCTGTACTCTTCCAGTGCCTAAAACTCACACGGATCTGACATTTTGGCGCTCAAGATATACGACCGCCGAGAAATTAGCACAACAGACGCTGTAGAAAACAATTAATCATCGCTGCCAAACTGCATGATGCCTGTAGCTGCAAAAATGCAAAGATTTAGCATTGATTCTGGGATTCTGTGTTGCAGCTTTATCTGATCTGTAAATGCTCATTGGGGGCTCTTGAAACTCAACATTACTGGACCTCACGGACAAAATATATTAGAAAACCAGAAAGATTTCCACAGTATTCAAATGGACATAATTCATAAAGTTCGACTTATTTTCTGCCCCTTGCATGTTTGTGTATTGAAGTTGTGACAAAACAAATGTAGCGACAGCTATTTTCATCCGTATTACGACTTGCATCTGAGTGTAACTGATCATGGAAAAAGAAGAACGTTGGGCGGGGCTTCGGTTCTGTGTAATGATCAGTGATTGGATGCTGAGATGTGGGCGTGGCACACAACAGTGAAGGCAGGTGAACACAAGCTTACAGGGGCGGGGTTTAAGCAGACGAAATTATTGAAGAAATTTGGTTTGATTTCATTTTGATCAAACATGTTTAAAAAACACATTATTAAAAACAAGCATATGCATGGATTAATTGTTCATAATAAGGTCTTCAAAATGTATATAGAAAATAGTGGGTGAACTTTAATTTTATGCTGACTTTAACTATTTAATCAAATGTGCTAATGTAATAGACATGTAATAGGTTACAGATTACAAGTTACCCTATTTAGAATGTAATAAGTAGTGTAACTATATGTGTTACTATGCTGGGTGAATGTGAACCAGTCAAGCACTTGAAAATGATTTATGATGTTGACATAACTGAAACTGCAATTCCCAGCATACTTTGCATGGGGAAAGTAAAAATATTGAAATAAAGTATTATTTTTATGCTTTTGAGCATGATGAGAAAAGGGCGAGACTTGATAGTGTCGAGTTATGTTGGGTGAATCATTTCAGTGCACAGCATTTTAAAATGTGTGGGAAAAAGTCTGCAGAACAATGTCACAAAGTGTATCGCGCATGCTATTCCTGTCTCTCAGATACTGGAAAACAACCCAGAATATAAAAATCTCTTGGCCAAACCAGGAAAATGGACATTATCACGTTGTACGAATTAATCACTGCATGTTATTCCATCTTCTCATAGGCTGCAGAAAGATTGTGAGGAAAAAAACCCCTGAAGGATTAACATTCTCTTCTCACAATGTTTCTAGGCAGCTGTGGGTTTGTGTAAAAGCGCCAAACTGCAGCTGCATTAGCTGTGCACTGTGTTCTTAACAGCACAGAAATATCCACAATAATATGACACAGACTGTTTGCATGACTTGCATACTTTAATGGTTCCTAAAAACACAGATCCATACCTTTGATTAGATGTTACTCAACTAAGTGTGTGATAAGCAATCAGATATATCAGCACTGTTGTCTCTTGAACAGGAAAAGCGTGTCTGCGGCTGCAAACACACTTGATCAGGGGTAGTTAATGATTCTCGGCCCGGGCCTGAGTAGGGCGATCTGTTAGCAGCTATTATTAAGATCAATGCTCTGAATTTGTCAGGCATAAGGACTCCACATGTGGTGCTTTTGCAATATTTGTGTAATGTTGTGGCAACATGAAGAGTATTATTTGAATGTCAAGTATCGGTTGCATGGTGCCAATCTGTCTAGAAATACATCTCATGCTAGATAAGTTTTCCCAGCGGGGCACATGCTATGATAACCAATCAGATCTGCTCTGGTGTACTGGTGCATATATTAATCTGCTGTTGGGATTGCAAAATGTCATCTGTTCTAATCTGACAAGCATTTGAGAGCTTTAGGACAATTTATATCAAGAAATATGTTACGAATTCCCAAGTACTCAACATAATAAATCAAGCATTGTTGTCTTCTTACATTATGCATGGTGGTTGCTCTTATATAATTCATGAGTCTTTTTTAGAATTGGTTCCATTGGTTAATGATTCTCAAATGTGCACTGTAAGATGATAAAACACTCTGACATTGATTCCTGCAATACTTATTCAACACCGCCACTGAATCTACAGCGCAAAACATGTCCAGATTCGCAAAGAAATGACTCTAATGAATGGTTCTTTTTACTGAATCAAAAACACACAGTGTAACAAGTGTAGCTCGATTCCTGAATGAATGACTCTTATTAGATGGTTCTTTTCGTTGAGTGAAAAAATACAGCAAAACCAGTGTAGTCTGATTCCTGAATGAACGACTCGAATGAATCGGTTCTTTTTACAGCACTACCAGTGTAAAAGAACGAATGACTCGCTAAATGAATGACTCTAATGAATCTGTTCTTTTTACTGAATCAGAAACACACAGAGAAACCAATTTAGTCCGATTCCTGAATGAATGACTCTCATGGTTCTTTTCAGTGAATGAAAAACATAAAGTAAAACCAGAGTTGTCAGGTGACTCTATTGAGTCATCGGTTCTGTTTACTGAATCAAAAATAGACAGTGCAACCAGTTTAGTCTGATTCCCAAACGAATGAGCCGGAACCTTGTATTGAATCAAACACACACACAACTAACTAAACAGTGCATTAACTGGCAGTTTATTCATTAACAAATAAAGAAATAAATATGAAAAGAAATTCTGTGAAGAACCCAAGATATCAAGGAGATCTCATTCATTTGTGAAATGCATAATGTTCCTTTCACGACAACAACTGTCGTTTTGTTTCAACCAGAGAAGAGTATTTCAAATTTATGTCTCATTTTTATGTGTGCAACGCCCTTATGTTTTAACAGCTAGAAATAAAACAGAACGATGGAAGTCATATTGTGCTGACTGGCTCCGTCTCATTAGAGTTTTTACTAGTGCCTGTACAGAAAAGCTGAAATAATGTTCATGTCTCCTCCATGCCCAGAAATGTGCTGCGGTGTGAACAGGAGGGGGCTTTTCATGGATGTTTAGTGTAGTAGATTATATTGCATTTTTATTTTTGTGCTTTTTACGAGCTAGCACATGAAAATAATACAGGAATAGCCAAAATAACCAGGGTTTTTAATGCAATCTTATCTAGTTTTGTCCTAACAATTATGTAAAACAGATTTAATCAGAACACCATCGGTTGAAAGCAGCCATATCATCATGGTAATGGACGTTTAAGGCAAACCGGGCACCTACAGTGCTTCTCTCTTCGCTGGAGAATGTTTCTGTCTACGGCCCAGATGAGGAAAGTCTCCAAGCCACAACATGACATCCATCTCAGGATCTTTAATGAGGATGTCTACCACTCGAGACGCTGGATTCATGTGAGGCCCACATCGGTGAGGACAAAGGGTGAATTCTTCCCCGGCCGAGTGCAGCTAGAGGAAGTAGTGCAGATGCCAGTGGAGATAACTGAGTGTGGGTTCGAGTTTCCACCAGCTGGTTGCACATACTTCTGCTGTGCATAGAACTGTGTGTAATTGAGGGCGGAGTGTGTGAACCAAAACGTATTATGCAACTATATTTTTGAATGACTATAGTAATGTTAATGGGGAGAGTAAAATAGTCTCAAAAATGTTCAATTTTGTTGTTTATATTTACAGTTCTCTCCAATTATACATATGTGAAGAGAGAGAATAGAATTTAAATACATTTTAATATAATTAAAATTATAAATAAAATAAATTATAATATTAAAATAATAAATATTAAAATTTCATTTACATTGAAATTCTATTTAAAATATGTAAAGAAATTTAAACATGTAAATAAATACATTTAATGATATTCTGATTGTTCTGAAAATGGAATGTGTGTGTGTGTGTGTGTGTGTGTGTGTGTGTGTGTGTACACATATGTAATTTAAATGTTACATTTAATTTAGTATTTACATATTAATACAATATTATATAATATATTCATGTAGATAATTTATCAAATTAATTTATTTAAATATGTAATTCAAATATAACACATATTTGCACATTGTCCTTGTATTGTGAATTGTTCTGCAGGAACAGGGGTGTATGAGGGTTTATGCTAACCTAGTTCCTCTAAACAGAAAGGTTTTAATCTACTTTTAACAACCAATTTGGACTTTACCCACCTTTGTCCAAGCAGATTAAAATGAAGCCATTGCAGTGCACTTTAACTGCTGACTAATACTCTCCACACCATTATACTTAACTAGTTTAATCAGCATTTGGCCAACCAGCTTCATCATTAAAATCATACTGGTTGAATAGTGCATTTTGGTTATGATGATTCACCGCCTAGACCAGCATGAGACTAGCATGGAGATGAGTTTTTATGGATATCTACGACATTGGGCACAGTGAAGTTAAAAAAGCACCACATGGTACATGGGTTTAGAAAAGAGCACTGAAGTGTAAATCAATGTGATATCAAGACTAATTGTTTTAATAAGGCTTAGCATTCCTAAAACATTTTAATCCAATTCAAAGTAGACCACATGAGAACTGGGCCATTGTAAAATTCAGCTGCGCCTTTGAACTTTAATCCACAGATTCAGAAAATCTGTTTCTTTTTAGCATGATTTTCTGTAAAGTGTTTCCTATAGATCAGAAGTAAGAGGGAAAATCAACCATCAAACTTAGATATTTATTACAGAAGCACAAAAAAGAGACTTGATAAGTATTTAAAAACACAATAAAGGGTCATTAAATATATCAATTAAACATTCAAAATATCTTTAAATATTATATACAGTATATATTTATATAGTATAAATATAATTTATATTAACAATGTTAGATATGAATTCAAATGTTATTTTTTATAATTAATATATGTAATTGAGTATTTAAAATGACGAATAATTAAACATTATTTTTTAATTATTTTAATACTACACACACACATACAGTATGCATGTAAACACTTGTTACTGAGTCTTTAATGACTCTGTGTTTCTGTAATAAATATATTATAAAAAATGTTTTTAAATATAAATGATTTACAACAAAAGAAGTAAATTACCACCTTATATTTTTACCTATTGAATATGCTGTTTTATTTGGAAATATGTCCTGTTATGAAAGGTAAATGGATGGGTTGTGAACGGGACTAATGATTTTAACTAACCTACAATGTATTGGCTGGCAGAAGCTTCTTAGAAAACGCCACGTCCATTCTTTTGCAAGTAATGTTGTCAGGCCTGGCGTGCCATTCACAGCCTCTAAACATCTCAAAATAGTGTTACCTAAATACTCTATGATTACGCAAAACACCCACATCTTCTTTACATAGCGAGAAAGTGTCGTAACCGTAAAATATTTTGCTGTGGCATCCACAGATGGTGTGAATATAATTCCCTTTTGCATCCTAGCTTTGGATTTTACATCCTGTCCAGGTGAAACTACACTCTATTATTTATGGCTCGTATAAAAATGTGCCTGTTCCCACGTGCTGTTGAAAGTTTTATTGTGTTAATTATACATTGGCCCAGAGTCTGGAGGCCTGCTTAGAAAGTGGAGGTAATTGTGTCAAAAGGGAGGTTCAACACGTGTGCGAAGGCTTTAGCTCACGCCCAGAGCATTTGCATCTTTTTTTCTGCTGTCTTACAGTTACTTGCATGGATTTTGCATGACGAGACATGTCCTGAGTGACAAACAGCTCTCATTGGTGGTCATGATGGCTGGTTAATGGGTACACAATGCCTCTACGTGATCTATTGAATCTGTACTTTCCATAGCAGAAATCAATGGCCATAAACAGCAGAAAAACAAAACTCCAATGTGATCCATATGAAAACAGCCAAGTCAAAAGTCACTTTCCTTGTACGTACAATGTGTATGCATATACTGTATATTTATCATTTTTATGTATCAAATATATGCTAAATATGCACAAAAAAAGACTGTAAACTATTCCTTTTTATTAAACCTTAAAATACCAAAATAAATAGACGCACAAAAAAAGTTATTTTTAATCTTAAAGTAGTAAAATTTGGAGTAAATGCAAAATGTAGTTTTCAAAATATGTAAATATATTTTAAAATCTTTTAAAATCTATAAAAGAAATGTATTTTATACATTATATAAAAATGTATTTTATATATATATATAAATATATATATATATATATATATATATATATATATATATATATATATATATATATATATATGTTTTTTTTTTAACAGTTTAACAATATATATTTGGAGCAAGAAAATACATTTTAAATCTTAAAATACATTTTGAGTAAATGGAAAATGTAGTTTTAAAAATACGTTTTGGACATATGAATATATTTAGACTGAAATGTATATATATAAAGAAGTGGAAATATAAATTAAAAATGATTGAAATAAATATATATATATATATATATATATATATATATATATTTGGGGAAGGAATTTACATTGTGAGTAAATGTGAAAACATCATCAACAAAGAAATACACACTCACATATAAATATATATAAATATAAGTTATAATTGAAGTTATTAAAGTAATTTATATTATTAAAACAAGCAAAATAAGTTATGTATAACTAATATATATATACAAACAAATCACACAAATCTGAATATATATTTTTTCATGGGAAACTTAGGGTTAGAGGTTTGTTCAGATCACTAACTCTTAACATGAGCAACTGAATAGTTACGCGTCTCTTACCAAAAACCAATAATAACGATAAAACTGTACATCATGTGACAGTTCAGATGAAACTGCAAAAGTTGATTATGAATTGTCTGCGAATGTCATTCTCAGGACGGGTCACAGAAGATGAAAGCAGAAGAAGCCAGCGGTGAACCCAGGATTGACCTCTCACATGTGCAGAATGAGGGAAAGCTTTGTTTCAGATTGTCTTAAAATAGGAACTAGTTCCTTATTTTTCTCTTGGATTATTCAGAATATAACAGTCAACAGTTTGGTGGTGGGAAACGAATTTCTGCCGGCCCTACGAAACCGAGAATCGTCTCACGTCTTTGGATGATTTAGCGTAATACAGCGTTGATTCGGCTCATCACTTCTCATTTTGCTTTGATTACACAACAAAAGGACAGAAATAAGGTGTTAAAACATGAAAGCAGCCGAATTTTGTGACACAAAAAAAGTAGGGTAGGATGAGAGAGAGAAGAAATGGCAGGTAATGCAATATTCATGCGCACGAGGCAGATTTCCCTTTAGTTCTCATGATTAGAGGAGGGAAATCTTCGCCCGGCCCGTCTTCTTAGAGGACGGATGCATTAATGGCAAGTTGTTATTTTTTTGCTACTTTCAGAGAAGAGAGAAGATGTGGCTTCATCAAGGAGATGCACTTCTCCTTCCCCTGCTCTTTGATGTAGTGAAAAGACGTCCACGGTTAACCCTGAGTGTGCAGCGGCTGAGTATTTCTCTTTCAAGCCTGAGATGATGAAAGTGATGGTGCCGTGGTGGCGCTGTATCGGGGGGAGTCCAGCTTCTCTCGAAAAAGAGATGTGACCCTGATTGAAATGAGGAACATATTTGATCTTAAAATGAAGTGCTTCTTTGCTTTGCACTAACGCACTCATCTTTGATCATCAAACGTAATTGATATTACCACATTGCCTTTAAAGCTTACTGAACGACACGCCAGCGTATTGTCCGGAGAATATCGGAGTCATTGGTGGAAGGATGTTCATTGTGTAGGATATTTCCAGATGAGATCAGCACCAGCGTATTTGAAATGACAAACTGAGATGACAAATGCATGCAAATACACTGTAAAAAAAAAGACAACTTTTTTTTTTCTTTCTTTTCAAAGTTGCCAATAAAAATGAATGGAGTATGCTTTACCAAAGACAAATATTTCACTCTTTCTATATCAAAATTTCACGTTTAATGTATTGTGTGCTAGTGAACTTTCCTAGCAATTTCAGTCTTAAGACAATCGAAATATATTTAGATGTATAAATAAGGAAATAGAAGTAACTAAAACTTTATTTTTGTGTATGTGTGTGTATTTATATATATATATATATATGCATTTGAACATTTGAAAATAATCCATCAATTGGCAAATAATACATTTCTTTTTCCTTTTTATTTTCAAATCTACTTTAAATATATACAGAAATATAGCAATATGTCTGAACCAAATATATTTAAAAAGAAAATTATATAGAAAATAATGGAAATTAATTTGTTATATATTTAGATATAAATATAAATAAGGAAATATAAGTAAAGATTTGAACCTAAAATGTAGTGAAAATTTATCATCTTTTGTTTATAAATTTATATTATCAATGTTTTCTTTTTTCTTTATTATTATTATTGTTGCTGTTTGATATATATATATATATATACATCTGGGGAAGATAAATTTTAAATCTTAAAATATGTTTTGAGTAAATGTAAAATGTAGTTTAAAATAAGTTTTGGACAATATAAATACATTTAGATTGAGAAAATATACATAACAATGAGGAAATGTAAATAAGTAAAACTTATTGAAAATATGTTCATGTAAATATATTTTAAAATCCATATTAGCTGTGGAATTTGGGTGTCACTTTATGTAGATTTTAAAAAATATTGGAGTAAGATATTCATATTAAATCTTAAATTACATTTTAAGTAAATGTATTTATCATATGGGGATTACAGCATTTTACTACTACTATTGCCAGCATGTAAATCGTTCACCACATTTTTTTTTTTCCAGTGTGCATATTTGGTAGCCGGTATATTATATTCTGGAGTTGTGCCAGTCATTCAAGAATCGCAAAACTGTTTAACACGCACCTGTTCCACGTGCTCGATTTGATGAACCCCTCTCGTTTTATTTATTTGCTTTCAAATCTATTCAAATTTTTTGGTTGGATGCAGAGATGGTGCTGAAGATGTGTTATTTATCCTTGGCCAACGGAGAGGAAATCTGAGAGTGAAATTCCCATGTCGCTGATAACCACAAAGTCAACATGTCAATAATTCATTGCTCATATGATTTAATATATCAGCGTTTGAATTATTCATTCTCTTGGTTTCTCTCTCTCTCCACCTGACAAACTGAATCCGACTCTCCCAGTACTTTCATATTCATTTCAATCGGACTGCCGCTGAATGATTTATGGACGGCTGACTTGGCCATGCACTACATGTAAAAGGCCATCCGTGCTGATGGAAAAAACAAACATGGACACAGTCCGGAGTATTTGAGCTGCTCTCACCGGTGGCCCCTGGAGAGGAGCGCTGGAGCCAGTGAACGCAGGAGGATACAGGAAACCACACAAGAGTGAAAACTAGAGGCTTAATAGAGTTCAATAGGAGACAAACTTGCAAAGATTGTGGATTGCATGTTCAGATAAAGAGTCGTTTGGCTCACAGTATAGTCTTAAGCCACCTGTGGGAGACAGAATCCACAGGTGGGCCTGGACTGAGACCCCCTCGGTTTAAAGTAAAGGTTTAAAAGAATCACTTTTTTAAGTTTGAAAGCCACTGAAGTATATACCGGTGTATCTCAACCAACAAGTAGTTCAACCAGTTGTAATTCAGATCAAGCATTGTAAAACTATGTTTCTATAAGAAGCTGTGTTGTGTATTTTCAACAACCACCTCCTCCCCTGTTTATCCACCAACATGGAAAATGTCCCGTATTGTAGTCTACCCTCACAAAACAAGACGTGGGCTGAGGTGGCCTTTGAGTTCCTCTGAACAGTGGATTTTTATAATCAGATTACATCTGAGATCATCTGCTGATTACAAATATTATAAAATAATGTCAATTTAAACAATTGATTTTGTTAATTATTTATTTAATTCTTTAATAATTATTTAATTATTAATGAGTCTTGATAGATAGATAGATAGATAGATAGATAGATAGATAGATAGATAGACAGACAGACAAAAAATGCATGTTATGTAGATAGATAGATAAAAAATGCATGTTATGTAGATAGATAGATAGATAGATAGATAGATAGATAGATAGATAGATAGATAAAAAATGTATGTTATGTAGATAGATAGATAGATAGATAGACAAAAAATGTATGTTATGTAGATAGATAGATAGATAGATAGATAGACAGACAGACAAAAATGCATGTTATGTAGATAGATAGATAAAAAATGCATGTTATGTAGATAGATAGATAGATAGATAGATAGATAGATAGATAGACAAAAAATGTATGTTATGTAGATAGATAGATAGATAGATAGATAGATAGACAAAAATGTATGTTATGTAGATAGATATATAGATAGATAGATAGATAGATAGACAAAAAATGCATGTTATGTAGATAGATAGATAAAAAATGCATGTTATGTAGATAGATAGATAGATAGATAGATAGATAGATAGATAGATAGATAGATAGATAGATAGATAGATAGATAGATAGATAGATAGATAGATAGATAGATAGATAGATAGATAGATAGACAAAAATGTATGTTATGTAGATAGATAGATAGATAGATAGATAGATAGATAGATAGATAGATAGATAGATAGATAGATATAGCATAATGTATATATGCATACATTAGACACGACCTGTGTGTGTGTGTGTGTGTGTGTGTAATATATATATATATATATATATATATGGGTAGGTAGATAAAATCATAATGATTAGTTGTGGTAATAGTATGTTGCTGTTGTTGTAATGAAGCTGAATCCAGGAGGTCTCTTCTAGAGGTGCTGACTGTCTCTTTAAGGGGGTTTGTCTTGTGAATAGAGTGTCGGTTTACATCTCAGACTCCTCCTCCTTCGTTCTGATGAGGGTGTTCCTTCCTTCTGCCCCAGTCCACTTCCATCATCCAGGGATACAAATGTTTCTTTATCCACATTCGAGCCTGTCACCGGAGCCGAATTATAAATATTAAACACACGGTCGGGACGTTCGTGCGCCTTCAATCAAACCATGGGATTGACACGCTGACACGGAGAGGCTCGAGCGTTTGGAAGAGAAACTCTGAAGGAACTGCACTGACTGAAACTTTGTATCCTCACCTTTGTTTCGCGAAACTTTTTTTCGTGCATGACTTTCCGTTCTCTGCAGGACTATCGGAAGATTCCAGGCTCGCGAATGGATATCAAATGATGCCCGTGGACTGTTTGGGGGGTTTATTTCAGTGTGGTTTTGTAGGAAGAAAACCCCAATCCACAACCCACAGGCTTCTGCTCTGATCATGGGAAAACTAGGAACGTCTTGTTTTTTCTAGCCTCGGCACTGTCGCGCTTGTAAGATTTGGGGTTAGTTCGGATTACAGCTCTCGCTGAGATAAGAAAGTTTCGTTTTAATCAGACTTTGGGGTTTTTAAATTGCCAACATGCCTCAGTTAAACGGAGGAGGAGGCGATGACCTGGGAGCAAACGATGAACTTATTTCCTTCAAAGATGAGGGTGAGCAAGAGGAGAAAATATCAGAGAATGTGTCGTCGGAGAGAGATCTGGACGAGGTGAAATCTTCTCTAGTGAACGAGTCCGAGAACAACAGCAGCTCATCAGACTCCGAAGTAAGCAAAACAGTTTTGTACTATCATTATAAGTGTTAGCCTAATTAGTAGCGCTGAGACTAAACCGATGCTTTATTTCCCAAATGCAAGCAAACAGACAGGCGTCCCCGACCCAGACCAGAACTAGAAAGTTATGAGAAACAGAGAGAACACTTTGCGGAAGGTAAAAAAACAAAAATAACAAACCGTTCGAGATGCATTCCTTGTTTTGTGTGAGTGATTTATGCGTAGTAATGAAAATAATTGGTTTGCTGTCGCCCCTAAAGCTTTGAGACGACAACAAGATGGAGGATTTTTCAAGGGACCCCATTATGCTGGTTATCCGTTTCTTATGATCCCAGATATTACGAATCCATACCTCTCCAACGGATCGCTATCTCCCAGCACAAGAACGGTACGTGCCACTTCACTTTAAACGCAACTATCACCTTCATGACGTCACGCCGCACTCTGTACATTTTTCTGTTGCAATGCGCGCGTTAAAAAGTCGCCTTTCAATGCGCCATATTCTCTTCTTTGTTTGACTTTTCTTCTGTTTAGGATCTCTTTTAAGCCTCTAAAACTAGTTTATACCCAAGCAAGCTTTGTGTTCCAAAAGTTTACTGTTGTTTGTTACCACTTGTTGAGTCTTGAGCATGCATGTATTAGGAGGCCATTCTGATGCATTGCACAATAAGTCATTTACTTAGGCTCACCCGAGCACAAAAGAAGCCTTTATTCACCGCCTCCAATGGCACGAAAATGGACTTTTCGCAGTGAGATGTCTGCACAATTAATTTTGTATTATCATAACAGGCGACAAATTGGAGGCAAGCCCAGGCAGATAGGATTCATCCAGCTTTTGGTGTTAGGAATGTGTCTTTACTCCTTTTGTTGTTGTGTGATAGGATGTTGCCCGGTTAGAGAGTCGAATTTATGACTGGGCGCATAGATATCGAAAGCAGGAAGGTTGGTTTTGATTGCGTGTTTTTATGGCTTATGTCATGAAGACCTTTGAGTTCATTTGAGCTACATAGGGATTTTCTAGATAAGTTCTTCCCCATCAGTGAAACTGTATTTCAATTAGAGGGCTGTTAGGCGACTATTGTTATCATTAGTTACTGCTTGACGGCCCTATCGGAGGTCTCTACTGGATGCCCATTATCTTAATGACATCTTCACCTGGGGGGGGCAGTTTGGCTACCTGAGCAGCAAGCCCCCACCGAGGTGTCTGAATCGCAGGCAAATTGCTGCATATGTTTGTTTTCCTCCATTTAGCTCCATTGGAGTTTTTTTCTTTTCTTTTTTTTGCAGTGTTTGCCTGTTAGTTTCTAAAGCTGCTGTGTCAATGTATAAGTGATGAGGCATGCGAACGTAGGCTAACATGTCATTGTGGAAAAATTTCAGCAAGACTGTGGCGATAAACATTTGTTCATTGTGTTCATTGTGCTGCTAACTCGTGAGAATGCATAAATCTGTTGGTCATACATTTGGATATTAGATGTGGCATTAGGTTTGCTTGTTTGCAGCACAATGGTTTTTTTCAACTCGTCAAATAGCATTAGCCAGAGAATGGTTGCTGTCGCATGAGTGGTTTGACTAAGGAAAACAGGTTACCTTTAGCAGCTGTAACAAAGAGCGACTGTGATTCTAGTAGATAAGATGGATAATAACATCTGACTTCTGGCTTGCTGGTGTGTATTTGTGTGTGAGCCCGAAGGCAACTGATTCAACCGTGTCTTTCCCATTGTACAATAGAAAGGTTGTGTAGGCTATAGTTTTGGAGTACAAAAGTTTGTGAAGCGCCACTCAGTCTATGAGGGGGGGAAAAAACATGTAATGTTACTGAACCGAAGCTGAAAATTGTTTACAGTAACTGTTGGCACTGGATTTTCAATGTAAACACAACCTGCTATGCTAAGATTTTTTGAGGGAGCTTTATTTTCTCTCAGGTCTTTTTGTTTTAGTTTGTATGATGAAAAAAAACACTAAAGCTTTTCTTGTAGAGTGTTTAGCTTCCCTCTTCCAGTTATAAAGGCGCTTTAGATGCTTTTTCTTAACTGAGTTAGTCTGCTTTAACAAGGTTTGCTTTGACCCCATGTTGAAGTTGCTTAAGGTTTTGTCTTCCACAATGTCCTCTTTTCGCAAATGCTAATTCAGCACTTTTGTAGTTTTGAACGTCCCCATCAGTTTAACAGCATTGCTCTTTGTTTGCTAATTATCACTTCCTTATTTAATAATGCTTCTTAATTGATTTAATTATATTCTGGTGAGTGTAAACAGGGTGAAAGTCCAGTGCTTTTGTGTGCAGATTAGTCAATATATTGTTGATAGCACTGTGAGGCTAATCTTGTTTGATTTTCTTACTTGGTTTTGTTGGTGTGGCTGTAATGTTTTGTTTATTAATTTGGTCTGCTAAAGTTTGTTAGATGCTATTGCTAACATTTTATGCTAGCTTAATCCTAGTGTAGCACAGCACAGTACCAAGTGAAGCTGACTTTTCAAAAACTAGCAACGTTTAAGGCCCATTCACACCAAGAATGATAACTTTAACAACTATATTAACAGATTGGCTAATGGATGGATTCTGATTGGCTATGTTTTTATCACTGATAAACTGGGGGAAAAAAAAACAACCATTGCAAAATTTGTTAATGTCTGTTTACAACAAGAACGATAATTGTTATGATAGCTAGGCTATGTTAGCGGATTGGCTAATGGGTGGCTTCTGATTGGCTACCATTGTTTTTATCGTTTTTTTAACTGGGGGGGGGGAGTGATTCCAATGATAATGTCCCTCTGTGTTGTTGTCATAATAGTTCCCTATAACGTAGAATTCGAATGATTATTAAAACCTTATAGCTATCGTCATTGGTGTGAACGAACATTTAGGTGCCACAAACAGCAACAATGCAGAAAAAGCGAGCATTTGCACAATTGTAACACAAAAGCATTGTTGTCAAAGCACTTCGCACTTGTGTATCCACTTCCGTTGTGGTTGAGCTAAGCTAACCCGCGATTTTAATGAAATAAGTGCACTTATTGCACAAAGTAGTACTAGCGAGTAAGTGGCAAGCCCTCGATCGCATAGCTGCGCTGTCGGAGCACGTCGTCCCTTTTTGACTGGCATTCTCTTCCCCTCCATCTTTCTTCCACTCTTTAAACTCTCTCCTCTACGATGGTATTTTAAGACCTACGAGACAATATAAAGTAAACAGAGGAATTGTCCTGCGTACGAGAGGGCCTCATTTTACATAAACAAACAGTACTCAGGAGAGCGGCCCTGTCAACAGCCCAAGCCTTTTCCACACACTCAGCACTCAGAGACGGGGTGGGGTTAGATGGCGAGAGAGAAACCAGGCACCCCCCTCCGGCCTGTCCCACCTCCCCGTCTTCAGCTACAGAGGGGACATTGTCCAGGCCTTTAAGTTAAGACAGCATTCCTGTAGTGCAAGACGGTTCAGGAAACCTGAAAACCGGTGTACGAATGTTTGCACAAATGACCGAATAAACACAGCTTTACAATTTTATCCCGACTTAATGTGTTATGTTTTGTTTTTTTCTTCTGTAAGGATAAACTAAACAAATCCAAATTAATTTAGAAATATTTCGGTCTCTCTTTTGCTGTGTAGAAGAAGTGTGCTTTATGAATGCTGCGTCTTGTTAGGAGGCCAAGAATTGCATGAGACATAAACCAATTCTCCTTTTTCCCCTTTTAATGTTACTACTTCATCAAGTGGTGACCGTTTAAAAACCTTCCCGCCGTTGGACGCGTTCCACCGAAGACCCTTTCTGGTAACCTGATTATTGACTGAGATTAAAACCAGAAAGTTCCTTAAAGAAAGAAATGTGAAGCCAAACATTATTTTCCTCCTCTGGTTTTCCACACAAGCTTGGCGTCGTTCTAGACGTCGGATTTTTTTTTTTTTTTTTGAACAAGGCAAAATAAAGACCTAATTTACAGACGTTCCTCCTGAAAGGAGAGTGGTTTATGAATCTGTACATGAGGGCAAACCACAGGGGCTGAAGAAATGCTACAGGAAGTAGATAAAGGAATGCAGGGAGCTGTTCCCAAGGCCATAACGCAGATCTCTTTCCTGTTGATCATATCACGTCCTGCGCTAGCCGCATGGAATCATTCTGAATTCGCTGTTTTTGCAATGGATTTTATCTCTTTGGCCAATTATCTTCGTATGGCATTGTGTTTACAGATAGCAAGAATGCCATCATTACACAGTGGTTTTAATTAGTTTGTGTTTTTAATGTAATGAAGTGGAACTGCTCCGTATCTTAATGCATCTGCTTTTAATTTTATTATTATTCTAATTTTTGAAAACTCATTTGCAATACTTTCTAATTAATTTCTGCTGCTTATGCTTATACAGTCCTAGAAAAAGCTAATACATATGATGGCTTTTTCTGTAGCCATTTGTAAGTTACTGGAAAGTTTAAACACTGTGGCACTATCAAAAACATTGACTGTTTGTTAAACATCTCAAGCAGCCTGACATAGCAACATTGGTTCAGCCAATGGCATGAGTTTTGAGGTAAGGCTGCTTGTTTGAATGACCAACTGCAGACTGGGGCAGTTTTTGAGTCATTTTTGCACAGAAATCACATACTTCACCTTTAAGAATCTGATATTTCTTTTCATTTTTTGATATTTTTTCATTCTTTTGCGCAACTCAAAATAATAGGCGTTATTTATTGAATTCATGCTTTGAAAAAAGCTGATGGCAGAAGTGTTGGTTTGATAAATAAATAGGCCTTTTATCTTGAGTCTTGTCGTTATACTTTTTTTTAATATGCAATTTGTTTCACCTCAGTATTCAGGTGTGTGTTTATCTTTTTGTCATTGTAAAGTATTTTTGCTTTTGGCACTTGAAAACTCTGGGCCGTGAATCAAAATGATTTCGAGTGTCCGAAGACAAATCAGGAATCTAAAATGTGTGCAGTTAGCCTGATCTTTTAGGGCTGTACTCCGTTGGGAGCAATATAACTTTTTTTTTTTTCCGAGGCAAAACAGACTGAAGCCTCGTTGGAGTTTCTGTGTTGGTTTTAGTGAGTGTGTGTGAGCCGCTGACGTCATTCTCCATTGATAAGATTGTGCTGGCAGTGGTCAGCGCTCATCAAAACCCACTTTATGTTCGCTTGCATGTCCTGCAGTGAAATTCACCCCCACCTCCCCATTTTGGTCACAAAAAACAGCAAGCTCTCGCTCAGAGCTGCGTACTGACTTCATGCATCACTCCATGCTAATAAAACTTGATTGTGCCGGGGATAAAGTTTAAGGGGGTGGGGGGGCTTCAGGCTTCATCAGTCTGGTATTTTTAACAGCTGTTTTCAGTTATTACCTCGCAGTCAGAGCTTCCTGGGGCCTCGGGAGGGGGAGGGAGGGAGCGAGCGGGGTGCAGGGGGGTTGTTAGGGGTAAAGCATTATGGGAAAGAAACGAAGCAAGCTGTGGGGATGAGGGTGCCAGGTGGGTGAGAAAGTGGGCTTTCGGCCAAGAAGTGTGTGTGTGTGCGCGCGCGTGTGTGCGTGTGTGTGCGCGTCCTGTTGGCTTAGTTGGAGCACGTGAACGTTTCGATAACGTGTTATCTCATCGCAGCCCTCTACGGTCTCACATGGCCTTGTTGTGCCCGCTGCTTCATGCCAGGCTGAAAAGGCCACGGGTGATCTGATATCTGCAGCATCAGGATTTTCTTGTAGGGTGAGGTGTACTTTCAGCTAATTTCTTATGTGATCAGTTGCTTGTGATATGGTTAGCGTGGTGTCCTTTTAATTACTGCTGTCTTTCCCCTCCTAATGTTACCTTTAGCACAAAGAATGCATGTCTTCTGACTTATGAAACCTGATAAAAAAAGAGAGTAGCTGATATGGAGTTTTTAAGGGCTGATTCCAACACTGTCATGCTTTGTGAAATTCAGCTTGCGTAGCTGGAAGCATCTGCATTCACATATTTGCCTAAAGTATGTTTCTGGCCTTATTTTATGCAATATTTATAATGCAAGAAACTTTTTGGTTGCACAGTATATGTTGGTATCATATTGGTTATCATATATCTTTTTTTTTTTTTAAATATTGGCCTATATTGTATATTTAATAGTGCATCCTCATGTGTTTTTTTTACTTTTCGATTAACATCATCTAATGCTCACTTAAAATTAATTAAAAAAAAATACTAATAATAACAGTGTTAAATGTAATCTTTAACAAATCTCAAAATAAATCATCCCATATTCATATTTAAATTCCTAAAATCATTTGTAGCATTTAAATATTGATTTTAGCGTTTTAATTTATTTAGTTTCACCTGAACACATTTGAAAATTGTTTCGTATTAAGTTGAGATGTCTTGTATAATTTTATAAATTGTAAATCTTGTTGCCGATATGGCGTAAAGCCAATACACAAGAAAACTGTTTTTTTTTTTTTTTTTGTGAAAATTGAAAAGGATTTTATTTTCAGCCATGTATTGTTTATAACCCGTAATATAAAAATAACTATGGGCATTTTAATATGAGTGGAATGCCATTATTAGTACTTGACATTGCTTGCTGGTGGACGGACTTGACACTAAAGTGTCGAAATATTAGAGATTTACTAGTATCGACTTGCTCCAAAAAAGATTTAAGTTCAGTATCTTCAAAACAGCAGTTAAGCCCACAAATAATTGTCCAAACACTGAAGGGCGTTGCTGGCATTAGCAGTGAGTGTATGTATTATTGTGATGGTGTCAGCCGTAAGCTTCGCCCATATTGAGCGCTTTTCCCCATCTTAAGGAGTCATCGGTGGAGAAGCTCTTTGTGGGCAGGGGCTTGGGGGTGGGCAGGCGGCCCCGATTCTCGTGTGAAATGAGGGATGTTCTATAGTGACTCTTGGCCGAGGCGGCAGGGAGTGTATGGGAGCTTTTATGAATAGGGGCCTTTCAGTCGTTCAGTATGGCTCTGAAAGGCTGAACAAAAGCCTAGAGGGTGGCGACTGAGAGCTACACGGTAGATCCACAAAACACTTCACTTTGCAGCGGCGTAGTCGTAATCCCTTAGACATCAGCCATTCCAAACGTACGCATTCAAGAAATGTCACATAAACAAAGTGGACGGCTGACAAATCTTCGTGAAGTTTAACGCCATAATTGGCGTTCAATTGGCCAGGCTTATGGTTGTCAAAATGCTGGATTTGTTGTCGGTCTGGGAATCTTATTCAAACACTATGGCTGCTGAAATTTTGTGGGAAGTTATTTCGCTGGATCCTAAATGGAGATGGGTCGTTTTTCCATGCGTTTGACAGTGAGATACATCTTCACATTGTTTCAGTTAGGGGTGAGAGGTCAAGGTTCACAGCCTGTTGACGTGACTCACAGTTGAGTGGGCACCAGAGTTCCCAGATTCCAGTAGGGGGGTCGTCGTTGCGCTCCAGGCCTGGCAGCTTTTCCCCTCCCCTTCCCTTCTAAACTCTCCATTAGGATTTGCTCAGAGCTGTCAGACAAGATGTAGCGTAAAAAACTGTCTCGCGCACACCCTGCCGCTCACTTCCTCTCAAAAACGATGGTCCGTGGCGTGATGATTAATTAGAAAAGAAGAACAAAACAAAACCTTGCTCCAGTTCTTTTGATTCCAGACATTCATTGGTCCACTGCAGTCTGGCTCATTCAGATTGGTGGAGTGGAAGTGACATAACTGCTGGCACAAAAGAGCAGCCGTGTGATTGGAGGAGAATGCGTATTGTGTGCCATTGGGGGGTCCGTCACAGACACAGCGCTTCTACAGCTCACACTCTGACCACAAGGTTGAGAGCGGCTCTATTGTCACACGACATGTTCACACTGGACCACAAGCTTTTGTGTGTGTGTGCATGCTTTTTTGTTTGTACGTGAGAGTGTATGTCTTATCCAGCTGGGCCTTATCGGTCAGGGCATGGGCCACCCCTCCCCGCGCACAGCTGCAGTTTGGACCCAGAGGCGCAGTTGAGGGCTTGTGAAAACCCCCTGAGCCTTCCTCATTTCTCCAGATGAGTACCTCATTGTAATCGACTGAACAGGAGTGCACTTTTTTTTTCTTCTCTGGATTTATTACTTTCGTTTTACTTATAAACTTGTCGACCAAAACTCGTTCTCTGTTTTAGCTTTCTTATAAACTCTTCAAAAGTGATTACCATTTCAACAGTTACAAGTCTTGTTGAGTTTTGGTTGACAGCGTTTTTGGTTGACAGGTTAGGGGATATAACCTTTGTTTCCAATGTAACTAGGTTTCCAACAGATTTTCCCAATATGTAATATTTCTAATTGTTAACTTCTTAAAAACTTGTCAAAAGTGGTTACTTTTCTGACAGGTTACATCCTCTACCTTTGCTGGTGTAGTAGACAAACAAAACTCATACTCCACTCTGGGTTTCGTATAACCTCGTTGAAAGTTGTAATGGTTACCAGGTGCTTCCAGTTTGGGTTGGGAAAAATGTTGGTAAAGTTGTAACTTACACCTTTGGTAACTTTTCCAACAGTTGCATCCTCTAACTGGGGATAAAATATTAAATATTCACTCTGGGCAACTAAATGATGACTAATATTAGCCACTGGCTAATAAATTCTCAGATTTTAGTCGCCAGTGTGTGAGTTGGAGGCTAAGTATAAGTTTAGCACAGATATATTTTGACTCTCCGAACACTATGACTGAGCGCTTCAGAGCTTCACTCTCCGTCAAGCGATCTGTGCTAATTTTTTTTTTTCAGATGCGCAGTGCACCTGTGTTTGACGTAAAGTCTAGTGTGACGGCACATGTCTCGTTGCACACCCAAAGAAAGAAAGAGCGATAGAGTCTTACATAACAGGCAGAATTGACGCGCTACAAGTGAACGATATTCTTTGTTGTATTTTCCTATAATAACAGCGTTCCTTTTGGAATTCTTGAGCTTTTAAGAACTGCCGGATTTTCCAGTAGTGGGCGGAACTAATGCGCAAACGGCATTCTCATTGGCTGGCGCTCACCTATTATTGTTCCTGTTTTGATTTCAGCAAATCAGTTCGAGCGAATGCAGACAACCTGATTAATATTCATCAATCCAGCAGCTCATTAATCCCTACATATACATATACATATACATATACATATACATATACATATACATATACATATACATATACATATACATATACATATACATATACATATACATGCACGCATACATACATATATGTATAGTACATCAGTCTGGCGAGTAAACAAAAAAAATTACTAGCCAATGGCGATTCGGTTGCTAAGGTTGTCCGTAGAGGGTTGTAACTTTTCCAGCAGTTGCATCCTCTAACTGTAAGGACTTTGGTAACTTTAGAACTCTGGTTATCTTTTCCAACGGTTACATCCTCTAACTGTTAAAACTTTGGTAACTTTTCCAACCATTACATCTTCTAACTGTCACAGCTTTTGTAACATTATCCAACAGTTACACCCTTTAACTATTAGAACTTTGTCACTTTTCCAGCAGTTGTGCCGTTTAACTGTCAGAACTTTGGTAACTATTCCAATAGTTCCTGTTATTAAAAGTAACTGTTATTACTTTTTACAAGATTATAAGCAAGCCAAAATGAAGAATAAGTTTTTGTTGACTACAATGACACAAATTATGGGATATAAATGTGTGAAAGTTTTATGGACGGACTGTAGGAAATTCAAAGTTTTTCAACAATAATGTCCCCTAAATTTATTGATGCTGCACACAACCAAAACTTGGGTCGTTTTGGGTTTCTTATAGACTTGTTGGAAGTGGTCACCTTTCCAATAATTATGTCCTTTACCTTTGTTGACGTTGCACTCCTCAATTAGTGGAAATTAGTGACGTGGCATTTGCAATCGTTAACAAGATCCAGTTTATAAGAAACTCAATATAGAGAATGAGTTTTGGTTGATGTAAAATGTCAAAGTTTGGGGACGTAACTGTCGACATTGTCGTCAGCCACAACTCTTGTTCCCTTTGGTGACATTACAATATGACGCTCATGTTCAATATTCATGTTTTTAATTTGCAACCCAGGCGCCGGTTAGTGAGTTGTTTAGGTTTTATACTGTTCTCTTGCGATTGTAAACAATTCCTAGCATCGCATCTTGCTCTCTCTGAAACACTCCCACAGTTTTTCATGGCCAATGTCGATGGTGCATTCCCCTAGCCGCCCGGCTCCTAGACCCAACCTCGTGAAAAACCACACAAACACGCTGTGTGTACTTTAGAACTGGTTACAGCTGCAAGCAGTGAAATCTGGATTGTGTTAGCCCATGCACTGTGATTTATAAATTGTTTCTCAGGCCATAAATTCCCACTATAATTGCACTCCAAGCCCCCTTCCATTCTCCTCACTCTTTCTCTCCCCCCTTCTTTCCCTCTCCGTCTTTCACTCCTTCGCCTCCTGCGCTTCCAGACGCACACACGCTCCGGCGGTACGTGGTCCGGCACTAATTGTTTGCAGGAGGGAACTGGTTTGACAAGGCAGAAAGTTTTTGAAATTAGGCAGGGCGGTCACAGTTGTGAGTCAGGGCTGTATGTTGCAGGTACGGTGTGTCATGCCTCCATATCGCCCCCCCTGGACTGTTATTGCACAATAGCAGTTGTTAAAGATAACACTTCAGCCATTTAGTGCAATTTCGCAAAAAAATTTGCATTATTTCCTCTCCTGCATTTAATTGCAGTGATTTTTATTTATTTATTTTTTTTCTGAATGCAAATTTCGCTCCCCCTGGCCTCTCTGTGGTAGATTCAAGTTTTATACTTAACAGTCAACAGGTTATAAAAAATAACCCTGTTTATTTGTTGTGCCTCAAGATCTCCATATGGAGGAAAGCTTGTCAACAAATCTGCTTTAAATGAACAAAACTGCAGTGGCTGCTGTTTAAAGATTTTCCTGTTCTGTTGCAATCGGGTGACATGATTTTTTTTTTTTTGTGCTTTTGACGCCGGTTAGACTTGTGTTTTAGCAGGAGGGGTATAGTGGGAAAGGGGTGAAGTTTGAGTTTGTGTGTGTGTGTGCTGGGGGGAGGTAGTCTACCAAGACAACACAATAAGCTCTTTGTCTTCATTATGCACTTAGCATTTTAGAAAAGGATGAAGGTTTCTTTATTTTACTTTATCGGCAACTGTCTTTAGGACCAATGCACCACATTTGGAGATCTGATTTTAGATACATTTGCTACGCGTCACTTAGTCTTATTCAGATACTTACAGCCTGCATTACAGTTGGTCATTTTATTTCTATTATTATTGCAAAATACAGTTATCATCATAAGTTGGATGCCTATAAAGTTGTAGATTACTATAGCAAGCACTTTTGGGTTATAAAGTGGCTTTATCCCTCTTGGCTGCTTGTGGGTTAACAAGCCCAGGCTGTTCATCGTAAACCTGGGTATAGTTTGGACTGCAATGTTGTAACCAGATACCGAAATACTGGAAACCGCATAACTGACTTGTAATTGACTTTAAGGAGGGTGGCTGCATTTTGCCTTTGCAGAAAAACAGAGCTCCCAACAGACAGCTTATTACTTTCTCGTGGTCGTAATTATGTGTTGGGTTTTATTTGACCTACTGTTTTGTCCTGCACCACAATAACACTCTTATTCCTCGCGTTGTCAAGGTTTGTTTGTGCTTTTCTCTTGAAATTATTAAAAAGAAATGAATGCATTGTGTGTTTGATGTATATTTTATGAAAAAAATGTTATTTTAGCTCGTGCATCCAAAGTGTTTTTGTGATCAGAAACTGAAGGTGTCTCCCAAAGGTAGTCCCTTTTTTTTTTTTTTCTTCTGCAACCGGACGGTTGGTGAATGCAAACTTGGTCTCTGTTGCTGTCCCTAAATGAGCCGCATTGCCATGGAAACCCCTGGTCTCCGGATGGCTGACCTCTGAACCAGTTCTTTAAGTAGGCAGTGAATGGAGGGAGTAGTGTTATCAGTGAGGTCACAATAGTATCCATGGGAACTCGGAGAGCAACTGTCAGTCATGAGTCTTTCCTGTTGAGGCTGAAGCCCGGTTCTGTGTGGAAGCCACTGGTTTGATGAAAAGAGGCACTTTAACGCAGCTAATGTAGGCAGGTCAGCCAGCGCCACTGAACTACAGGAACAAACCACAAATAAGTGCTTGATTGCATTAGGATGATTTTGCGCTTGGATTGGCGTTATAAGCGAACGGTTTGGGGGATGCACTGAATTTCGACCAAAATTTTCAATAGCAATAGCAGACAATTTAACGGATTATAATTGGAATAGAAAAATAGGATACTGTTTAAATTCTACACTATTTAAGAGTTGATATTTAATTAAAACATGAACTGTATGATCATTAGAGTAACTAATATTATATTTATTATTATATTATTATTATATTACTAATATTATGTCTTTTTATTAATGTTTATAAATACTTTTAGTCAATCTAGAATTTACATTCTTTAAATAAAATATCGTTATTATGAAAGATGCACAATATAATTAAGCCAAGATAATAATAATTATCATTATCAGAATATATTATGTCTGATTAGGCTGATTTTTGATAATATAAGGGTTTATTGTATTGTATTAAATAATAATAAGAGATCATAAATATTAAATAAAGGTGATGATTTTTTTATAATTCAGTATATTTTTAATGTTTAGTATGCACCATATTTATTTTATTTTATTTTATTTTAATATCAGCCAGGACTGTGTTTCCCAAAAGCATCGTTAGCTAACTATGGTCGTTATTTCCATTGAACTCTATTGGTAACAATGGAACTTGCGACCATAGTTGCTTTTGGGAAACGCACCCCTGATAGATCAATATGTCGATATTTGGCCATTTTAAGATTATTGGTATTGAGAATTATTTTATTTTATTTTGTTTTGTTTTGTTTTGTTTCATTTTATTAATCTTTTTAAAAGTCAATCTAGAATTTATCTTCTTTAAATAAAATAGGTTATAAAATTAGTATTAAAGTAAAAAGTTACCAAAAACGAACTATACTGAAAAAATTAGGCCGATAACGGTTTTAAAACATTTTTTGTTTTTATATATTTATTTATTTAATATTTAAGATCTTTTTTCCTGTTTAAATCAGAGATGCATCTCTTATTTAACAATACAATAAACCTTATCTTATCAAAAATCAGCCTGATTAAACTGAATAATATATTCTGATAATGACAGTAATAATTATTATCTCGGCCTAATTATATTGTGCACCCTTAATAATAATGATTAATGATTAATATTAGACTTTTTTTTTTTGTCCTAAAATGAGTCATATTTTGTTTCGAGGAATCTCAGTAATGCTGTGGCTGTTTATAAGCACAGAGCTGTTTATAAGGTTTCCTGAATTCCTGAAACAAAATTAGCGTCTGCTGATCCAGAAACTTCCTAATGTGATCGCTGGATGAATAGGTGATTTGTTGGTAAAATTTCTGCAGTCCAACCGCTTATTGTTCCTATAATAAGATAAGTCTGCTTTAATGAGCTTCTCCTCCTCTTCTGAGTTTAATCTCTTAAATCAGACTCCGTAATTACTTCATTTTTTGCTTGTTAACGGTGTTTGTTTTTGTTGTTCAAATCTTTTGTTCTCCCATCTAGATCTCTCGTTCATATTTGTAGGTGGTTGAGAATTCCTATCCTTACCCCGCAAATTAATTTCTAATTAGCACAGATAGGGGTGTCGTTTGCCTATGAATTGTTTACTTAATTATCGGAAACTCTCGCAGCTCTTAAACATACAATAGGCCTGAATGCCAACCTGCGGTGAGGGAGGGCTGGAAACCGCCACCTCTATTGTCTTTCCCTCTGGCGGCAGTGAAAAGAGCAGCGAGAGGTGTCGCTCGCATAAATAAATGAGTCAGGTGATGTCAGACCCCTCTGGCCGCATCAGGGCACTGCCCTATAGGCATACATGCACGTAATCCAGAGCCTTTTGTCTGGCTTAACTGTTCTGATGCTGAGATGTAATGGATTCTTTTGTGTGCCACCAGCTTTCTGCTCCATTCTAGTGGAGGGTGTGTGTGTGGAATGGGTGGAAACATCGGGGAGAAATGTAGGCCATGCTTTGAATGATTGGCATGACCTACTTGGCTCCGCCCCACTCCGGATTTGTTTTTTCTTTCCCTTTTTCCAAGAACGTTGTTCTATTTTGTGGAAGCTCTTGCGGTTTGAGGTGCAGCGTTTAAAATCACCGCTATGGTGTTGAGGCTTCCAGATATCTCCTTAAAGAGGTGTCGTCTTCTGTTTGTTTTGACAGAGGGCTTCATTTCGTCTAGCATATGACTGTCAGGATTGATATTTGTGAAGTTTTAAGTTGTCAATCCTGTTAAAGATCCTCATCATCTTCGCTCAGCTGCGCGGAACGCATTTAAGCAGCATTTCAATCTTTCTCTGTGACCTCTTGACATCAGGTAGACAGCTACAAACTCACTCCAGGTGTAGAACCTGGTTAGAAGCATGTCTTCTGTCTCAGCCTGCCCAAGCTGACCCATATTTTTATCATAAAATATTTGTTTTCATAATTCAGTATATTTTTAATGTTTAGTATGCACCATATTTATTTTATTTTAATATCAGCCAGATAGATTAATCTGCTGATATTTGGCCGTTTTAAGATTGTGTGAATATCAAGAATAATTTTTTTTTTCTGTGAATGTCAGTACTATGTAAATTTAGAAAACATTGCCTTTTTGTGGTTGTGATTTAGGTTTTCTTATGTAATATTTGTTTGTCTTTTTGTTGATTATTCTATGGTCGTCGTTGAAATTTGACATGCATTTTGAGAGTTTCATGTCTGCGCACCATTTCTTTTCTCTTCTCAACATGAAGTCAGTGTTGCATTTTGCTAAGCATCTGCTCCTAGAGTTATGGTTTTCAAATACAAATCCCCAGACCCCAAGACTGTTTACTTTGGCCGATCTCCCTTTGTGTCTCCAGAAAAGCAGGGCACAGGTCCCTGCAGCCCGGTAGTCTGTGAGTTTGTGTGGGAAGGCAAAACTAAGATTGTATTTCAAGATAGTATGTTAAGTTTTCAGTCAGGTGATGGCGGTTATGATGAGGAAGGTAGATTGTATTTTTTCAGTCATCCGTCCACTTTAACTGCAGCTGCAAATACCAGAAACAGGGTAAGGCCTCCCGACAAGAACTAGACGTTCCTCAGAGTGGTTCCTCTCAAAAACCATTCACAGATGCTCTTTGAAAGCCAACCACAGACTTAAAGGGATAGTTCACCTGAAAATGTAAATTGTCATCATTTGCTCGCCCTCATATCAAACCTGCATGACTGGCTTTCTTCAGTGGAGCACAAAGAAGATATTTTGAGATGTTGCTTGAACCTCAAAATTCGTCAAAATAGCTTTGTTCCACAGAAGAAAAAAAGTCATACAGGTTTGGGTGAACTGTCCCTTTAAGCACATTCATTTTGACTGTCTGGCCGAATTAGATGTTTTAACTTGCGACTGTCGTTTATCAACTCTACTACAGACAACGGAAGGTGAAAGTGAACCCAACATCTATAATAAACAGGGCACAAGGTCTCGGCTCATCCTGCCAGCTGTAAGGAAACTGTACCAGTCCCTGCTCATAAACTACTTTTGTTTTCCGCACCACCAAACCCAGCAACCCTGTCCACCGGACCATAATGTCTTTTCCATTTTTAGCCCACAGTCTTATCCAAACTTCCTCACAACAATTCCGCTTGTGAATGAAGTTTAAAGGGAGAAACAAAGCCTTATTAACCCCAAATGTGCCATGAAGTTTGATTTTAGAACATGTTTGGGTTACGCAAGATGAGAGTTTGTTGTTTTAGTATTGCAGGGTTGGACAACGTCCAACAGATGTGTATACAAGGGTTTACATCATTTTGGTATTGTTAGTTAGTGTTGACTGTGTGCATGTCATTGACTGTTTTACATTGAATGTGATGCACTTGTTTCCAAATGCATTTTTGTAATGAATAATCAGTTTTTGATTAAATTGCATCCATTATGTTTAAATATAAAAAATGCAAGTAATAAGTATTTAATTTACTGGATTATTCAAAAATTGGCATTTAGGCGTGGTTGTTTACTATATAAACTATTTTATTCATTGCATTTCAGGCAAAAATTCCCTTATTTTGATATTCTGTTACCATGACTATAAGATTTTGATCATATAGCCCACCCGTAGTATAGATGTTTGGACATTAATGTATAAGGATTTGTCTACATTTATGTTGTCCCTTGAGTAGAACTATAAATTTGGTTTGTGAAAAGAGTTCTTGAGGTATATATATGTTCAGATGCTTTCAGCCCCTAGACTCAAGAGCTTAGATACAGGAATGATGACTCCACAGGAACATCTGATACGCTTTGACTTCTACACAAACCAGATGATCGAGCCAGGCGGGGAAGCTCCGTGAAGGGATAAAAAAACTATATTTTATAAATTGCTCCTGAAAATCATAAGCGTTGGATGCGAGGGGCCCCAGAAAAGCTGAAAGGCATCAAACTTTGACACGCGCGCACTGAGCTACGAGGGCTTTCACAATAAACGTCTCCCCCTGTATAGGAAGTCCAGTCATTCATCACTGCGTGTCTCCTCCATGCTCCTTCTCTCATTGCATACCACGCTCACCCTAACAGCGTCGCTTCTGCGTTCTGCATTGATTTATAAAGGGGCAGAATTAGAGAGAGGCAGATCTCCGTTTCTGCTCCATGCATTCTGTAAGGCCCCTTCCTATTCTCCCAGAGCGTTATGGGACTTCCTCCCAGCTGTTCCTCATACTAACATACACATATTATCCGTCCATCTGGGCATTTACTATGCTGGGACCTGCAGTCCAAATCATATTTAACTTTCACGTTTCGCCCCCTCCCTTGGGCCAGACTGCTCCTGTCTCGGACCCCCAAACTGTTCCAGCTAATGCTCCCAAGTGCTAAACAGCGCTCGGAGTTCATCTCCACAGCTTTCAAATGAATTAAGACAAAGAACAGCTGGATTGCTGGAATCTGTGGATGACTCAGAGGTGCATTTAATTGATTTCTTCCATTCCATTCCATTTAAAATGAATATTCCAGGTTAAATACAGGTCTACAGAAAAACTTGGGTCAACAACTGTAGCTTCATAAAACTTTCATCCAAGTGCTTAACGCGAGTCTGAATTATTTCCTGTGGCAAACATTTATTTACTTTTGAGCATTTCTTTAATTCGAAAACTGACTTTCGGCCTTTCTGTTAAAGGTGGAAAAATCTGGTTTTGGCAACATTTTGTTTAGTCAAGACAGACATTCCACTGCATCACTATATCCATATGAAGCACTTTTAAGCATAATAGAAGTATTTTTGGTTATGCAGTGACGTTGTAGAAAACCTGGTGCATGTGTTGATGATTGTTTGTTACGTTCTCTTTTGTCTCCTGTAGTATCTACAAATGAAATGGCCGCTTCTTGATGTTCCCGGGACGGCAGCCCTTAAAGACTCCAGATCACCAACGCCAGGGCACTTAGTAAGTCCATCAGAAACTTCATATTCTGTATAGTTTACAGTGCAATCAAGAAGGTCTTATAATAAGTTGGTTATATGCAAAGCAAATGATTTGAAAGGTAACATTTTGATCTGAAACCATTAAACCTACACTAAAATATTGCAATATATTGGTATTTAACTGAATAGGCTTGTTTAACTTGCCTTAGGATCAATGGTACATTGGTGGCCTGCTTAACTTCTTTCGCGATGAACAACCGGAAACATTTTTTCCCACACAAGCATGACTAGGTTTTAGCCGAAACCTGGTTTAGGCCGAGGGATTAAGCTTGTCGTTCTAAGTGTCAACAAGCAACAGACTTATTTTCATGCCATTCCACCCCCTCCGGCAACTCATGCGACCCAACTTTTGACCTGCTTCACCCTTTCCAGACACCACGGCGGGTTACCTCAGGAATGCTCGCTCCAAATGGCAGCTAATCCATTCCGGAGACACGTTTTTTTTTTTTTTTTTCACCCTCCAAACATGGAGATTGTCAGCTCAGAACGATTGAGGTTCTGCCACGGTGACAAAGTGATCACTGACTGTGGTCCGAGCTGGAAGATTAGAGCGTTTGCCCAAGAGATTCCCAAAAAGACCTTTGGGTCAGTTCTGTCTAAACGAGAATCCAATTGAAAGTTCTCAGGCCAAAGATTACGATGGCCTGATAATAATACCGGTACACTGGGCCTGTTGAGTCTGGTGTTTTGTCTTTATTTACTTAGCATGTGTTTCATAAAGCACCTATTATCATGCTTGGGGACTCCAGACAGACTGCAAATATGCAGCGGGGGGATTTCAATCCAATTATACGGAGATGAGTTGACCATTGAAGCTTGTTGATGCTGACTTTGCTTTAACACTCAGTATTGTGTTGTCCTTACAGAACGTAGAAACACCGAATGCTACTGTTCACCCGTCAGAAAAACAGACTTCGCTTCCTCATTAGGTGTTGGCATTGGGGATTAATTTCTGGCATGCAGATCTGGGGGAATCTCTTGTGATTGGAGGATTAATTTGAGTCAGTAAATAATTTAGGTGACATGCTAGAGGGTTCATTGTGTTTCTAATGAATGGCAGGGGCTGTTGAAATCACACCAGGCTGCTGAGAGGGCTTGAGTGACCTGTGGAAACCATTTCTGTGGCTGCACAGATTGGGTCCAGAAGGCACACATGCTAATAGGGTGAGCCAGAGCGGTCCGAAAGGCTCAATTATTCAGGAACCAGGTTTGTTTAGCATTCCATTGGCATCCCTCTGAATGTGTGCAAGGGTGATATTGCAGCACCAAGCCCACCTCTTCACATCGCCTTCCATACAATGCATCTGGACCCGGGCCACATGAATAATACATCAAACCAGAACAGAGGGGCAGGTGATGTGTGAGGCATTGTGGGAACTTCAGACTTGTCAACCCCTTTGTAAGCTGTGTGAGATTTGTTTTTTCAGTCAGAATCATGCAAAAAAAAAAAGGTACTGTAACAGTGCTGTGGTTCGTGTATCAAGTAGCAATACTATGGTACCTTGAAATATACCATGTTACAGTTAGATTCCATATACTTCATAGATAGATAGAAAATAAGTTTTATTTCTAGGTAGTTTAACTGAATGTCCTTCAGCTGTTCTGTGCGTGAGTGCTAACTCTGATGCTAATCTTTCACAGAAAATATACACGACAGGTCAAGTTGTAGGCACTGAGAGTCTTGTATCTGATTAAATAATCTCAAAGTGAGATCATAAGTGCAAAACCTGGTTCTTAAAACTCACAGTAAGTCACTATGTTTAGCAAACACTTACATTAGCTACAGCCGACACAGAAGTCACACTTGGCTAGCCAGTACCTTAGCTGTTGTTTGTCTCGAAAGGATGCTTGCACATTAGGTCTAGTCAAGAAATTATGGTTTAAATAATTTATTATAAACTAATAAAGTCTTTATCAAGCTTTAGTCATGAGTCCAACAAACCGTTTTCACATTGTTTTCAAAAATCAGATTACAAATGGAAATTCCATTTAAATTGCCTGCTAATGGCATTGACAATTGATGTGTCTTAGTGAAAGCATGATGTTTGTGCTGATGGGAAAAGTGTTGCGTGTTCATGCAAAAACCAAATCATGTGCTTTGAGTTTTTCCATTAAGGCTGTTGTGGCCTTCATTTACATTGTCTGGTAAAGTATGAGGATGTAAATCTATGTGAAACCAGATGCAGATTACTAAAAGTTCTTAATAGAGATGCTAAAATGAAATTCAAAGGCATGTATCTGTAAACGGAGATGGTGATAATTGTAAATTACACCCCATTGTTAAGGATCTTACTGTTTGGCTCATACTGCTAGTTTTGGCTTGTCCTTTTCTCACTATTATCCTTCATTTGAATCTGTATTTAGCCTCTCATTCTTCCACTGCTAAAGCAGTTCATTGTGTCTTGATCCCTCTTGCTCAAACGCCTGTTTGCTCAGTAACTCAAGTAAGAGATGGAGGAGGTGAAGCCAAAAGAAGAAAAAAAACAACAGGCCACATTTGCTTCTTACTCCACAATGTGCTTGTTTTAGCAGTGCTCCAGTTTTAACAGCTCCATGTGGTGGCACCAGAAATCGTCTTTGGGTGTGTTCCTTTACTAGCAGGCGGAGAAGAGCAACAGATTAATCAGCAGGTGTAGAGCGCTGACCCTGCACTTTGTTTTGCACAGTTGTGACTTTTGTCGTTTCAAATGTCTACGACACCTCCTTGTGGAGAATCACTCCAAAGAACTCAAAGAAAACAGTTCAGAGATGTACAATGCTTGGCTAACTGTAGTTCTGAGTGTCTCATAAAATAAAATGTTGAATGAAAGACTGACCTAGCACAATTGGTAAATATGTGCTTGAGAACTCTGGACTCCATGTAATTTAACTATGTGATACAAAAGGTGGAACAATGTTTACACAATGACTCACTTTTTCTGTTTGGCAAGGTATTTTGTCAGCTGTTTTTCACTGTTGTGCTGGTCAGGCGTCTTCTCCTCCTACAGACCAACTTACAAAAGTGGATTTAGGGAGATTTATCAGGCTTCGCCCTTGATGAACTACAGGACTTGTTTGAACAAAAGGTAAAAAGATCCAGGTACTTGTTGATAGACCACAATTGAGGAAGAACCCAGGTCTGCCATCTAAGGGTGGATTCCTGCATATTGCAACCTGAAGGGTTGACTTGAGAAAGTGTCGTTTTTATGCCATTGTCCTTACATTACCGAACCCAGTGACTCAGCTTGCATATGTTTTCAGTCCTGACCATACTGTGTCCCCCCTCCACGAAGTCCTTCATTTAGGACTTAAGTTGTGTTAATCTGGTGGACACTTCCTTTCTTCTAGTTGTGAAGAGCCCACTTCAACAACAAACAGGAGGACTCAACTAAGTGTTGATATGGATCCTTGGGATGTTTGGAGTCGGCTGGTCCAATTCAGTCCGTTTGTAAGGGGGGCGAGGGGCCCAGTCTGGCGGCAGTCTACGCTTGGGATGTTGGTGTCGAAGGCAAAACGGCTGGCGTGTTGACACAGCAGGGATTCTTGGCAGTTGGATCACGCGAGAGAGAGATCATTAGCCTCAACAGCTAATATCATAGTGTAGTGGACAAACACGATCTTAGAGGAACAGTGCAAGTTGTCCTCTACCATTCTTTCTCAATCAACCTACTGACAGATCTTTAAAACAATCCTTCGATGCACCTTGCAGGGTTTCCAAAAGTCAGGCTCAATTGTCTCGGCTAATGCAATGCTAAATTATGTACAAACACAGAGACAGACAGTCAGACAGATAGATGGAATGAGAAAGGCAAGGAATAGAGAGGCAACCCAGAGATCTGGATGTGTTTGGACTGTGGGAAACGAGAGCCAGTCTGGTCTCAATGCAAGCCTTGTTCATGTTCACAGAGTGCTGGTTGGAGCAGAGGTCAAACCCACTGCCTACATAGAGGTGGGGGGAAGGTTAGCATGGAGGAAACAAGACGGCATTCTCCACTTTAGCTCCCTTGTGACGTCCTGAACCAACAAGTACCCCATTCAATCTACGGCTCACCACCTTGCATTGGCTTGTGTACACATCATAGCAGAGCTGCTTCTGATATTATTATAGTCCTACTGGTATATTTATGTGGTCAGAGTTCTGGATGTATGCTAGTAAATTATATGCTAATATAGGTTTCTCCAGTATTCCTCCAACTTCATCCTCTAAAAATGAGGTAAAAGTTATTATTGAGGTAAAAATGTCGAGAGTTTACCTCACTTTAACTACAGCAAGATTCTCTTCTGACTGCTGGTACGTCATTATGTTGTTTGTCCTGAAAGAGAAAACTGTGAAGAGATTTGCTAATGCTCACTATAATGTGCTTCTTGCTGGAACTCTTAGAATGTGAAACATGGAATTGAGCTTGTTTTGCTTAGTATTTGCATTCATGTACTTGCAACACTCGAAGGTAATATGTCCTTTTTACAATCACATTAGCCTAGCTCTGGGGTATCCAACCCTGCTCCTGGAGAGTTGCCTTCCTGCAGACTTCAGTTCCAGTTTTGCTCCGACAAGATTTTAAGTAATCCTGAAGACCCAGATTAGCTTCTTAAAGTGTGTTTATTTGGAGTTGGTGCTAAACTCTGCAGAATGGTACCTTTTCCAGGAGTGGGCTTGTGCCACCTTAACAATCTCAAAAGTCATCCTGATCTGCTGAACTATTTCCACCTTTCCAAGAGATGCACTAAAGGGTTTGTTACAACAGGTGCCACCTTTGGCCGCCTCTTGTGGCAGGTGTAGTAAACAAGATCTCTGCCTTTTAGTGCTAGCGTCAGTTATGGCGTGTGGCAGCTGGAAACATCTTTCTCTTGTTGCTAGTATGCTACACGAGAGAAATGCCTTCTAAGGGTGTTAGGTGTGATTTCTCCCACTCTCCATGCAGCTGGTCAAATGCCCAACTGGTGTTTATTTTCCTTTGGGAGAAAGAGGGAAAAGTAAACTCTGCTGCCGAGACCCATTGTTCTTTAAAACTCTCTGGCGCCGTTCACGAGTAATGAGGCCTAATGGCTATTTTCTTCTTTTCAGTTGGCTTTTTGGTTGTTTAAACATGCACTTATTTCATTCCCCCCTCCCTCACCTCTTTTTTGTTCTCATTTTGTTTTTCAGTCCAATAAGGTTCCAGTGGTACAACACCCCCATCATGTTCATCCCCTTACGCCGCTGATTACCTACAGCAATGAACACTTCTCCCCTGGGACGCCTCCCTCTCACCTCTCGCCGGAAATTCTTGACCCAAAGACAGGTAAGCGCCACCAACAGCAATTCAGATACATTTGCTGAAGCCTCGAGAAAGTAGTACGATCCAGAAATGCTGAGTTATGACTTGTTTTGATGGGGTTTATTGCAGTAATATGGGGATAGAAGTAGTTACAGGTGAAGTGTGTCACTTTTGCCTGACTAAACCAGTGGTGTTATTTTTTTGGAGCAGGACTGCCTGTTTGCAGGGCAATGGTAGACAAGGGGGAGTGTTTGAAGACTATTTTTGCAATTTGATTTGGTGCCAGTTGCAGCACAGAAGTTCACCCTTAAATTGACTTATATGTTAATATTTACATTCAGTTTTTATAATCAGCGTTTGTTTCCTCAGGCATACCAAGGACCCCTCACCCTTCAGAGCTGTCCCCATATTACCCTCTCTCTCCTGGGGCAGTTGGACAGATCCCTCACCCTCTAGGATGGCTGGTTCCTCAGTAAGTCTGAACTCTGTGGCCTTTAAATGCATAACATCAACCTTATTTTACCCATGCAGATGGCTTAATGAAGTTTGTTGCTATTTTTAAAAGTTCTTGTAGCAAAAAGAGCATCTGTTTGTCCCTGATTTTGCTTTAGCCAGTTGTTTGAGTGCTGTTCTTCTATCTTCAGGCAAGGCCAACATATGTACTCCATCCCTCCTGGGGGCTTCAGACACCCCTACCCTGCACTCGCCATGAACGCCTCCATGTCTAGGTATGTAACAGAGGGCAAGACCTTCTTTTCTGCACAACATGCTGATTTATAGTTAAACTCATATCTATTAATAGACATGAGATGCAAACAGCGCGATTCCTCCCTAAAGGCTCAGAGAAGAGTTAGTACAGGAAACTGCTGTTGTGTTTTTTACACAATAATTGCGCCTTGATACCTCTCTTTCTCTTTCAACCCTGTGCCATGTTCCAGAAAGGAAATCTTTTTTAAATGCAACACAGTTTGTTTTATCTTGCTCAGATCGCCTATGTTCAATGCTAATAGCAAAATTATTAGATAACATGGAAAATTTGTTTAGCGTGCCATTTGGTATACAAAACGATGTTGATAAATTGTCATATGCATACATATCTGACCAAACTTATTTTAGTTAGTGTTAGTGTTGCAGAAACTCGAGGGTATAAGATATTTATTTTTTCACTTTCTACCACGTCATTGCAGATATGCAAGGCATTATATGAAAGTAGCACTTCCTGAAACTCTTGCTGAATAGAAACTTCTCTAATGCATGATTTTATCATATTCTTTCCATACAGTTAATGCTTAAAATTTCCTTAGGTTGATGGATGAGTTCCGTTTTCACACGTCAGCATGAAACCTCGCAGTCTTTTAATCTCCCTCTATTGCTTTCGTGCTTATCTAATGACTGTGCATCTTTTGTTGGTCTGTAGCAGGAGAGAGATCTCTTTCTGTTCTGCGTTCGTTTTGTGGCACGGTGAAGTGCTGTAATCCAGTGGAAATATGCGTTTTACCAGAGTGTGCAAATCACAGATTGGAACACAGTTTTTCCCCCTCATCTGTGAAAATGACAATGCTGCTATTGTATTAGCTGTTATGAATCTGAAAGTCTAGAGTACAAGATTTTTCCAGATGCAGCTGCTAGAATAGTTGCTCCAGTGTAATCTATCTATCTATCTATCTATCTATCTATCTATCTATCTATCTATCTATCTATCTATCTATCTATCTATCTATCTATCGTATGCATATATTTTTATCTATCTATCATTTGCATATATTTGTATGTATCTATCTGTCTATCATTTGCATATATTTTATCTATCTATCGATCTATCTATCATTTGCATATATTTTTATCTGTCTATTTATCGTATGCATATTTTTATCTATCTATCATTTGCATATATTTTTATGTCGGTCTGTCTGTCTGTCTATCTATCATTTGCATATATTTTTATCTATCTATCTATCATTTGCATATATTTTTGTCTATCTGTCTATCTATCTATCTATCTATCTATCTATCTATCTATCTATCTATCATTTGCATATATTTTTATCTATCTATCTATCATTTGCATATATTTTTGTCTATCTGTCTATCTATCTATCTATCTATCTATCTATCTATCTATCATTTGCATATATTTTTATCTATCTATCTATCATTTGCATATATTTTTATCTATCTATCATTTGCATATATTTTTATGTTTATCTATCTATCTATCTATCTATCATTTGCATATATTTTTGTCTATCTATCATTTGCATATATTTTATCTATCTATCATTTGCATATATTTTTATCTATATCTATCTATCTATCTATCTATCTATCTATCTATCTATCTATCTATCTATCTTTCTATCATTTGCATATATTTTTGTCTATCTATCTATCATTTGCATATATTTTATCTGTCTATCTACATAACATGCATTTTTATCTATCTATCTATCTAATATGCATTTTTTCTATCTATCATTTGCATATATTTTATCTGTCTATCTATCATTTGCATATATTTTTATCTATCTTTCTATCATTTGCATATATTTTATCTGTCTATCTATCTATCTATCTATATAATATGCATTTTTTTCTATCTATTATTTGCATATATTTTATATCTATCTATCTATCTATCTATCTATATAATATGCATTTTTTTCTATCTATTATTTGCATATATTTTATGTCTATCTATCATTTGCATATATTTTTATCTATCTTTCTATCATTTGCATATATTTTTGTCTATCTATCTATCATTTGCATATATTTTATCTGTCTATCTATCTATCTATCTATTTATCGTATGCATATTTTATCTATCTATCATTTGCATATATTTTATCTGTCTATCTATCTATCTATCTATCTATCTATTTATCGTATGCATATTTTATCTATCTATCATTTGCATATATTTTATCTGTCTGTCTATCTATCTATCTATCTACATAATATGCATTTTTTTCTGTCTTATCATTTGCATATATTTTATCTGTTTCTATCTATCTATCATTTGCATATATTTGTATCTATTTATCTATCTGTCTATCTATATCTATCTACATATGCATTTTTTCTGTCTTATCATTTGCATATATTTTATCTGTTTCTATCTTTCTATCATTTGCATATATATTTATCTATCTATCTGCTTTTTATTTGATCATTATCATTATACCTATTATTCTATCATACTATTGTTCTCTCTGTCGTTCTATATATCATTCTATCTGTTATTTTCTCATTCTCCATCTGTTTCTCTATCTGTCATTTCCTATCTATCTATCTATCTATCTATCTATCTATCTATCTATCTATCTATCTATCTATATAATATGCATTTTTTTCTATCTATTATTTGCATATATTTTATGTCTATCTATCATTTGCATGTATTTTTATCTATCTTTCTATCATTTGCATATATTTTTGTCTATCTATCTATCATTTGCATATATTTTATCTGTCTATCTATCTATCTATCTATCTATTTATCGTATGCATATTTTATCTATCTATCATTTGCATATATTTTATCTATCTATCTATCTATCTATCTATCTATCTATCTATCTATCTATCTATCTATCTATCTATCTATCTATCTATCTATCTATCTATCTATCTATCTATCTCTGATGTATCTGTTTATTTATCACTCTCTGTTGTTGACTGTGAATCTGTCTCTCTCTCTAGTCTAGTATCCAGTCGTTTCTCTCCTCACATGGTGCCTCATCCTCCTCATGGCCTGCACCAGACAGGCATCCCTCACCCAGCCATTGTGTCGCCTGCCATCAAACAGGAGCCCAGCGCCGACAACGGCAACAACTCGACACACGGGTGAGTCTCTGTCCTCCATTACTCTCTCACTGTCGTTTCTCTGCTCTTCTCCGACTGACATTGTCGCTCCATCCATCTGTGTCCATACAGAAAGCCCTCGGTGCATGTGAAGAAAGAGGAAGAGAAGAAGCCTCACATCAAGAAGCCCCTAAATGCCTTTATGCTCTACATGAAGGAAATGAGGGCCAAAGTAGTGGCTGAATGCACCCTGAAAGAGAGCGCAGCCATCAACCAGATCCTGGGCAGGAGGGTGAGCGCTTACAACTCCATTACGAGAGGAACTGAGATGCATTAGTGTGTTTCTCTTCATCTTGTCTTAAAGGAACGGTTTGCCTAAGAATGAAAATTGCCATCATTTACTCACCCTCATGTCATTCCAAACCCATATAAAGCACAAAAGGAGATATTTTGAAGATAGTGCATGTCGCTCTATTCCATACAATTACAACGAATAAGCACGGGAGCTATCAAAAAGCATAATAAAAGTGGTCCGTATGACTTGCACGCTTCTGAAATTTTTCCTTTTGTGCATGAGAAATAAGCTCATTTGGGTTTGGAATGACATGAAGGTGAGTAAATGACCAAAAAGTGAATTTTTGGGTGAACTATCCCTTTAAGGAATGAAAAAAGGAGGGAAATTTGACCATATGTTCTTTTATTCCACAGTGGCACTCTCTTTCACGTGAGGAACAGGCCAAATATTACGAACTCGCCAGGAAAGAACGGCAGCTGCACTCTCAGCTTTATCCGGGCTGGTCTGCGCGAGACAACTACGTAAGTGATCCCAGAATGCAGAGTTTAATGCAAATCATGTGGGATTCAGATTCCTCCATTGTTTTTGGCAGCCAGGGGAGTTTTGCTTAATCAAACGCATCTAATTTGACCAAATCATGTCTGTCCGCAGGGAAAGAGGAAGAAACGGAAGAGAGAGAATAAACCTGATTCCCCACAAGAGAGTAAGTGTCACTGGACATCTGTATTTCTTTCTCAGTTTCTGTATGCATGATCTTTTGCTGAACTTGAGCTTTTTTTCCCCCCAGCACCCCTGTTGGTCCGATCACTCAGCTCATAGATCATGTTCAGTTCAATTTTGACATTAGACGTTAGATGACGAACATTTTAGCTTTTTTTTTTTTATTCTTAACTGGAATTAATCACTCTCATGTTTTTCCAAATCTGACTTTCTTTTTTTCTTTTTTGTTTGTGTGTTTGAAGTAATTTGGGAGCAAATGGGAGTAATTTGTAATCATAGTTTTTGTGTTTTTATGAAAATAACCTTTATTTAGTCACTGTTTTTCATGTCATAATTATTAATGTTGGTCAATTTTTGACTGAAATGTCTAAATTTAGTCATTTTTTAGAAAATGTTGTTTTCTGTTTAAAAATCGCAAGAATAATTATTCAATTAAATATTTAAACATTTTATATATTATTTTAAACCACTGTTAATTTAATATTATTTATATACTCTTATAGCATTGCTATTTTGAATGAGGTTTTTATTTATTTATTTTTGTCAGATTTTTAGTTTTAATATTTTAAATATTTATATTAAGCTTTATATATATATATATATATATATATATATATATATATATATATATATATATATATATAAAACACTGATTTAAACGTATCAACGTTTTACATTTACCAGCTTGTAGTAATGAACTATTTTGATTTAATTAAAATAGTTTAATTATCATCATAATGCTCATTTTTCTGTTTTGTTTTCATTCACCATTTGTTAATGGACTATTTGGGAGTATATTTAACCCTGTTTCCCTCTCATCTGCAGGTAACTTCTCGCCCCAGCCCAAGAAGCAGTGTGTCCCATACCTGTCGTCCGAGAAAATGTGTGACAGCCCTACCTCCTCTCACGGCAGCATGCTGGACTCACCCGCCACGCCGTCCGCTGCCCTGGCGTCACCGGCGGCCCCTGCCGCCACTCACTCGGAGCAGGCTCAACCCCTGTCCCTCACCACCAAACCAGAGGGCAGAGCCCATCACCACCACTTCCCCTTGCCAGGGAAAGCCTCGGGCTCTAGCTCCTCTTCCTCGTCCTCGTCCACCGCCTCCCATCCGAGCATCTCCCTCCACAGCCAGTCGGCAGCCCTCCTGACCCGCCCCATCCCGTTCACCACCCTGCCTCCCTCCCTGCTCTCCCCATCCTCGCCTTTCCACCAGGCAGCCCTACATTCCCATCATGCTTTGCTGCAGACACAACCTCTCTCTCTGGTGACCAAATCAGTGGAGTGAATGGGAAAAAAAACGACAAACTTTTTACACTTGTATATTGCTTTGTTTTTTACATTTTTATAGATATTAGACCAAGTTTTTAAGATAGAATGAAAAGGAATAATTATTGGTCAATATTTGACCACCCCTCTATTTTGCTTTTCTCTTTGAAACAAAAATGTATTTTTTGTAAATTGCCTTTTTCCAATGTGATTCTCCAATGTTGCTACTTGTATAAAAGACAAATGTATAAAGGTTTCTCTTCCTTTTTTTTTTTTTTTTTTTTTTTTTTTTCTTTTTTTTTTTTTTTTAAAGCCGTACTTGACAATTTGTAGTTTTAGTTCAATTCAATCTAATGGTAGTTAGGAGTTGATTTTTCATTACTGCATTCTCTCCCTTTTTTTCTTTTCTTTTTTCTTTCTTTTGGTACCACCTCACCCTGTTCCTAACCCTGTGTGTGTGACTCTCCTAAGACTCCATAGCTAATAAACCTCAAGTTATTTCTAAAGGCTGCATTGTGTTTTTTGGGGGGCGAAGATGCTGCATGTGATGACTGGCTGAATAATGCAACATAGATCTTCTGAATAGAGCCAGTATCACACACACTGGCAGTGTTCATTTATCTAGTTAGGGCTCGTGAAGTGGTGTGTGTGAAATGCTGGCACTCATGATGTGCACAAACTAAATTATATAATTCATTGTTGGCGTAAATCACAGCTTCTTAAAGAAAGAAGTGCAATGTGTTGTTGCACACTATGACATTATCCTGGTAAAAGTACTCTGGGAGAGCAAAATAATGAAAAATGTGAGCCTGGACCACACAACCAGTCATAAGGGTCAATTTTTAAAATTGAAATTTATACAGGTGCATCTCAATAAATTAGAATGTCGTGAAAAATAAAAATATTTCAAAAAGTGAAACTTTCATATATTTTAGATTCATTGCATGTAAAGTAAAACATTTCAAAAGTTTTTTTGTTTTAATTTTGATGATTAGTGCTTACAGCTCATGAAAGTCAAAAATCAGTATCTCAAAATATTAGAATATTTACATTTGAGTTTCAATTAATGACCATCCCTACAGTATAAATTCTGGGTATCGCTTGTTCTTTGAAACCACAATAATGGAGAAGAATAATGACTTGGCAATGATCCAGAAGACGAACATTGACGGCCTCCACAAAGAGGGTAAGTCACAGAAGGTCATTACTGAAAGGTGTGGTTGTTTACAGAGTGCTGTATCAAAGCATATTAAATGCAAAGTTGACTGGAAGGAAGAATTTGGGTAGGAAAAGGTGCACAAGCAACAGGGATGACTGCAAGCTTGAGAATACTGTCAAGCAAAGCCGATTCAAACACTTGTGAGAGCTTCACAAGGTGTGGACTGAAGCTGGAGTCAGTGCATCAAGAGTAACCACGCTCAGGCGTCTTCAGGAAAAGGGCTACCAAGCCACTTCTGAACCAGAGACAACGTCAGAAGCGTCTTACCTGGGCTGTGGAGAAAAAGAACTGGACTGTTGCTAAGTGGTCCGAAGTCCTCTTTTCAGATGAAAGTAAATTTTGCATTTCATTTGGAAATCAAGGTCCCAGAGTCTGGAGGACGAGTGGAGAGGCACAGAATCCATGTTGCTTGAAGTCCAGTGTGAAGTTTCCACAGTCTGTGATGATTTGGGGTGCCATGTCATCTGCTGGTGTTGGTCCACTGTGTTTTCTGAAGTCCACAGTCAACACCGCTATCTACCAGGAAATTTTAGAGCACTTCATGCTTCCTTCTGCTGACAAGCTTTATGGAGATACTGATTTCATTTTCCAGCAGGACTTGGCACCTGTCCACACTGCCAAAGGTACCAAAAGTTGGTCAAATGACCATGGTGTTGGTGTGCTTGACTGGCCAGCAAACTCACCAGACCTGAACCCCATAGATAATCTATGGGGTATTGTCAAGAGGAAGATAATAATATAACACCAGACCCAACAATGCAGATGAGCTGAAGGCCACTGTCAAAGAAACCTGGGCTTCCATACCACCTCAGCAGTGCCACACACTGATCACCTCCATGCCACGCCGAACTGAGGCAGTAATTAAAGCAAAAGGAGCCCCAACCAAGTATTGAGTACATATACAGTAAATGAACATACTTTCCAGAAGGCCAACAATTCACTAAAAATGTTTTTATTTTATTTTTTTATTGGTCTTATGAATTATTCTAATTTGTTGAGATGGTGAATTGGTGGGTTTTTGTTAAATGTGAGCCAAAATCATCACAATTAAAAGAACCAAAGACCTAAACTACTTCAGTCTGTGTGCACTGAATTTATTTAATACACGAGTTCCACAATTTGAGTTGAATTACTGAAATAAATGAACTTTTCCACGACATTCTAATTTATTGACATTCTAATTTTATCTGAATAAATAAGCTTTCCATTGATGTATGGTTTGTTAGGATAGGACGAGATTTGGCTGAGATACAACTATTTGAAAATCTGGAATCTGAGAGTCAAAAAAATCAAAATACTGAGAATATTGCCTTTAAAGTTGTCCAAATGAAGTTCTTAGCAATGCATATTACTAATCAAAAATTAAGTTTTAATATATTTACGGTATAGGAAATATACAAAATATCTTCATGGAACATGATCTTTACTTAATATCCTAATGATTTATGGCATTAAAGAAAAATCAATAATTTTGACCCATACAATGTATTGTTGGCTATTACCACAAATATACCAGTGTTACTCATGACTGGTGCTCCAGGGTCACAAATAGAGTGAAAAGGTGGAAACAAAATGTACCTTATTTACTTCTTTAAAAATCTGTTTTTGGTTTTAATGTGCTCAGTTCATTTTTGTTATTGCGAAGGAAAAACATTCTTTTTTTAATACTGTGGTTTCACTGTCAGTTGTGTGTTTATCTGGCAAACGGTGTTTAGGACAGACATTATTTGATTACACTGTGGTTTGCTTTATTGACAGGCTTGTAAGATAGAAATGTAACCAAATGTTCTCTTGATTTAAAGTGAGCTTTCTGTGATGATGAGGACACGGGAACATATTGTTTTCAGAAGGCTGTAAATAAGCAAGTTTGCAAACTCGGTCACAATTGTAAAAGCAGTGTCCAGAATTAAATATTTCCATGCGTTTACAGCACAATTATACGTGTTTTGACACACTGCCACTGTTTTTAATGAAGAGGCTTGGAAAGTCGGTCCTCTGAGATCTCATTAGCTATTTCAATTAGCAAACGGCATAGAAGGTAGGTTACGGGATTCGGTGGCCCCTGGGATGCCGACGGCTGCCAGGAAGGAGCAATTAGGTCTCACGGAGGAGACGGAGTGACCCACTAATTCAACTTAACACACATAGACGCGTTCCAGGGATGGCAAATGTAAAGCTAAGTGTGTGTTAGCTCATACACGCTTTTACCATCCAGATGTCTGGAGACCAATTTGCAGAATCTTCTGTCTTCTCAATTCCTTAAATGTTGAATTTTAGTTCTTCATTGTGTCTAGCAAGTGAACACATGAAATTGAGAATATTAGTTAATTCTGTACATAACAAAAGGTTCTTTGGGAAAATCAACTGGTTTGGTCAAGTAGCCTACAAATTGTAGTCCGTTACTTATTCCAAATTACATGACAAAAATTGTAGTTAGTAACGTAATCCATTACATTACATTAATTGGACTACTTTCTGATTACTTTTAGATTACTTTTGACCGAACCCGTTTATCACATTGTTTTAAGTAGCCCAGGTTAAAAAAAAAAGAAGTATGTACACTTCCATAATGTACTTGAAGTGCTCTATATTTGCGCACTAATTTTGTACTTAATATAGCTACTAAAATGATTCTTTAAGATAAACCTAGATCAACTAAGTATACTCAACTATGTTACTTGTAGTAGCCTTGAACCCATCTTTCATACATTAGTACACTCAAGTGAACTACAAGTGGTAACTAAATGCATTTGTTTAAATACAGAGATATGTTAAAAGCGCGTTTTAGTTCATAATCATAGCACAGTTGAGTACACTTAGCACATAAGATTGAGTACTGATCTTATAAGTTTATCTTTAGAAGTAAAGAATCATTTCAAATAAAAAATTAATGCGCAAAAATAGAGCACTTTATACGTACATTATGGAAGTGTACTTTTTTAACCTGGGAGGATAGAATCTTGTACCATATTGATATAAAAATGCAAAGAGTAAGAAAATATATTCCATTTGTTGTAATTAACAACATAAAGTGCATTAACATTACATCAATGTTTCCCAAACGGGTTCATAAATTAACTGCAGGGGGTTTGTGAGTTTAATGAAAAGCTAAGTAAATCACTGTAAAATAATTTAAAAGATGAAAAAGTAGAATTGGGGAGAATCAATCAATTCTGAATAATTTATTGCTATCTAGTGAATAATATGTAGTCATGTAATCAGTAAAAAGTATCTATAGTCTGATTGCGAGTATTTTCAAATGTAATTTAATTAAAAATGTAATGTAATCCAGATTACATGTAATCAGGTACTACCAGCACTTACATTTATCTCCTGATGTCCAGGCAGTTAGGTGTTTTTACACAGCAGTTTTAACTGGATGCTTTTATACCGGGGCCTGAGGAGAGCAGGCATTATTTTGTCTGGCTGTTACACAGCATTTGCACAACATTTGCAGCAGGTACTGTACAGAGCAGCCCTAACTATGCAAGGATGCCAAATAGCATTGCTCATTTGAGTCGGCTCTCAAGAAAACTGCTGAAGCCCATAATTACGACATGACCAGGACAGTTCAGTTGTGGTTGTTGTGGTGAGTAAAAACGATATTCTAGACTAAGGAACAGTTGACCAAGAAACACTTGAGGTGCTAAGAATGGCTTAAGCAGCATTCAGTCACTGTTTCGCAAAGCTGTGTTTTATGTTATGAAACTGACTCCTTGATTTAGTTTTGTGGGTAGCTATCGTGATGCGATCCAGTGATGGTATCAGATGGTAAAACCACGATTTATGATTGATATATAGCCTACCATGTCTCACAATGTCTTCCACATGGCAGTAACACACTACAACGAGAAAAAAACACAAAAACAACAACAACAACAACAACAACAACAACAACAAAGTATGTCTTTTAATTTATTTCATATATGAATACATGCTCAGAATCTGCAACAATTATGTAATATAATATCAGAAATTAATGTGTCAGATATATATATATATATATATATATATATATATATATATATATATATATATATATATATTTATTTATTTTATTTTTTTTTAATCTGGAATGTTAGGCCCTATTAAACTATGAAATTATATACAAATGATTAAGCTTTGAATGAATGAATAGCCTATACACATACATAGCTACATACATATACATAAATGTCTGGAGCCAACTAGAAAACTGAAACCAGATACAGTTACATTAGAATTATGTGGTCTTTAAATGTTGTAAAATGAGAAATTAATATTACGGACACCGCCCCCCAGTGGCAGACATAAATATCATATTAGTGTCTGTCAGGCATTCTGCCAGTAGATGGCGATGTTGTCTTCAGTCCTTTTGCAACGCACTTGCTTTGATTAACTGAAGCCCAATATGAAACCGGGGCTAGTTGTCACACACTCCTGGGAATGTTTGTCAAGGTAGGTTTTTGTTTGTTTGTTTCTGTTTATGTATAGACTAGACACAAACCTGGAAGTCTTTGCTACAAAAAAGCAGTTGTGGCCCAAAACGAAATATACAGTTAATTGAACACACTTTTTTTGTGTTGTCACGTGGTAAATAGTCACAATTGGCATCTACAGCAGTCAGTTCAGGTTTATACTGTATTCTCATGAGAAGGTTAGGCTAAGCCAGAATACATCATACCTTGTTTGTTGATGCAATTATCATAACTAAAAACAATTAACTCCTCGAGCATAGAAACTGGTCATCTGTGTTAATTCAAACGAGCAAAAACCCTTCTTGAGTGAAATATATTCATATGGATTCTGGCATCAGCATTTGTGCTCAGTAGACCTTGTGCACTGATGAAATCCTGCATGTCTGGATCTGCTGTGATTTCATTCATTCATGTGCAATCCTGTACACACCTTAAATCACAGTAAATATGTCAGGGGCAAAGTGTGACTATGATCACTTAATCTGAGTCACAGACACCTGAACCTTTCTTTCAGTTTTATTTTGAACTCAAAAAAAGCGTATGATCAACATTTTTATCACGTTAGTTTTCTCTGAAATCATCAGGAATACAATAAAACAGCAGTTGTGTCAGACCTTGTGTAAATGTTGTGTTTTTGACCCTGAACACAATTACTTGATATTTCAATTTAATTTAATTTATTTATTTATTTTAGTTTTGTTGTTCTAATTTAGATCAGTTATGTCTAAGTCATTGCATTTGCATATTTTGCCCTATTTAAATAGTAGAAGAAATTTATTATTGTGTTGATGAACTATTTCAAGCTCTTTTTTTACATTGCTATTGCAAGCAAAATTTATGTCAATAATACTTTAATAATAAATTGTTATTTTGCTTACTCTTTAGGTATATACACATCAAAAGTTTGGGGTTTGTCGTTTATCATTCACATTTTTAGAAAGAAATTCATACTTTTATTTAAGCAAGGACACATTGAGTAAAGACAATTATTATGTATATTAATTTGGGTTTTCTATTCATCAAAGAATCCTGAAAATTCTTATTAATTTGACAAATTTTATTAAGCAGCACAACTGTTTTAAGCATTGATAATAATAAGAAGAAATGTTTCTTGAGCACCAAATCAGTATTAGAATGATTATAATATTTTATGGGGGGAAAAAAACATAAATTAAGATCATATTATTGAAAGCAGCTATTTAAATGTATTGTATTTTTGATCAAATAAATGTAGCCTTGGTCAGCATGAGAGACTTCTTTCAAGATCATTAAAAAATTTTAATGACCTCAAACTTTTGAACAGTAGTGTATATAGAGAATACATTATGTACATAATGAGGTAGCAATAGCAAAAACACATGACGCATAAATGGAGCACTAAAAAAGCACATCATGCCACATTATGCAACTTTCCCAACCGTTCACGTCCCACTGGACATGAAACTTTACGTGACATGAAGTCACTTGATTCATTATGCTATAGAAGAGTTCAAATGAATCAGTTTCTCCACATATTCCCGTCAGTCTCTGTTCAGCTGATGGAGCTCTTCCGTGATCTGTTGGGTTCATCGATAAGCTGCGTTGCTGCAAACGTCAAGCTCAAATCTTCAGCTGCTGCCGTCTTTCTGAACGGGAAAACCTCTCTGGTAAAGCGGGTCACAAAACACGGCATCTGCTTCTTGCCACCCAACGCTTTCCCTCTGGATTCAAAGTTGTAGGCCACCTGGTAGTTTATTCGAGTCAGGAGTCTTGTGATCTCCAGATCTGGACCTCCTTCATCTTCTAGCAATTTACAAAAGGTTTGAATCAACTCCGAGCCCGCAGGATGCATGAATGCACCGTAACCTATAAAACAAATGAACCTGAGTGAGGAACTGAAGAGATTGTGACTTTACAAACTATGCAAACAATGGGATGGAGTTAATAAATCACACCTGGAGATGTGGCGTACATGACTGCTGTGTCATTAGGAATGGAAAACAGCTCAGACAGTCCTTCCTCTTCCTCTGAGAATGAAGAATCTGCCTCCACCTCCACACCTCCATCCAGTTCACACCCTCGGCAAGCCTGGAGAGCAGAAAAATATGATAATCATAAACATTCAGTTAATAGCTTTAAGAAAAATATACAGGTAAAATTATGAAATAATATCAACTCAAATCAACATTTAACATCCATGCATTTATTTATTTGGTGAGTGCCGTGCAATAAACAGAGAGAAATCCCAAAAAATTCAAAACACAACATTTTTAAGCTTAAAATGACCGAACAGCACCAGAGGCTCAAAGGAATTCTAAAGAGGAGTGTAATGTCAACACAACCATCAATATTTGCTGAAGTACAGGATCTTATGTAAGAGTAGGAGTAAAAAAGGTTAGTCTTTGAGAAAGTTTTCATAAAATGTACCTGGATCAGGAAGAGTTTGCTCTTGTCTGCCATTGACGGGCCTCCAAAGTAGCTGTAGATCTCGGCCAGTTTCACAGCACATCCGTCAGCGCCAAACACAACACCCTCCTCACCATGACTGGATATGACACCCACAAAACAGTCTTTCACCGTCGTCTTGCTCTCTGAGGATGGAGGAAATCGAATTCGTTAAACTTAGTGATGTGTAATTAAATATAATGGACAGATTCTGCACATGTTCTTTTTTGAGCTCATTTGTTCCTGTTGAAAAGTAATAATTACCTTCAGCCAACTGAAGGTAAACAGCTGTCACTATCTCTTCCATTCATATCGCGTATCATGTGCTCAGATATGAGTCTGTGTGACTTTTAGTCATCAACTAGTGCTCATATGATTCACTCATTCATTTGTGAGCGATAGCAACAGCAAATTGTCATTCAACATATCACCCAACACGAATCTTCATTTCTTTCTTTGCACAAGAGGTTGTGCCAGAGATAATTGTGTTTAATCTGTGCTCGTTGATAAATGAGGACAGTGTTAATAACAAGCATGGGACTTTGGCACCAATAAATGACCTTATCTAATGCGTTTTTAAGAAACTCAAGATGTAAAACATGAATCCTGCTAGGAAATAAATGTATTTATTTATTTTTTTAATTATTAGACTAAATATCATTACCTGCTTTAAATGCTTCATAGATCTCATCTGCTTGGATGTCCATTCTGATGTCCACGGAGAAGCCGAGCTTGCTGAGGATTTTGTGAAGTCTTCGGGTGTCTCTCCTCGCACCGTTCCTGTTCTTCAGACCTGCGCCTGGATAGAAGTTCTCCACAGACACTATCAACGCCCTGTTCTTCATTCTCTTGTTGGCTGTCAAAGGAAATTTACAAGACATCATCTTAACCGCTCTTCGGTCTAATGCAGTCACAAACTATGTGAGAATAAGGAGAGCCTACTTTATGAGTCTGTCTGAGCGTCACATAATTATATGGAGGCCATATATGGAGTTTCCTCCCAGCGTTTTCTGTGTCATGAGTCTGATGTTGTTGACACACCGGCAATTCCCTGAAAATCAGAAGCTTCAACTTTAGCTAAAAAGCCAATTTACTACATTTGTAGTAGTATTTATCTTCCAACTAACCTGCAATGCATGTCGGTGACTGAGAATGTTAGGAAAGTGCATCGCAACACAATTATCACATATATATATGTATGTATATGTGATTTGCTGATCTCTGTTTATTGTGCAACATAATAGAAGTTGAATATATTAGTTTGTGCTTGCTTTACCGTTTAAGATAAATCACAAAAGCTTTTAGGGTGAGATCGCACACCTTTATTTGTACCGAGGAAGGGTGGATATGTATGTACACAGTAGACAGATGATTTACAACTCCGCATTGTGTCAGCAACAAATTAGTTCTGTACTTGTTACTACAGGGAAGGTTTAAGGACACAGTGATAATTAGCATAAAAAAGGATGATGTGCTTTTCTTATTTTGTGCGTTTACTTTGCATCAATAGTTTTTCAAGTTTTGACAGTTTTCATATTCAGTATGTAAATTGTTGTTTAGACCACGTCCAAGTGTGGACTTTCCAGTTGTTTGTCAGGAACTACATCTTGTCATGAACAGATTTAAATATTTATAGTTTTAAATTTCAAAAAAAGAGAAAAAAAATAAAGAAATGAAATTTGAATGTCTCAGAATTTCATTTCTCACACACACCACTTTATAGTCTTATAAGAAACTGAGACAACAAATAAGAATTTAAATAATACTGTCAGTGTCAATTGATTATTATTATTTTTCAGGGTAGGCATTATTTTATTCATATTTATAAATAATAATAAATATTTAATTTATAGACTAATTAAATTTTTTTCTCACCACTTTATTTGAACAATCAGCAAAAAGTGATCATTTTATGACACAAAATAGTGAGTTTATTATCTGCTGAACTTTGTGGGGCTTTAGATGTTTATCAGTACTTGCTTATCCTATACCAATGTAAAACTGTAAGCAGACTTCATGCAGATTGCTTGTTAGCATTAACATCTGTTATTCCTGATAAAGTACTCTTGGCACATCCTGTTCTGGTCCTTGACGTCAAGAAGTACTTCAGTAAAACGATGCACATCTCTGAGGTTAAGATGCTCACAGATAATTATCGCAGGTCTTTCTGGTATTTCCGGTAGGTAGAGAATCACCAGATATTTTTCTGCATATCAGTCTGTCTTATTCACATACCAGACATTAATTTAATGTTTCTTAATTTTTTTAATTCTCTCACCTGATCACCAGTTTAGGTTATTGTAATGTTTTCAACGACTTCTATGTCTCATCATGCGGAGCCAAAATGTTCAAACTCCTTTTTTAATTATTGTAAATCTAAAAAGAGCATCTGAGTTCAAAGTATGACTAAAAACTATTTTAAGTTATGCAGTAAACATACCGAACAACTCATAAGCACACATAATAGCCATCACTCTACACACAGTTAAATGAAACCTGCCATTAGTGTTTGTGACCAACAGGCCATGTTGAAATCCTGCGTGTCTGGACCGGTTGTCAACTCGCATCAAATGAGCACTTGCACCTTGAAGTACAGTAAATACACCAAGGGCAAAGTATGAATATGACATAACCTGAGACAGAAACCTGGGCATGACTTTAGTTTCGAATTCGATCAGGATTATGATTACACAAGTGTTTCGCAGAAATGGTGTTTCATTAATATTCTGTTGCAATAGAGTTCATACTGACTGATTTTTCATTTAGTTAGACATTGTGCTTCAAGAATTGTCCAGTTTAGGTTTTATTTGAATGTCGCATATAAATAATACAGATAAACACTTAACACTTAAATAAACACTTTCAAGATTTATATATAAATATAATTTTTGATATTATTTTCTTTCAAATGAAACCGAAAATGATTGTTTTATTGTAGGAAAATACATAAAAGGAAGTAGCAAACACAGCATTATAAAACAAGTCACATCCTGCACATTTCCCAACACCTCATTTCCTATTGCTCGTGCGACTTTACGTGATGCTATGTTATCTCATCAAATGAGATAAAGTGATATCTAACATGAATCAGTTTCTCCACATATTCCCGTCAGTCTCTGTTCAGCTGATGGAGCTCTTCCGTGATCTGTTGGGTTCATCGATAAGCTGTGTTGCTGCAAACGTCAAGCCCAAATCTTCAGCTGCTGCCGTCTTTCTGAACGGGAAAACCTCTCTGGTAAAGCGGGTCACAAAACACGGCATCTGCTTCTTGCCACCCAACGCTTTCCCTCTGGATTCAAAGTTGTAGGCCACCTGGTAGTTTATTCGAGTCAGGAGTCTTGTGATCTCCAGATCTGGACCTCCTTCATCTTCTAGCAATTTACAAAAGGTTTGAATCAACTCTGAGCCAAGAGGATGCATGAATGCACCGTAACCTATAAAACAAATGAACCTGAGTGAGGAACTGAAGAGATTGTGACTTTACAAACTATGCAAACAATGGGATGGAGTTAATAAATCACACCTGGAGATGTGGCGTACATGACTGCTGTGTCATTAGGAATGGAAAACAGCTCAGACAATCCGTCCTCTTCCTCTGAGAATGAAGAATCTGCTTCCACCTCCACACCTCCATCCAGTTCACACCCTCGGCAAGCCTGGAGAGCAGAAAAATATGATAATCATAAACATTCAGTTACTAGCTTTAAGAAAAATATACAGGTAAAATTATGAAATAATATCAACTCAAATCAACATAACATTCATGCATGGATTTTTTTTTTTTTTTTTTGAAGAGTAGCCATGCAATAAGCAGAGGGAAACCCCTAAAAAAGCTGTATATTTTGTATTTCCCTTTCATTTCCTATGGTGGGCACGTGAAAGAGTAAAGTTTTTTTTTTTTTTTCCTCAAATCATGTCATTTCAAATTTTTGTGTGTTCACATTACAATTGCCACAAACGTCACCATTTGTATGAATTTTAAACAAAAAATAAACACAACTTTTAGGCCTTAAATGGTTGAGCAGCACCAGAGAGTCAAAGGAATTCTAAAGAGGAGTGTAATATCAACACAACCATCAATATTTGCTGAAGTACAGGATCTTATGTAAGAGTAGGAGTAAAAAAGGTTAGTCTGTGAGAAAGTTTTCATAAGATGTACCTGGATCAGGAAGAGTTTGCTCTTGTCTGCCATTGACGGGCCTCCAAAGTAGCTGTAGATCTCGGCCAGTTTCACAGCACATCCGTCAGCGCCAAACACAACACCCTCCTCACCATGACTGGATATGACACCCACAAAACAGTCTTTCACCGTCGTCTTGCTCTCTGAGGATGGAGGGCAGTGTTAGTGAGTATTCTGAATGCATTGTGCAAGTTATATTCCTGTTATCCTAAAAATGTAGGCTACTGTGATTATCTGCAGTCATAACTGTCATTATAATGTCAGGACTGATTCATAATGGCAAAATCTCTTCCGTGCAAACCCATTGACTCGTGCACTGAGAAAAAAAAAAAAGTTGAGCAAAATTTAAAAATTTAAGGCAACAAGCTTCAGCAGATTTTTGAGTTCTCTCAAGAGAACTCAAGTTGAGAGAACTCAAAAATCTGCTGAAGCTGGTTGCCTTAAATTTTTAAGTTTGCTCAACTTTTTTTTTTTTTTTCAAACTCATAAAATATAAAAACAATAAATAACTCTCATCCATAAAATATATTGTTCTTTGTATATATAGAATAATCTAATTGTTTTTCAACTAGACTTTACAACAACAATACTGGGTTAAAAAGAGGTCATGTTAGAGATATTAGAGAATTTCATTTTAATCTGTATTTGCTGATAATTTACTATTAAACATTAAATTAAGGTCTTATCACATAACATGAAAATATCACTGCTGATGCGAAACAACAAATTTTAATTTGATTTAATAGGGAAAACATCGGTACATCATGATGGGCTCACATTACCTGCTTTAAATGCTTTATAGATCTCATCTGCATTAATGTCCATTCTGATGTCCACAGAGAAGCCGAGCTTGCTGAGGATTTTGTGAAGTCGTCGATTGTCTCTCTTCACACCGTTTCTCTTGTTCAGTTGTTTATCTGAAAAGAAGTTCTCCACAGACACTATCAAAGCCCTGTTCTTCACAGTCTTGTCAGCTGTGTAAGGAAAATTGAAAAAAGACATGGTCTTCTCTTCTGTCAAACTCTGAACTTCAGTGCAATTGAATTGTGTCAGAATAAGATGGATGAGTTCTCTAAGGAGTCCATTTGCATATATACTCAAGTCCAGCCCTTATTTGCATGAGCTTACTTCCGCTTTATAGAGAAAGCCACTCCTAGGCAATACCTTTGTGTCATCATCTCTGTGATTATACAATGTCTGCCAACCTAAAAGGGAATAAACCTTTCAGGTGTTTTTTAGGTATTTACTCTTCGGGGGAGTTTATTACTATTATTATTATTTTTGGAAATAAATCTGTTTATAGGCACACTGTAAAAAAGAGTTTTCAAAGAAAAAAGATTATTGAAGTACATTTTACAAGGAGATACATTTCAGTCCTTCTACTTAAAAATGTGATGTTTAATTCAGTGTATAATAACATTCCTTCTGTTTGTAATTATTTGTGAAAACGACTAGCAATTTGAACATTGTTTCCTAAATCCTACGCTAATTTTTTTTCAGTGCACGTCTTGGCAACAAACAAGCTATTGAGTTCCTTTAACATATTGACCAAATGTTGTAACACTATATGTGGTAAACTGTCATAATGGGAACTTGCATTAAATAGCCAATTATGTGGTTTATGACAAATTTAAAAATGATTATGAAACACTTGCTTTTTGTTTTGGCCAACTTAGAATACATGCATTTATAACATAAAACATGTGACAACTTAACGAAGCAAAATGTGACTGAAAAACTGTAACAGATATTACAAATATGTGATGTGAAATCTTTAGTTTGGATAAAAGAATTAACAAAAAAGTCTAATTTAAGGCAACCATCATTACTTCTGGAGAATGCAAGCATTTGTGTTCCCAGTCAAATTTTTGTTTTAGCTGAGAACATATTAATTTGTTTTAACTTTTTTATATTCAGTCCAACTGAAAGACATAATGTGGAGTTCACAGCTATAGACTAAACTGGACACGTGTGGTTTGGTAGCATGCATAGCTATCTTCAGAGGAACTTTCCCTTTGATAATTTTACACTTCATTCCCCTTGTCTCAGACTTCCTCACTCTTATCACTCTGTCTTCTTTCCTGGTACAACCCGAATTCCAGACATGTTGGGACGTTTTTTAAATTTGAATAAAATGAAAACTAAAAGAATTTCAAATCACACGAGCCAATATTTTATTCACAATAGAACATAGATAACATAAATGTTTAAACTGAGAAATTTTACGATTTTATGCACAAAATGAGCTCATTTCAAATTTGATGCCTGCTACAGGTCTCAAAATAGTTGGGACGTGGGCATGTTTACCATGGTGTAGCCTCTCCTCTTCTTTTCAAAACAGTTTGAAGACATCTGGGCATCGAGGTTATGAGTTTTGGATTTTGGTGTTGGAATTTGGTCCCATTTTTGCCTGATATAGGTTTCCAGCTGCTGAAGAGTTCATGGTCGTCTTTGAAGTATTTTTCGTTTAATGATGTGCAAAATGGTCTCTACAGGTGAAAGATCTGGACTGCAGGCAGGCCAATTCAGCACCCAGACTCTTCTACTACGAAGCCATGCTGTTGTAATAGCTGCAGTATGTGGTTTTGCATTGTCCTGCTGAAATACACAAGGCCTTTCCTGAAATAGACGTCATCTGGAGGGGAGCATATGTTGCTCTAAAACCTTTATACCTTTCAGCATTCATAGTGCCTTCCAAAACATGCAAGCTGCACATAACGTATGCACTTATGTACCCCCATACCATCAGAGATGCTGGCTTTTGAACTGAACGCTGATAACACACTGGAAGGTTTTCTTCCTCCTTAGCCCAGAGGACAACGTGTCCGTGATTTCCAACAAGATTGTCAAATTTGGTCTCGTCTGACCATAGAACACTTTTCCACTTTGAAACATTCCATTTTAAATGAGCCTTGGCCCACAGGACACGACTGCGCTTCTTGACCATGTTCACCCATGTTCACATATGGATTCCTTTTTGCATGATAGAGCTTTAGTTGGCGTCTGCAGATGGCACGACAGTTGTGTTTACCAACAGTGGTTTCTGGAAGTATTCCTGGGCCCATTTAATAATGTCAATGACAGAATCTTGCCGATGAGTGATGCAGTGTCATCTGAGAGCCTGAAGACCACAGGCATCCAACAAAGGTCTTCGGCCTTGTCACTTAAGCACAGAGATTTCTCCAGGTTCTCTGAATCTTTTGATGATGTTATGAGATTTGCAAAGCCTTTGAAATTTGACGTTGAGGAACGTTGTTTTTAAAGTATTCCACAACCTTTTTACGCACTCTTTCACAGATTGGAGAGCCTCTGCAAATATTTACTTCTGAGAGATTCTGCCTCTCTTTGTTGCCCCTGTGCCAACTTTTTGGAGACCTGTAGCAGGCATCAAATTTGAAATGAGCTCATCTAGTGGATAAAAGTGTAAAATATCTCCGTTTAAACATTTATGTTCTCTATGTTCTATTGTGAATAAAATATTGGCTCATGTGAATCGAAAGTCTTTGTTTTCATTTCATTCAAATTTAAAAAATGTCCCAATATTTCCGGAATTTGAGTTCCCACTGTCTGAGGGTTTCATTTAGCGTTGAAGTTGTTCTATATAATGTTCTGAACTGAACAATTACCAAAAGTAATTATTTATAGGCAAATAGTCACAAGTTCACATGGGGAATTATGCATAGCTCTAGAGAAACGTTCCTTTTGATTACGTACATTGCAGCTTTCCCTGTGTGCCAGACTTCCTCAGTCTGTCTACCTTAGAAACATCCAAGTGTTTCCTGGTGTGTGAGAGTTAAGTTTATTCATTATGTTTACTCATAATTTAAAAAAAACTTAATGATAATAAATTAATGATTTATTTATTACTCGATTAAAAGTATTCAAGGGATAAAGTGAGCAGTAGGCCTATAGGCCGACCCCGCTCTGTAGGCTGAGCTTCTATGGTAGGCTACCGAAATGACTGGAAATTCATTTAAACCCCTTTAAACATTTTTATTCAATTTTTATGTACAAAAAAAGTCCATTTGCACCAATCATAACTATATCCATTTCCACACCAACATTAAACGTTCTGTTTATTATTTATAAATGTGCATTGTCTGCAGTCATCTGCCACTTTAAATCCACGATTGTCTAGCAGTGTTTTTATCATTTATCATCTGGAAAAATAAAATCGTTCTAAAAGTGATGTCAGTGATATTGTTCTGTTTGTTTTGGAAAAATTTGTAGTTATCGTAATATATTTATCATCCTTGGTGTGAATAGCGCTTGACATTTTTATAATTGGTAGACAATGGTCATTTTAAGAGCTGTTACACAAAAATATTCCACAAGTAGAAAGCCTCGAATGACCATTCAGTGCCAACTCATTTTCTGGGGAAGTTGCTAAAGTAAGGTCAATTTGTTGCTAAAAGTTGCTAAATGATGTTGCAATGTCATTGCGCAATTCCATCATCACGTAATCACGATGCAAAATTGTATCACTGCATCAAGCAACAAATATAGGCCCTATTTCAGATATATTTTCTTGTAAAATAATATAAATGCATAATATAATATTAAAATACAAATAACGGTATTTTTAAATACAACATTGAACTATTAAACACTTGCACATTTTTATTAGCTAGTAAACTATAGGCTACATTCTCAACAATTATATTTTTAAGCAGTGTATCAGTAGGCCTAGTAGTTAGTATGCTGCACTCTAACAAACGTCAGTAAAAATAGGGCACAATATGAAAGAATTTTCCATACTGATTTTTCATCACGCATTGTGTTTTTTGGGTTAAGACAGATAATGGATAATGTCCTGGAAAATTACTAGTGCCTTTTCCATTTTTCTAGATATTTTTCTTTACATGTACTAACTGATCAACAATCGCAGGTACTAATAATGTGTAGGCCTATCATAAATAAACACTTAAATCAATTACTATTAAATTGTACAACTGCAAGTAGCAGCTAACTTTTATGCCTTTTTTATTGTGGATAGGATAGTAGAGTGGCGACAGGAAAGCATTGGGTGGAGAGAGAGAAACAGGATCGGCAAAGGACCTCAATATGGGACTCGAACTCGGGTCGCCCGGAACGCAGTTGCGCTGTATGTCGACGCACTAACCACGAGACCATTGCCGCCGATTGAAATTAATTTAATTAATTCCGTCTAATTAATTCCGAATCTAATTTCGATGGAAAATGTGTGTCTTTTTATCATTTGAATCACTTCAAAAGTTGCTTAAAGTTGGCAAATAAATTTTTAAAATAGCTAAATTTGTTGCAATGCGCTTTTCTAATAAAAAGTTGCTAGGGTAGTCTGAAAAGCTGCTAAATTTGGCAACAAAATTGAAGTGCTTCAGTTGTAGTTGGGATGCAGTTGCACCTCCCGGCCTGAGCGCGGCAGCAGAGCGCGCAGCTCCCGGCAGATGAATTACGTCAGAGGAGTGTGTGGTACGCGACTGTTGTCGGTAACGTGGAAGTGGGAGAGTCTTACAGAGGTAACTTAGTGGTTTACTTTTCAGTAAAAGGTATTATTCTTTATTGTATTTAGATATAATATATGTTGTGATTGGATACGGGGCTTGAACACGCTTAAAGAGACTGTTTAAATCTAAATCTGTCAAATTAAGTTTGTTTTGGTAATACGTTTGCTGAAAGTGAAACCAAACCAGGGTCTGATTCTTATATATGTACCAGTTCATATCTGAAACGTAAGTTAATCAAACTAATTCATAAATAGTTTATGTTTTAGAGTTCGTACGAATTCTGCTTACGGTAATGTCAGTCATGAATGGGATGTAATCAGACATAACTTATCTGTTTTTCAAGAGTGTGTATGGCATTGCAAAGGCCAAGCAGCTGCTGTGAAGACATGCCTGCAAAAAAGAAAAACGCCGTTCCTGACAGGTTAGCTTTTATAATTTGACTTGTTTCATAAGGTTCATGAATTAAAGTTAAGCTTTAAGGATTGTTTACTGAAGTTGTGTGTCTCCTTTAGATGGACAGACTATACAACGGTGGGTAAACGGATCCCTGGAACTCGCTTCATCGCTTTTAAAGTTCCCTTAAAACAGGTTTGAAGACATCCACAAACCCTCCACCTGTTTGAAATGTGCATGAGAGTTTAGATTTAATTGCAGTGCTTTCTGGTTTAGTCTTTCAGATATCATTTAACGCAATCAGAAGCCTTTGGACCGTTTGATCTTGTGCATTTGTTGGAGAAGGAAGGACAAGAACTGGGTCTCATCATTGATCTGACCTTCACAACTCGCTACTACAAAGTAGAGGTGGGAACTACAGCCTAAATAAACATCTAACCATATTGTCTCCTCATGAATGTGTAAACATCTCCGTGCTGGAAGATCCAGCTTGACGAGATTTTGTCAGGCTGGAGGGAAGTTGTTGTACTGATTGTCTATAAATGTGTGATTGTGTTCGTGTCAGGATTTGCCAAACACATTGCACCACCTGAAGATCTTCACAGCAGGGCATGAAGTGCCAAACGATGCCACGATTCTCAAATTCAAGAAGGCTGTCAGACATTTTCTGCGTGATAATGAAAACAACGGTGAGTTTTTAACGGTTAATTAAATCAATCTGATATTAAAAATGGCTTTCTTAAGTTGGTACTGTTTGGTAAGCTTTTATAAAAGTCCTATATGCTCACCAAAGCTGCATTTATTTGATGGAAAATACAGTCAAATTGTGAAATATTATTACAATTTAAAATAACTGTTTTCTATTTGAATGTATTTTAAAATGTAATTTATTTCTGTGATGCAAAGCTGAACTTTTAGCATCATTACTCCAGTCTTCAGTGTCACGTAATCCTTCAGAAATCATTTTGATGTGATGATTTACTGCTTATGAAGCATTTATTATTAATATTAATGTTGAAACCACTTAATATTTTTTATGGATTTCAGGATTTCTTGATGAATAGAAAGTTTGAAAAAACAGCATTTATTAGAAATAGAAATCTTCTGTAACATTACAAATGTCATGTTTGATTAATTTAACGCATTCTTGCTGAATAAAAGTACAAATTTCTTTTTTTTTGTTATTAAACAGTAGTGTACATGTTCCTCATCGTATAGTGAACAATTCATTGATGCATGTTATGAAAAATAATGCTCATCAAAATGCAAAAACTTGAAATTCGTTTTTTTTTTTTAATGTCCCATCCTAATGTTTAATAAAACCTATTTCACTGAGAAATGTCATTATAGATGTAAATTAGTTTGCATACATTGTTTCATGTTGAGTTCAGCTGGAGTTTGTTTAACAAAATACTGGCTTTTTTTAACAGATAAGCTGATTGGTGTTCATTGCACGCATGGTTTGAATCGCACCGGCTATTTAATATGTCGGTGGGTAAAATTACTTTCTTTTTGCTCATTTTCCGTATTCGTGATCCATTAACTTTGACTTTAGATGAGCTAGTGCATCCAGCAGTTGTCACTTTGTGTATATTGTGTCATAGATACCTAATCGATGTTGATGGGATGAACCCCCAAAAAGCAATTAATTGTAAGTATGCTCACTTAAACTTACTGTATGTATTTGCATGCTTTTAGGTATTTTTATTTGAATGCTCTGATTTCTTCCAAGTATTCAATGAATCAAGGGGACACTCAATTGAGAGGCAGAATTATCTTGATGACCTGAGGACAGGGCCCATAAGAAGGTGAGCTTATCTACATGCCATTAGAGCCCAGTAAAGCACACTGCATTGTATTTAATACATAAATTTCTAATGCCTCCAAATTATCAACATGAATAAAACTGCTGCACAGTCTACTACATGCCTTCTACTTTCTGATTGATAGTTTAGACCTTTTTAGCAAGTAAAAGGATTTTTAGTAGCATTAATGTTCAGGTCATGGTACACTTTGTGAAATCTTTGCTGATTTTTAAAAAGTAAACGTAAGAACTTTTATATTGTACATAATATCCAAGATAAACATTTACTGGGCTGAAACAACTTATAGGTACTTGATTATTCATACACCTTTTTTTTTTTTCTTTTTTAAGAAAAATCTTGTTAAAATATGACTAGCAATAATGATCTTCAGTCTTTTAAGAAATGTTTGTTTGTTCATCTCTTAATCATCATTGTATTGCATTGCATTATGTTTTGCCTCCCACAATAAAAACTACAGAGTTTTGATCATAAAACTAAGCATTAATATCACCTTAGTAAGACAACAAGTGATGTTTATATGCATTTTATGTAAGTAGTAAGTTATGCAGTTACATAGAACTCTTTGATTTGCATTACAGGTTATCAGAATTTCATGCTTTTGACCATATAAATATCAGCAACTTCACCAAATTGTATATTTGGACTCAGTTTTTCCTCCTTGATTATGAGTTTCATATTTTCACTATGTCCTACTATATGAACCATAAAAGCCCTGATGTATCGAATATGATACAAAACATAAAACACACATGCAAACTTTTTTAGATTTTATTTTATAATTTGTCTATATATGGGACTATTATTGCACATGTCAGGCTTTACAGTGTTAACTTTGCAATTTTGCGTGCAGTAATGAGGGCATGGAAGAACCAGACCAAAAACCCGCCCAGGGACTTGCAAACGAGCCACGAGATGATGCTCCACCTCCTCCTCCTCATCATCATCATCATCATCATCATCAAAGGTAACAGCATAACCGCGATCCTCCTTTTAATGGATAAGGGGCTCACCAATGGCACGGGGAACCCCAGAATCAGTTTTTGTATGCTCAAATCATCAAATCTTTAGACAACATGAAATCAAAACAATCTTTTTTTTTACTGGATGAAAGCTGTTTCTTTACTCAATCTCACAATTTCTCCTCAGACCGTTTCACCAGAACAACAACATGACTTGGTTTAGGCCACCTGAGCACCAGCTCTTCCGTCCGCCCTTGATTCCTCATCCACCTCAGGGCGTGAGACCCTGTTTTCCCAACCAGTCCATCAGGGGATTCCACTTCGGACATTATCCACCTCCACTTCCCTCCTACAGTTTTGGTGAGCCATACCACAATCCACACGAGCCTCCAGGGGGATCCACGAGACCTCCAGGGCCTCACCGAAAACCTCGACATAGACACAGGAATGGTCCGTTTGATAGGACTCCTCACTGAAACCATGTTCAAGACAAACTGCTGGACTGTGCTTTTTCTGAACACAAGTTGCTAGTAGGAACTCTACTTTTTCTTCGATGGAGTAAATGAATTTGGTCTCCGTAAGAGGTTGACTGTTTTATTAGACTCTGCTAGCTAATAATATTACTAACTAAGTTTTGTCGTGGTTATCTGTTAGTAGGTCTTTTTATCTAGCAAATATAATTCACGCACATAATCTATAACAGCTGCTGATCTATCTTTCCTTTAGTTTTTAATGAAGTGAAATATTAAACACCATTGCAAGTGCAAGTTACAGTTGTTTTATTATCTTATTGTATTTTACACATTTTGTATTTCTTTTTTTTTTATCAGTTAAAATATTCTGGCAGATGTATGATCTATTATTTAGGCTACAAGTCTACTTATCAGATGTTCTCAGTGATCCGAGAGAACCCAGGTTGAGATCAACCTAATAAACCTAATTTATCTGCACAGTCGCTTGTAATTATGATAACTTTTTCTTGTAGTTTTAGAAAACTTGATATTAATAAGTAGCAGATATCCTGTCATCACAACTGAGGAAGGGCAAAATTTAAATATCCAAAACAATAATTGCTGTGTTTCTATGGAATATTACAAAAAATTGTTTGATTTATATGAAGTTATTTGACATTTAGAAATGTACTATATACAGTGCTGCTTGAAAGTTTGTGAACCCCTTGCAGAATCTGTGAAAATGCAAGTGATTTTAACAAAATAAGAGAAATCATAAAAAAAAATGCATGTTATTCTTTATTAAGTACTGACTGTCTATATAGTACTATACTGAGTAAGATAGTGTCTGTCTATACAGTACTGTCCTGAGTTTTCCAGCATCTTTTGCATATTTGAACCCTCTCCAGCAGTGACTATGATTTTGAGATCCATCTTTTCACACTGAGGACAATTGAGTGACTCAAACACAACTATTAAAAAAAAAGGTTCAAACATTCACTGATGCGCCAGAAGGAAAAACAATGCATTAAGAGCCGGGGGGTGAAAACTTTTGAACAGGATGAAGATGTTTGTTGAAATATAATTTTTTTCCATTTAGTACTGCCCTTCGGAAGCAACAGAAGATACTTGCATGTTTCCCGGAAGACAAATTAAGCACAATTTACTTTGATGTTCAAATTCAAAACGTTTTCACCCCCTGGCTATATATATGAAATATACTGCTGTATATTTGATGTTGTGGGCCTATATTTCTGCTGGAGGTCCTGGACATCTTGTTTAGACACTTGACATCACTGATTCTGTCAAATACCAACAGATAAAAAATCAATAAGTGACTGACTCTGGTTTGGATCTTCCAACCATACAATAATACAAACACAAACCTCAAAAACAACACAAAAATGGGTCACTGAGCATAAAACCAAGCTTCTGCTGGTCATTCCAGTCCTCTGACCTGAACCCTGTAGAAAATGAGTGAACTGAAGAGAAGAAGCACCAACATGGAGCTGTGAATCTGAAGGGTCTGGAGTGATTCTGGATGAAGGAATGGTCTCTGATCTCTTGTCAGGTGTCTCTAACCTCATCAGGCATTATAGGAGAACATTTAGAGCTGTTAAACTGGCAAATGGAGGTTTCAGAAAGTATTGAATAAAAGGGTGCCGTTAATTGTGTCCAATGTGTATTAGAGAAAAACATATATTTCATAATGATACCCCCCCCCCCCCCCATTTTAAATTCGTCTTATCCAATGAAAGGTTAGATTATTGTTATTTTTTTAAATAAAAGATCAAAAGGATTAACAATGCAGATTCATTTTCACAGCCTTCTTTGATCATATTTACTAAGGGTGCCGATATTTTTGGCCATGACTGCACATTAGGGATGCAGCGATTAACCGGTTTCGCGATTAACCGCGCTTTAAAACGTCACGGTTAATTAATCGTAAAGGTTCCGCTAAACCGAGTGTTTCTTCTGTTGCAGGTTGCGCAAAATGAAAACAAAGTTACACTAGCGGTGCACCAGCTTAAAATGACGTGCTTATCAGAGACACGCAGGCTACTACACGCATTAGATTAGTGACAGGACTAAACAGCGATATGCCTGTCGACAGTGTGGGACCATTTTCAGTACACCAAGAATGACCAGAGTGTCATTTAAATATTGCCGTAAAAAAAACTGCTGCTAAAAAGCGAATGCATAAGGGATCATGCACGGCTAGCTGTACATTGAACAATTTTAATGCACAACGCGAAGGCAAGAACCACCTGACGCGAAGCTACGGCTGGTTAGCTCAGCATTCTGCCCGCTTCAGATCAGAATGAGATGAAATAGTGCAGTAAGATCACATTTATTTGATTGAATTAATTATAATATTTAGCTACTTGAATTAATTATTCGATTGAGAGAGAGAGGTGAAAACCAGATGATCATGCGTCTGTGTCTCTCCAGTAGGCTATTTAATCTATTTTATTAATAAAAGTCGCGGGGCAGCGTTCTCAAGAAGTTTATCCTCCTGAATGTTTGTATGCGTGCGCAGCGCGATCTCCGATCTCACAAACCAAAACAATAGACATGATTTTTTTCAGGCCACATGTAAAATCATATGAATTATTATGAAGATTATTAAAATGAATACGTATGGATGACTACAATAATATTTCAGTTTATTTCCATCATTAGTAACAGTTTCCCCTGTGAGGTAAATAAAGTTAATATTAGTCGTATATTAATAATACTTAATTAACTTTAATATTATTGTAGTATTATTCACAAGTAAAAAAACAAAACAAAACAAACAAAAAAAATTCACCAGGTTTCCAAATTCTCTACCCCAGGTCCAAAAGAAATGTAAATAATGTAGCCTACAAACTGAAAACATTAAATACTTTTGTGATCTGTTTCTATTTTTTATTTTCAAAAGAGAAATACTGTCATGGATGTTTTCAGAGCAGCGGTCACCTTTTTTCATTCTAATGGGAGAGATGGACTTTTGTTTGTCTTTTGTTTATTATTATTTTGTGCTGTATTGTTGGTTACGGTGTTATTTCTGTTTCAGAAGCTAGCAATAAATAACACTTTAACATCTAAAGAGTGTTTATGTGATTTTATACATTAATAATGTTGGGAAATTAATAAATACATAATAATCGTAAAACCGTGATTATTCCTCAGACAATAATCGTACCAGCAAAATCTATAATCGTTGCATCCCTACAGATAGATGGATACATAGAATACAACTAACCTTGCATTTCTAACATTGGTGTAATTTGAATCTTCCAATTACACTTATATATCTTTATTCTATCTTTATTTAAAAAGATTTGTGTGTGTGTTGTTTTTAAATGCAATACAATTTTACCTCGAAATAGAATTTGCAGGCAATATTTTGATTAAAAGTATATAAAACACTGCATTTCTGTGTAAAAATATAATTAAAAGCAACAGCATTAATATACTATCATCATCCTGAAGGAACACACAAGCCTCATAGTGACAGAAGCACGAAGCTCTAAAAATATGCTTAGAAGTGCTTCGCGATTGGTCAATCTGAGGCATGACTTCACCGTCAGCTGACGGCAGTGGGCGGGGTCTTTCCAGACGATGCAGGAAGTAATATGGTATTACAGTTAATATGAACACTACAAGCTTTGTTTTCACAATGTCTAAATATGACGAAAATATATGAGATAAAAACATCAACGCATCTTTGAAAGCGTAAAGGAGTGCGGTGAAATCAGGTAGGAAAGTTATTTTACCTTCACGCGAGACTTATCTTGCTATCATTGTTTGTTGCTGGTGGTTGGCCTGTCAATAATGGGTGCCACCAGCCTCATTTAAAGTAAAAGTTTAAAGTCGAGTATCGTGAAGTTAGCATATTATTGTGCATCTGTATACATATTTAAATGACATAAAAGCGTATTTTGACATATTAGCAATGTAAGTTATCAAAGTAAATGAATTAGAAAACAAAATATCAAACCAAGTGACATTTATTTTATTATAAAACAACACCTGTTCCAGTTCTGAGAAAAGGCCATTTATTGGTATTTTACAGTAACACTTTATTTCATATTTTGATGTCTAATGCAATGACTTTCAGACATTTTAATGTGCCCAAATGCTTTTTGAATCCCCTTTTTAGAGTATCAACTTCATTACCTTACATGTTAGTAACTCCACCCAAAGTAGAGTTTTATTAGTCAGCGTACAAACAGTGTAAACTCAGTGCAGTATGCTGAAAGTGTGTTATTGATCTGCAGGCAGGAGCCATGATGTCTGAGCACAGTGACTCCAGTCTGCCGTCTGAGGAGAGGGTCCGCGCTCTCACCAAGCTGGGCAGCTCTGTGGACGTCAGCGAGGACGTGCCTCCCCGCCGGTACTTCCGCTCCGGGATGGAAATCATCCGAATGGCCAGCATCTATGCAGAGGAGGGGAATGTCGAGCATGCATTCATTCTTTACAATAAGTACATCACGTAAGTACAGCAAGAGCAGCCTGGAAGTGCCAAATGCCTGGCATGTTGGTTGTTGATTGCACATATCAGAAACATCAATCACTCTCCTGATGGAAAATTTCCATTAGTACGGTACAAAATAGGGCCTAAACTCTTAAAGTCAATAATTTTTTTATTTTTCAGCTACTGATAAGTGAAAAGAGGTGCTTAACTTTCATAAAATATTGATCATCAATGTCAAGAGGTCAAACTAAATGTTATAAAAGCTGAGCTGTTTTGTGTTATATTTATTTTATAAGATTTCCAATTTTTGCAACCCTATATCAAAAACTAAATTTAGGATGTGTAAATAGTTTAAACTCTGATTTGGCTGTTTATTACAAATAATTAGAAATAAACATTAAGTGCACTTAAAAATGAAATAGAAATAAATAAAATAATTCCTATTATATACTGTATATTATCTGACCCTTGACCACAAAACTAGTCATATTATGTCATATTATGTAAAGCTGAATAAATAAGCTTTCCATTGATGTATGGTTTGTTAGGATAGCACAATATTTGGCTGAGATACAACTATTTGAAAATCTGGAATCTGAGGGGGCAAAAAAATAGAAATATTGAGAAAATCGTCTTTAAAGTTGTCCAAATGAAGTTCTTAGCAATGCACATTGCTAATCAAAAATTAAGTTTTGAGATATTTACGGAAGGAAATTTTCTAAATATCTCCATGGAACATGATCTTTACTTAATATCCTTATGATTTTTGGCATAAAAGAAAAATTGATCATTTTGACCCATGCAATTGTATTTTTGGCTATTGCTACAAATATACCCCAGCGACTCATGACTGTTTTTGTGGTCCAGGGTCACATACAGTGGGGGAAAAAATTATTTGATTCCCTGCTGATTTTGTATGTTTGCCCACTGACAAAGAAATGATCAGTCTATAATTTTAATGGTAGGTTTATTTGAACAGTGAGAGAAAGAATAACAACAAAAAAAATTGATTTGCATTTTAATGAGTCAAATGAGTATTTGACCCCTTTGCAAAACAGGACTTAGTACTTGGTGGCGAAACCCTTGTTGGCAATCACAGAGGTCAGATGTTTCTTGTAGTTGGCCACCGGGTTTGCACACATCTCAGGAGGGATTCTGTCCCACTCCTCTTTGCAGATCCTCTCCAAGTCATTAAGGTTTCGAGGCTGAGGTTTGGAAACTCAAACCTTCAGCTCCGTCCACAGATTTTCAATGGGCTTAAGGTCTGGAGACTGGCTCGGCCACCGCAGGACCTTAATGTGCTTCTTCTTGAGCCACTCCTTTGTTGCCTTGGCCGTGTGTTTTGGGTCATTGTCATGCTGGAATACCCATCCACGACCCATTTTCAATGCCCTGGCCCTGACGGTACATGGCCCCGTCCGTCCATCGTCCCTTTGATGCGGTGCAGTTGTCCTGTCCCCTTAGCAGAAAAACACCCCCAAAGCATAATGTTTCCACCTCCATGTTTGACGGTGGGGATGGTGTTCTTAGGCAGCATTCCTCCTCCTCCAAACACGGCGAGTTGAGTTGATGACAAAGAGCTGGATTTTGGTCTCATCTGACCACAACACTTTCACCCAGTTCTCCTCTGAATCATTGGCAAACTTCAGACGGGCTGTACATGTGCTTTCTTGAGCAGGGGACCTTGCGGGCGCTGCAGGATTTCAGTCCTTCACGGCGTAGTGTGTTACCAATTGTCTTCTTGATGACTATGGTCCCAGCTGCCTTGAGATCATTGACAAGATCCTCCCGCTGATTCCTCACTGTTCTTATGATCATTGAAACTCCACGAGGTGAGATCTTGCATGGAGCCCCAGTCCGAGGGAGATTGACAGTTATTTTATGTTTATTCCATTTGGGAATAATCGCACCAACTGTTGTCACCTTCTCACCAAGCTGCTTGGCGATGGTCTTGTAGCCCATTCCAGCCTTGTGTAGGTCTACAATCTTGTCCCTGACATCCTTGGACAGCTCTTTGATCTTGGTCATGGTGGAGAGTTTGGAATCTGATTGATTGATTGCTTCTGTGGACAGGTGTCTTTTATACAGGTAACAAACTGAGATTAGGAGCACTCCCTTTAAGAGCTCCTTTCCTGTATAAAAGACACCTGGGAGCCAGAGATCTTGCTAATTGATAGGGGATCAAATAGTTATTTGACTCATTAAAATGCAAATCAACTTATAACTTTTTTGAAATGCGCTTTTTGTTTCTGGATTTTTTGTTGTTATTCTGTCTCTCACTGTTCAAATAAACCTACCATTAAAATTATAGACTGATCATTTCTTTTGTCAGTGGGCAAACGTACAAAATCAGCAGGGGATCAAATATATTTTTTCCTCCCACTTTATAGGTATATTTTTTATTGTTATGAATATACTCATAAAAATAGATTATTTTAATGATAAAAATATTCTTATTATTTTGCTTGCATTTATTGAACAGCTTCCTTACATTTTAACACCGTCTTATTTATTTTATTTACTAGAAATACATTTCTTAATATACTAGAAATAAACATTTATTAAACATCAAAACTAAATATATTAAAAATCATATTAATAAAAATACAATAAGTTAATATAATACTATGAAATATTATATAAATAATAAATGTGTATAAAATACTATTATTAAAAGATAACATTTGTGAAATAATAAATAATGTTCCTGCATTTAACTTCCTTTTAGGTTGTTTATTGAAAAACTTCCTAAACATCGTGAATATAAAACAGCCAACATTCCTGAGAAGAAAGAAACGATGAGGGTAAGATGTGATTTTCCTCTTGCTGGGGAAAGTTAAAGCATCATAATGCATGCCAAATGTGAGAGAATAACTCAAGCTAATGAATATCCCTTATTTTTTTCATGCTAGAAATTAAAGGAAGTTGCTTTTCCGAAAGCTGAGGAACTGAAAAAGCTGCTTCTCAAGCAGTACGACAAAGAAAATGCTGAATATCTCGTCCAAAAGGTGGGTTACAGAGCTTTCTTAAATGATACCCACAAACTCGTTCAAGTAATAGTGTTTATTGACGGGTGTGTGACTCCTGGCAGCAAGTGGAGGATGAGGCCCATGCTCGAGAAGTGGCCAAGAAGCGGGAGCAGGACGCTGAGAAGCAGAGACTGGCCGAGCAGCAGCAGCGTCAGCGCGAGCAGCAGCAGCGTCAGCGCGAGCACGAGCAGTTCAGCGCCTTTGAGGAGAGGATCCGCAGGCAGGAGCTGGAGAAGGAGCGCCAGCGCGTCGTGCAGGAGTTCGGCATCCCGGCGTCACCCAGCTCTCCCCGAGATCTCCTGGTGTCTGATGTACAAGGACCTCCACAGGCCTCGTTTTCACCTCCCACGAGCCCCGGAGGAACCCCGAACCACGTTTCTCAAACCTCACCCCTCCCAGCGTTTGACCGCTCACTGAAGCCTAGTGTTCCAGTCAGTGCAGGACACAGTGAGGCCTCTCAGTTTGCACTTCCTTGTTCATTGCTGACCTACATGCATTACGATTGTCCAGTCGTTAAGTTGAGATTATATGCGTTTTTTTAGGTGCGCTGGTAAACGGCTTGCGGCAGCTCTTTGTGCCGGCCGAGCTGTGCCAAAGGTTTTTAAAGCTAGCAGATGCCAACACAGCACGGGCTGTGGAGACCTGTGGGATTCTCTGTGGCAAGCTGGTACGTCCAAAACATGTTCAGACACATGCACACATGCAAGTTTTTACATTTTAGCTATCCATTTCGGTAAATCCCACTTAAACTAGGCTATATTTCAGTCAAAATCTAAAGAAAAAAACTAAAAGTAAATAAAGTTTCTTTTTATGCCATTACGATTTTTTTTTATTATATATTTTTTTTTCACAACAATAAGCAGATTTTACCACAAACTTCTTGTTCACGTAATGCCTTTGGACTGTTTATGTATTAATATGGCTATTTTTAATACAGAGAAAACATTACCGTAATACCATAATTTTTAATTAGCAACTGAAATTAGAGCTAATACAAAAAATATTGTCATAATGTATTAATCATTTACTATTAATAATGTAATTTAAGCACATCTTTATTAGCACATCTTTACTGTAATATAAATATTAAATTATTACATTGTATTTATGCATAATGGTAATATCTCTTATACTACCTTTTACGTCTTAGTTAATTTAAAAAAAATGATGATAAAATAATAAAATAAAATTGGGGCCATTAATATTTTTTAAATGTCTCTTATATGCAGTGCTGAATTTTAGCATCATTACTCCAGTCTTCAATGTAACATGATCCTTCAGAAATGAATATGCTGATTTGCTGCTCAGTTATTATCAATTATCATTGGAGCTCAAATATTAAAATTGGATATTATTATTATTATTAATATCAAGATTGGAAAATTTTTTGCTGCTTCATTTTTTTTTTTTTTTTTTGTAAAAAGAAAATCAGGATTCTTTGATGAATAGAAAGTTCAAAAGAAAAGCATTTGTTTGAAATGAAATCTTTGTAACATTTTAAAGGTCTTTACTGTCATTTTTGATAGAATTAATGCATTCCTGCTGAATAAAAGTATTAATGGCTTTCAAAAAAATGACAAAAACAAAAAAAACATCAAACTGCAACCTTAATAACATTTCTGAGGAAATCCGTATTATGATGAGCAAATCACAAAACCGTTTGCTTGTCTTCGTTCACAGATGAAGAACGCCTTCACAGTGACACACGTGATCGTACCCAAGCAGAGTGGAGGACCAGATTACTGTGACACTGAGAACGAGGAGGAACTGTTCCTAATCCAGGATCAGAATGATCTCATTACACTGGGCTGGATTCATGTATGATGTTTTCTGCATAGTCACATGACTTTTTTTTAACAGTGTCACTGTAATTATGTGTCTTGAGAATAATCGATCTCTTTTTTTTTTTTTGTTTATATAAGACCCACCCGACCCAGACGGCCTTTTTATCCAGTGTGGACCTGCACACACATTGCTCTTATCAAATCATGCTTCCAGAGTCTATAGCCATTGTGTGCTCACCTAAATTTAATGAGTACGTTTTTAGCTATATGCCGTGTTACTTGGTTTGAGTGATCGTTAGCATGCATATCAGAAAAATAACAGTCTGATAATTTATGCTCCAGGACTGGCTACTTTCGGCTGACAGACTACGGGATGGACGAGATCTGTTCCTGCAAACAAAGAGGATTCCACCCGCATCCAAAGGAGCCGCCCCTCTTCTCTGTGAGTGATGCCTGATTAGTGAATCCTAAATATTAAACCTCAGTACTTCAAAGAATATCTTATCCAAAAAATTAAAATAGGTTATCCAAGATATAGATGAGTTTGTTTCTTTATTGGAACAGATTTGGAGAAATGTAGCATTACATCACTTGCTCACCAGTGGATCCTCTGCAGTGAATGGGTGCCGTCAGAATGAGAGTCCAAACAGCTGATAAAAACATCACAATAATCCACACCACTCCAGTCCATCAATTAACATCCCGTGAAGCAAAACGTTTCTTTGTTAAAAAATCCATTATTAGAGTATTTTAACTTTAAACCATCGTTTCTGATCGAAATAACCAGTCTATAATCCATAATAAAAAGTCCATCCCCTGTTGTTCCTTCACATCAAAATCGACCAAAATATTTGTTTAGAACTGTTATGGATTGATTTTTGATTGTAAACTGTGCTTGATCTGTGCATATTTCTCTCCTGATTCAAATGAGATGAATTTTTCACTAGAGGAAGCAATTTTATAGAGGACTTTTATTATAGCCAGAAGCTGTAATGATGAATTTGTTTCTTAAAGCGTGCAGTTTTTCATGTCACAAGTTGTTAATTGATGGACTGGGGTGGTATGGATTAGTTGTGGATTATTAAGGTGTTTTTATCAGCTGTTTGGACTCTCATTCTGACGGCACCCATTCACTGCAGAGGATCCATTGCTGAGCAAGTGATGTAATGCTACATTTCTCCAAATCTGTTTTGATGAACAAACAAACTCATTTACATCTTGGGTGGCCTGTAGGTGAGTAAGTTGTCAGCAAATTAAAATTTTTGGGTGAACACTTCCACAAACTCTGTTTGATTGATCTACTTTGTCCTTCAACTTTATGTGCGCTATAATGAAGGTTTGGCGTCTGTGTTTTGTGCTCAGGCTAGTCACCACGTCACCATCACAGACGGAAGTGTGACCGTGATGGATTTGCGGTGATATCATCGCTTCTGCTTCAAAATACGTGCCTTTGCGCTTGACCTCACAACGGCTTGCCAAGAAGCTCCTAATGGGCCAAGAAGGTCCCGTGCTGAGCATTTCTACAAAACAAAGACACTGGACCTCCATTATCACATCTTAGCAGTCTATATTTATTCATTAATTCTGTTATATCCAAATGTGACCAATAAGAGCTTAAAGTAGAGGTGTGTAGTTTCCAGCACAAGCAGCATCAAATAAATTTGCAAAAAGTTGTGACCTCAAGAAAGTGTAATGGAAAAATAGAAACGCATGGCTTCTGTGAGCTTCCATTTGTTTAAAACTAGTTAATTATATTTGATGCTGCAGAAATTACACACTTCACTTTTAAACACCTGTGAATATTTCAGTGTCCACTGCAAAAAATGATTTTCCAATATAAGTATCTAAACATTTATTTGAGAAACAAAATAATCTAAGTCTCATTTTCTGAAATAAATGATCAAAATGAAGTGAGTTTTTGCTTAAAACCTAAAAAAGGCCAATTTTATACCTAATTGACTTTTTTTTTTATTGCTTTAAGCATGAATTCACTTGATTGTGATACATTTTTCAACTTAAATAATTTTCGTTCTCAAGCAAATATGTCTTGATTTAAGAACATTTAGATATTCGTGATGGTAAAACACATCAAAAACGCTAAGTAAGAAAATCTTTTTTTTTTTGAAGTGTTGTCTTTGCCATTCCATATTTTGGCCTTTTAAAGACTGAAGGCTTAATGATATGGTTCATGTGCAGGATCACATAAGCCATCCACTTAATAGCACGCTGCTGTTACATTGTATTTAAATATGCAGTTGTTTTTAGCTCTGCCTCTGGTCATACTGGAAATGTTTCAGATCTTTATGTTAATTAAAAGGTCCTTGTACACCATTGCAGCCAGTTTCAGACAGACTGGCTTCTGTATTCAGCGTAACACATAACAGTGAAACAGCTTTCTTTCTTTACGTCTGACTATGATTATGTTAATCTCTTACAAAAGTAGCTACTTTAATATGTATCGGACTGTTATCATGAAGGCAGATGATTATAGGGAGCAAAGGCAAATTCATTTTCATGTTCAAACTTTTCTCTGTTGCTTTCCATAACATTAAATGTGTTGTTAGTCTTAATGCATATTTTGTATATAATTTTCATTTTTGAAGACTCTGAAGCTTTGCATTATAGTTAAATACAAACATATCTTCACTTGAATATTATCTGCTAAGGCAAGACACTACAGGGAAAACCATTGTTTTGCTCAATTTTGGGCTATTTTGTTTCCATAACGTTTTCGTTCAGAGTAGTGAAAAGAAAATATCCAAAATTTAAGGGTTTATTATTTTCTGTTATGGACGTTTATGCATATTTAATTAGATAATGTATCATTTGCATTACATTTCAGAAGCTTGTAATACAAAATAATTGTCTTAAACGACTGTAATTAATCAACTAGGGACGTATGGTGATATCTGTTAGTTTAAATGTGTGAAAATTAGTTCACCTGTGGTGTCTTGTCTAAGTTATATTAAAGGCTTTGAAACCTAGCATTCCTCCTTTTATTGCACTTATGGACTGAAATAAACAATATGTTTATTGCTTTCCACGTTCACTGAGGTAATGTGCTATTTAAGTGTTTACGTGTACTAGAAGTTGCTTAATTCATTAAAGTTCATTTACAGGACAAATAAGCTGCAAAAACAAACGCGGTCGCTCTTCAATAGGTGGCGATGTTTCATTGTTCAGCGCCGGAAATGATGCGCAGAGGAAGACGTTTTTCCTGCGTGTGCTAAGCTGCTGTTATTAAATAGATTTTCGGATTTTTTGATCAAGTTTTGGTTAAAATTAACATTTATCGCGAGCTATCGTTGAAATAGGCAACAGATACGTTTTAAAGACATCTTAATGGCATTTTCTTTAGAAAAACAGTAGTTAGCGTACAGGCTAACGTAAACAACGTCTTGCGCAATTGGACTTTAAATTACTGTAAAAGAACAGTTTGTCCTATTAAAATAGAAATATGACAGAGTCCAAAGAGAAAGCTTTGAGTCTGAAGTCTGATGTTACTACAGTCGCTGTCAGGAATGATGTGAAAGAGACTGAGAAACCGAAGAGGACGATTCTTGATGAAGATGAATATATAGAGGTAAGACTGTTGTATACTGTATACAACAGGGGATTTTCTGACATAATTCATTGTATTATACATAATCATTCAATAATTTATTGTGTTATACCGTTTTAATGATCGTGTGTTTTGAAATGTGTTCCTTGAATACACTCGGTTTGACTTTAGCTTTGTTTTTCATTATTATTAATAAAAGAAGAAGGAAAAAAGACGGTGACCTTCAGCACCACAGAGTTTACACAAAATACCAAACCTTTGGACAGTTTTCAACATACACTGTGTATACAGGAACGGCTGACTGAGTGTCATGTTTCACCTGTAAACAACATGCTTGTATCTGCTTAATTTCTTCTGCCTTGATTTGCTAATGACACGCATACCTGTCACAATTTCTTCTAAAGAATTTGGAGAAGATCATCCAGAGGGACTTTTTCCCAGATGTCTCCAAACTTCAAGCGCAGAAGGATTATCTGGAGGCAGAGGAGAATGGAGATCTGGAGCGGATGAGGGAGATCGCCATCAAATACGGGTCTGTGATGGCTAAATACACCCCACGAACCTATGTGCCCTGTGAGTGACGTTTCTTACTGTTTGTGATTAATACTTAAAGGAATAGCTCACACAAAAATGAGAATTTCCTGAAAATATGCAATGGATCCTGTGCAGTGAATGGGTGCCGTCAGAATGACAGTCCAAACAGCTGATAAAACATCACAGTAATCCACAAGTAATCTACATGACTCCGGTCCATCAATTAACGTCTTGTGAAGCAAAAAACCACATGTTTGTAAGGAAGGTTTAAAGTTAAACTGCCTTTATAATGGATTTGTTATGAGCACACAGCTTTTCGCTTCACAAGACATTGATAGAATGAAGTTGTGTGAATTGCGATGTTTGCATTCTGACGGCACCCATTCACTGCAGAGCAAGTGATGTAATGCTTAATTTCTCCAAAACTGTTCTGATGAAGCAACAAACTCATCCACATCTTTGCTTTTAAATCATTTCGTTCCCATTTAGACACGACTCCCTCAACATTTGAGACCCCGGATGGTCGAAGTGCATCACCAAGTTCACAGAGCAAACACAGAGCAGGGAAAGAGGACGGTAAGTGACTGCTGCTAAAACTAATACATATCATCTCTTACTCATTTGATTAATTAAAGTACATTATCAAAGTTTTTTAGTATTATTGTATTTGTGAAATTTAAATGTGCAAACATGGCACTATCAAATTACACATGCACAAATTTGCATATTTGCATTTCTAAATTCTTGTTTAATTTTTCTTACTAGTTTTTTAGAGAGGGATTTTGGGTCTTTGTGAACCTCCTTTTTGGAATTTTAAAGATATATGCTTCATGCGTTTCTGTGTTATGTTTCAGGAAAAGATGCTGATAAAACAGAGGAGAAGGATCTTCCGTCTCTGGACCGTTTTCTTGCTAAAAACACTAGTGAAGACAATGCATCCTTTGAGCAGATAATGGAGCTCGCGGAGGACAAGGACAAGCTGAGGCATGCGTGGCTCTATGAGGCAGAAAATGAATTCAGAGAGGTGCAACACAATAATAGCTACTACGTATCATTGAGTTTTGTGTTGGTGGGTCTTGCTTTGAGTTCTGACCGTGTTTATTTTTCTATCATTTAAAGAGGCATGAGCAGAACCTCGCTCTACCGTCCACAGAGAAACAGGCTCTTGAGTGCACCAAGGCAGGATTGGAAACATGGCAGTACAAGGCCAAAAATGCACTCATGTACTACCCTGAAGGTAAGTTTCCCATTGAGGATCTGCATCAGTATATTACTACATAATACTCTCTGAGGGATGTAAATGAACTCTTAATAACTTGATTATGAGTAGAGAAGGGTGATATTTTGTATCACCAAGGAGCCATATGATAAATTGCATGTTTATTTTGTTTCCCAAAAGGTGAAAAAGATGACACACTGTTCAAGAAGCCACGGGAGGTCCTGTACAAGAACACACGGTTTGATGTTGACCCCTTCTGTAAAGCCCTGAACAAATCACAAATCCAGCAAGCTGCTGCGCTCAATGCACAGGTAACGGAGACCTGTGCATCTTATTGGTCAGCATCAGATCATAAATCAATTTCATGAAATTTGGCTAAACTAATAGCATATTTCTCTGCTCTGCCTTCTGTCTAGTTTAAACAAGGTAAGGTTGGTCCAGACGGCAAAGAGCTCCTGCCTCACGAATCCCCCAAAGTGAATGGTTACGGATTTGAAGGAGAAGCCTCACCTGCTCCTGGTTAGTGCCACTAATTTTATTGATTCATTTGAGTTTTAGTTAGTTACTATAGTTATTACACAATTTATATTTGTGAGAAAAAGTATTTATGCAAAGGCATTAACATCAGTATGTTTTTTTTAGAAACAGAAGAGAATAAAGTAACTTTAACCTAAAGTACTTGTGTCATGTTTTCCTGAGTGGCTTGTTTGTTTTTAAGGTGTTGCAGAGTCTCCTCTGATGACCTGGGGTGAGATCGAAAGCACTCCGTTTCGTCTGGATGGCTCGGATACGCCACTTGTGGAGAGAAGTCACGGTCCATCGTTCAAGGTTATTAGAATGTCTCTTGGTTTCATTCACTTGCGTATATAAATTGAAAATTTGAGTTTTATTGATGCCCAATTTTATATAATCAGAAAAAAATCAGTGTGTGTTAGATGGCAGTGTGTGCTGTGTGTTAGATTTATTGTCCAATATTTTAATAATAATAATAATGAATGGTTGTTTTTATGGATGATTTCCAGATTCCAGAGCCTGGGAGAAGAGAGCGGTTGGGACTGAAAATGGCCAATGAGGCTGCGGCAAAAAACAGAGCTAAGAAACAGGAGGCGCTGCGCAAAGTCACTGAAAACCTCGCAAGGTAAAGAAAAAGAGTGAAATTTTCACACTTTTTTTTCCTAGGTTAAACACCATTTTTTATTATTTGTTATTAAATATGCAGATTAAACTACAATTTACACATTTTAATTATATTATCAGGATAACAATTTAAGTGAAAAGTTGAATTGTAAAATTAACAAGATATTTCATACGTCTTAGTATTTGGGTCCATTTTGCTTTATTGACGATCAACCACAAAGTATATTAATATGTTATGTCTTTCATATTTTGTATCATTTCAAACCTTAATTTTCTATATTTTATTTTCACAATTCCAAAACTTGATTTTAACATTTAAATTAAATCCCAGATTTTCAGTGTAGTTTCAGACTAGTGGTTGACCGATATATCGGCAAGCCAGTTATATCGGTTGTTATTTGACAGTTTTTAATTTTCGGCGTTGGCCATTACGTTTTTGTGTTTTATTTTGACAATGCATGGGACTTTTATTTTGACAGTGCTGAGATCGTCACCTCAGGAGCACGTGATTACTCCTTTCACTAATGGCTTCAGTATCCCTTGCTTTTTCTTTTTTTATTTGTAAAAATATTGGTCAACCACTATTTCAGACTTTGTACACTTACTGACACTGTATTTTTACTACAAGTGTTTCAATATAAAGAGTTCCAGCGGGGGACAGAAAACACAGCCATGTAAATCATATCTCTATAACAAAAGAGAAACTTTGGCTTACACATGAAAATCAGAAACCAAAAGATCCCCCTTTATTTTCAAAGCGATATTCAAAGCTGCATTTATGTTGTGTACTAAATGATTATTTATATGTATTGCAGCCTCACTCCGAAGGGACTGAGTCCTGCAGCGCTGTCTCCTGCCCTTCAGCGTCTAGTAAACAAATCATCCAGCAAATACACCGATAAAGCCCTGAGGGCGAGCTACACCCCGTCACCCGCACACAGGAGCATGGGCTCTAAGACTCCTCTCGGAGGCCTGGCCACTTCCTCCAGCACACCAACACCCGGGAAGACCAGAACACCGGCCACACAGGACCCGGCCTCCATCACAGACGACCTCCTCCAGCTGCCCAAGAGGAGGAAAGCCGCGGATTACTTCTGAATATACAGACTGAACAAAAACTCTTAACATGGCAGGGTCAAATATTTATTGTTTTTTTTTTTAATTGCATCTTTTTTTTCTCCTTTTTTACTTTTTTAAATCTGTGAAACTGAATGAATCATCTTTTTCTTGGACTTCATTCTATAAGGAAAAAAGTCTGCAACTTAAAACACCTACACTGTGTAAAAATGTTATTTTATTTCATTTTTTAGCTAGCATATATCCAGTTTTTCAGCATCATTGACATAAACTGATTCAATCAGTCCATTCAGTTCTTTCTTAGTCTTGATTTGTTTTGAACAAAACCGATTAAGTCCTCCTGACGTTTTATTATCAAGATCTTAGGGGCACAATAAAAAGGTGTTCTACAGATTTGTGTGTATTCTTTCACCCTCCGTATTGTACAAGATTCAGTTGTTAAATCCATCTTTAGGTTGCATATATGCAAACAGACTCTTTTAGTGAACTTACTCTTAACACAATCTATAATTTCAGGGTTTGACAGAAGAAAGGAAATCATGTCTTTTTTTCTCATTAAGACTGGACGAACACTGGGTCAGACTCTTTGAATTCTTTTCTTGAAACTAAGTTTGAACATTATTTTTGTAATATCTGTTTTTCAATCACATGTTTTATATGATGTAATTGTATATAACCCATGTTGGCCAAAACAGCACAGAAGTGTTTCATAATTGTTTTACTGTTTATATTTTCAGGAAAACCCATAATTGACTATTTAATGCAGGTTTCCACTGCGACAATTTACCACATATAGTGTGACAAGTTTTGCTCAGTTTGTGTTTAATGAATTGAAAAATACAACAAATATGTGCTGATTTAGTGCTCAAGAAACATTTCTTGTTATCAATGTTGAAAACAGATGCTCTGCTGAATTTATTTATTTAATTTTTTTTTTTTTTTTTTTTGAGAACAGTGATATTGTTTTTTCAGGCTTTTTGATGAATAGAAAGTTAAAAAGAATAGCATATTTTTGAAGTAGAAAAGAAATGAAACACGAATCTCTTTAGTGTCATGTTAAATAAAAGTATTAATTCTTTAAAAAAAAAAATGTACTGGTCCCAAACTTTTGAACAGTATAGTAGCCTATATGAATGAATATACAGGGTTTTTAGGCCCTATAGAGCTAACTATATTTCTTATCCTAGTCTTGTGACCGGCTGCAATAAAACAGATGTGCTTAAAACACTTTTGCTTGCCAGAGTGTAATATTGCATGAAACATCCGTGTGAACACTGAGACATGAAGGAAATGCCATGCATGTATTATTATGAGGGGCTGATTAAGCGCCTCCTCCCGTCTGTGGGCAGGAGAACATGGTTGGGATTGTTTTGATGGGACGGTGGTGGAGCCATCTTGTTTTATATCCGTCCTAATCCCGTTTACCGAGCCAGAGGAAACAGCCATGGAATATGACACTATATCCCGATCCTAGCCAACTGAAATCGACACCTCCGAGTACCGAAGCTTATTTCTGATCGACGGAATATACACAGCGAGCGGAATCGGCTGTTCGTTGCGATTTATTTCTCAACATCGGCGGCTGCTGCTTTAACTGCATTTTCTCTCGCACATTTTCTCCGGTGTAAGATACTATGAATGGAGGATAAATGTTGCCGAAGGCTGACAGCGGTGGTTTTGTGCTTCTCCTCTTCGTTCTGACAGTAACAGATCCGTCACGGACAGGTAAAGGTGTTGCTTTAATCAATGCATTTGCTGCAGTCTGGGCTGGTGAAGGCTTGCAGCTCTGCTTGTATTCGGTCATAACAGGCGCTGAGCTGCAGAGGCTCTTTCGCAGGCCATCAGGGCCTTTAACTACCACTATGTTATCAATTTATTATTACCTTGTTATATTTCTTAAGCTTTACGCCTTTTATTGCATTCCGTATGGCAAGCCGTTTTAATATTTAATCCTGAAATCTATAGTATCTATTTATGTTACTAGCTTTAAGCCTTTTATATGACATACCATGTGGCACGCTGTTTTAACATTTATTCCTTAAAACTTAATGGTGTATGTTTGTTATTCATTGCTTATTTACGTATTCCCTTACTTCTAGTCACTATACCAACTATCTATTCCGTTGTTACTTGTAACAAATTGCAAAATCTCTGGTGAACCCAATTATTTACTTCCAGCTAGTGTTCAAGTTATTGCTGGTACCTGTTCCAGTTTTACTAGTGCTAGTATTTTATGGATATTTATTGCAGTGGTGCACGACTGAAGTAAAAATCCCAGTCGTTTTCTTAATAGGGAAATTGGGTTTTAAGGATAACTTAACTTAAAAACCTTAGCAAACGCACTGTGAGCTATGAAGTTGTTTATTGATGGAATATGTTTTTGCTGAAGCCATCAGCCCATATTATTTCAACTTGTTTTTATAAGAATCAAGTTTAACAGAGGAGTTCCTGTTGGAAAAACTACTTTATCCATGACTGTGCAAAGAAATCGGTAAAGTTTACACAGAGACTGTAACCGTATCAGAAACATGTTTTCAAAAGTTTGCATTCCCAGGCCCCCAAAACACCATTGTCGTGTAAATGAACAGCCAAAACGCATAATAAATTCTGCTTTAGTTGAAAACGGCCAGTGCATTCCAAACAGGATATATCGCCATATAAGGGCACTTTGGAGTGAAAACAATCATGGCCGCCATATTGAAGGGTCATTCCAAACCGAAGTGCTGAAAACTGGCCACTTCAAAGGATTTCGAAGGGTACAATTGATGGACACTTCGGGCTCCCATGATCCTTTTCGCAGATTCTTTCCATGATGACGGCAGCTCCGTGTGGGCACGACATAATGACGCAGAAGGACGCTTCAAGAAACGGTTGTTTGGTCCCCTGCACCCTTCAGCAAAGCTCTCACTCCGGACGGTAACCCTTTGAAGGGATTAGGGCATAGGGATGAGCTCTTCCGAATGAAACGCAGGGGGTGTTGTGTCAATAAGCACTAATATATTAAAACTGAAATAAGTATTAGTAACTATTAGAACCAAACCACATTCCTGGAGGCCCCCCAACACTGCATGTTTTCCATGTGACCTTAATCAAAGACAGCTGATTCAGATCATCAGCTCATTAGTAGAGACTCCGAGACCTGAATTGAGTGTGTCAGACAAAGGAGAGATGCAAAATGTGCAGTGTTGGGGGAAATCACTGTATTAGAAGACTAGTGAATAGTTCAGGGGGCTCAAACTCAATTCCTGGAGGGCCACAGTCCTGCAGAGTTTAGCTCCAACCCTAATTAAACACACTTGATCCAACTAATCAAGTTCTTCAGGCTCAGTTGAAAACTACATGGTATGTGTGTTGGAGCAGGGTTGGAACTAAACTCTGCAGGGCTGTGGACCTCCTGGAACTGAGTTTGACGCCCCTGGGATAGTTGATATGCTCACAGATTCTCATTCAATAAATGACAAAATTTGCAACTCGTTACGGTCACTAGTAATGGTGACTAGTAGCAATGAAACAAATACTAGTATGTAATGGTTGCTAGTGCAACTGAAAGATTCTAGTTGACGAAAATCTAAAGTAGTGAATCTAGTAATGAAAATACAAGTACATTAAAATAGATGGCTGTAAGGAATAAATGTTTAAACAACTTGCCATACATGCCAACCATTTGCAGTCAATCTAGTGTTTCTGGTACGCCACAGTTCAATACAAGAGCAGACAGATCAAGCAGAACACTCTGGACGGGGAAACATCAGAGCTCCGATGTTCTGCTGGTGTCTGTTCTGATATTCCTCTGTTAGACGGGAGGTTTATTAATCCTGTTGATATAAGGTGATGCATGGAAACCCAGTGGATCAAATAAATAGGACAGTATTTAGGTTAATGGCCTGTGATGTGCTTTTCTGTCTTTAATTTCCATGGGGAAGCGAAGCCCAGGTTATGTGCACTTGTTTTGAGGGCAGGTCTGTCTCCATGTTGAATCTCATCTAATAAACCCACAGCTGGTGTTTAATCTCAGTGTGTGCTCGTTTAAAGTGCATAATATTACACATGATCACTGTGATGTTAACATTAAAGGAGACTCTTGCATATCTTTACTACTGACCCAGAAGACTTTTTGATGCATAACAAACACGAAGTGTGATGCATGTTCAAAACACATACAAAACTACTCAGAATAGCACAGTCGACGATTGTTTTCCTTTGCACATACATTTTAACTTAAAATCTTAGTTTTTATCTATTTGTCAACTAACCAAATGGGTTATTGGTACTATTTTGCTGATCACTGGAACTTATGGACACATGGAGAAGGTTTCACCTGTTCACAATGACCTTACTGTCTGCAGCGGTGAATGTGGTGCAGATCTGGTTCTAGTAATGCATCCGTAGTAGAGAACACGCTGGTCTACTGAAGGCATCTCTGTGTTGCTGTGTTTGTTTTAGGATAACTTTAGACTCAAGGGTTGGACAGGTGATTGATTGAACGTCTGAATGTCTGGACCTCCCAAGAAGAGAAGCTCTTTTTAAAAATGTGATTTGTTTGTCTGTAGGTTGCTTCGTTTTCTCAAGAGATTGTTTGGGTGATTGGTGGATTGGAGGATCAAGCTAATTGGGTGTTTGCTAACATCAGATAACAGAAATTATTTTATTTAAAATATTAGATGGCTTTTAAGTATATATAAAATGATGCACACATAAATTATGTAATTATTATTAAATTTCGTATAATATACATTTATTTAATGCTTAATGTTTTATATATATATATATATATATATATTAAATTATATATAGTTATTAAATAGACTTTTTATGGTTTAATGCAAATTTTAATCTTAAATTGTCAAGCTTTTCTTATGTGTTTTATTAATGTGATTATTTTATATGCATGTAAAAGAATATAATATAGTATAGCATAGTATATTTTTTTTTTTTTATAATTATACATTTTTCCTGAGCGTTAATAAGAGTTTGTGTTTTGTCTACAGTTTTATTTCTCCTAAAATAGGCTTTGCTTTCTTGAAGTAAAATATAATTTCAAGTTTGTAGGGCTTTTGCAATCTCACATTTGAATAAAATAAATGTTTTCTAAATGCAAAATAAAGAGCTTTCTGCTCATTTGAATTGACTTTTGTTTGCAAATGCGGATGTATCAGTACTATATCTATTGTTATTTATACCCTGCTAACCAGGAGACAGACTGTCTCTTGAGCCTTTAAGAGATTAGGTAATGTTATATAGCTGGAATCACTAAATCTCCCTCTCTCTCCCCCCGCAGCTCCACGGCTCGCTCTGGCCAGACTGTTGTCAGGTAAGCTGCGATCCTTGGAATTCCTACAAATTATCTTGAGCGTTTCCTGCTGGTTCTGTTTGACACTTTGACCCTGTTTGAGTCTTATTCAGCTAAGCCTGACATTGACACTGATGTCCCTGATGACACGGAACGCTTCTTCAGCTACATTTGGAGACTTTTCTTGTTGCATAATAAATCATGATTGTTTGTAATCACACATAATGGAGTCTCTGCTGCAGCTTTTCTCTTTCTATATTAGTTTGGCTCAGTGTATTATTGTCTGTGTTTCAGACCTGCGCTGCAGTCCTGGCCAGTTTGCCTGCCGGAGCGGAAAAATGCAGTGCATCCCTCTGTCCTGGCAGTGCGATGGATGGACAGCCTGTGATGACAAAAGCGATGAGATAGATTGCCCTAGTAAGTTCTCACACACACACACACACACACACACACACACGCTCACAAGGCCACATTCTTGTGCAATGCACTGTAAAAACACACTTGTGCTTATGTCCGCACGAGGAATGCTTTCACTTCTGACTTATTAGGTTTTGTCCTGTCATTTTGCCAGCGCTTGGTACCCTGGGTTTTGGTTTGTTTTGCCGGTGTGCTGTGGTTTCTGTGTCTTAACCCCCGGAGTGAGAGACGGTGCTCCGAGTCTGATTCTTGGATGGGATAACAGGAATTACTGAGCGGATTTGCTGAGCATGTGATCTGTGTCTCGTAGCTCCTTCAAGCACTGCTGATCAGAGTCATTTGGGGTTATTTGAGGTAGTGACGTGTATTGATTTTAATCTTGCCGGTCTTTATCAGAGGATTGGTGTTGTATCGCTTCCTCTGATTTATGATGGGCTCACAGTCTCGTAAACGCTTTCAGTAGCAGGAGGTACAATACAGTAGGCCTACATTTTGGCAAGACGCCATTTCATATTTCTCCTGCGTTGTCCAATAGGGCTGATGTGTTGAATGTGTGATAAGTTGAATAAAGTTTATCTAAAACCATGTTACACAGTTATAAACACTTCGAGATGTTTTAGTAGTAAACTTCAGTTCAGTTGCAAAAATGAACTTACTTTGATTCTACATATAAATAAATATTATTGAATTATTAATAATAATTGTTGTTTTGTTGTGGAAATATTTTAAAACTATTATTATTAGTAGTAGGAGTAACATTTTTACTCTATAATTATATTAAAACACACACACCTATTCAAAGCCCATCCCATTATTATATAAAATGAGAACTAAAGTTTTTTTATTATAGTTAATATTTTAAATTAGCTTTTATTCATTTTATTTTTTTATTTATTTATTTATTTATTTTTATCTTTAATTTTTATTTGAGTAATTTTATGTGCTTTTTTCATTTTTATTAGGTTTTGGTTTTTAATAGTTTAAATAGTTTAATAGTTGTATTACATGTTCTTTATTTCATTTTATTTATTTTTGTAGCTGGAGCTTTTTTGTAGCTGTTCAATGGCTGTTTTAAAAAAATAATAATATTTTTTTTTTTTATTGCATTTTCAGAACAAATACCTATTTATCAAGATTAAATGTCATCAAAAGTCTAAAAACTCAAATTTTTTAAATCTCTATATTACCTGGCACTACTGTCCGCTGAACTCTTGTTCACTGAAGCTGAGATCATTGTTAGACAGGAAACACTGCAGGGTTACATACTCATTTCATGCTTGTAATTGCGCTGCCCTTTTCTGACAGCGCTGTAATCGAGCCGGTGCTCTCAGGAGGTGTTGGCACATTTCTTGACGGATCTGCAGTCTTACTTTAATTCTTGATTAGTTGTCGGATTTAGTGCTCCTTTTCTCAGGAAAGGAGGAAGAGGTTTAATACGGTTTCATGTTAGCAGACCTGCTGTGGATTAGGGTTTTAGCGTCATGATTTCTTTGAAAGCACATTGTTTAACTTGCACAGCCTGCACCAGTGATACTCAGCTGCGTTTGGTTCAGGTCACAGATTTTACGCTGGGCATTGTGGATAAAGTGAGGATGAGACCACGGAGTTCAAATCATTCAGGTTTTGTGAACCGGATCAACCGATTCATTGAAAACATCCTATGAACTACCCTGTAGTGTCTTATGATTAACGATGTCCTTCCAAACAAATGTGGATCATTTTCACATATGATTTATGCTTCAGCCTAGTATATTTTGGGCTTATTAAAGAGGACATGCGTTTTGCATTCAAGATGCTTTCTAATATTCCTTGTTTCTCTCTCTTGCAGCAATAAAGGAGGAGCGGTATCGATACAGCAACGGTTTTGAGCCGGTGGAGGACGTCATGGGAGTCGCTCAGCCAGTGCGCTTCAACAGTAAGACCCTTCCTGATCTCTATAAAACACTCACACTATCAATCCGCTGTGAAGATGTGCTCATATTGCATTACTATGTCAGTGTTTCCATTAGCAATCACATAAAACATTACAAAATTGACAGTATTAAAAAAAAAAACTAATTAATAAATGTTGTGCAAAATCATAAATACAAATAAGAGCTTAACCTGTGCAACAGAAGGGCATATTATTGTTATAATATAAAATATAAATATATAAATGTGTATATACATGTATTTTCATATATGTGGTCCATATATATATATATGGACCACAAAATCAGTCTTAAGTCGCTGGGGTATATTTGTAGCAATAGCCAAAAATATGGGTCAAAATTATTGATTTTTCTTTTATGCCAAAAATCATTAGGATATTAAGTAAAGATCATGTTCCATGAAGATATTTTGCAAATTTCCCACTGTAAATATATCAAAACTTTAATTTTTGATTAGTAATATGCATTGATAAGGACTTCATTTGGACAACTTTAAAGGCGATTTTCTCAACATTTACATTTTTTTGCACCCTCAGATTCCAGATTTTCAAATAGTTGTATCTCGGCCAAATATCCTAACAAACCATACATCAATGGAAAGCTTATTTATTCAGTTTTCAGATGATGTATAAATCTCAATTTAGATAAATTGACCCTTATGACTGGTTTTATGGTCCAGGGTCATATATATATATATATATATATATATATATATATATATATATATAATATGCAGGCTTTGTGAGCATAAGAAACTCTACCCCAAACCTCTGAGTTGTAGACTATATATATGTATTTGTATTATATACTGTATTAATATGGAATGAATATAATTGAACACAACAGTAGAGTGGTGGAAGAAAGAAATACCGTTGAAATTCCCACTATCGTTAAATTGTGGTGTTTTAAAATCAATTTTAAATCATTTTGAAATTTAAATAATGATATTTATATTTTTAAACACAGGGAAGTGTCCGAGCGGCTGGCATCACTATGAAAAAACAGCCAGCTGTTATAAAGTCTACCTGAGGAGCGAGAACTACTGGCAGGCGGTGGAAACCTGTCAGAAGGTCAACGGCTCCCTCGCCACGTTCGGCACCAATGAAGAGCTGCAGTTCATCCTCAAGATCGAGGTGGACTTTGACGAAAAAGTGTGCGAGCGAAAGGACCAGTGCAAGTGAGTGTGTGTTTTCTGAGGAAGAGGTGAGTTTTTACGGTTTTACTGTTTTGAGTTCTGAACGCTGTGGATGTTTTTGTCGTTGCAGGTTCTGGGTGGGATATCAGTATGTGATTACCAACCAGAACCATTCGCTCGAGGGCCGCTGGGAGGTGGCGTATAAAGGTTGGTATTCATCTCAAATTATTTTAAGGAATATAGTGAACAAAAAAAAAAAAAATGAATTGAAGAATATCTGTTTTCATTGTAACGAGCTGTTAAACAGTACCTTTGCCAAAATAAAATACTATAAAAGTAGTCCTAATAACTTGATTGCTATATTTCAAGTCTTATGAGGTCTTACCATAACTTGGTGTAAAGAACAGAGTAAAAATGATCCAGAAGGCTGTTAATTGTTACCGGATCATTGAATCAGCGAGTTGAACTCACTGATCACTTAAATTTTTTAACAGATCATTGAAGGTGGCTTTGTGAAATGGATAAATGTTTTCATTGAAAAGATCAAACCTCACTATTTCTGTAATGAACGCTGATTGATCAGCGAATAATTAATTCTCTATTGTATTTTCATTATACATATGTTCTCTTCATTTTATTTTATATATTATGTACTTTTAATATACTTTCACTTTTATTTTTATTTCAGTTTTAATAATTAAATTACTTCAACTTGCTTATTTTATTGCTGTTAGTTTCTGATTTTTACAAAACTTTCTCCTTTTAAACTTTTTTTTTTCTTTTTTTTTTAAATCTAATATTTATATTTTATTTTAGTTCAGGTAAGTTGCCTTTTATTTTGTATTTTCAGTTTTCATTTTAGTTTATGGTTTAGTAATTTTGTCATTTAAAAAAAAACAATTATTTTAATTTTTATTATTTTATTTTTTTCATTATAACTGTGCTTTAAAAAAATATTTCTGTTTTAGTATTTGTAATACTTTAAATGTAACTAAGTAGAATTTTGGGGGGGCTAAACTGTTTCTTTAATTTATGAAGAAAATGTATTTAGATTTTTATATCTGTGGGCGTTTGAAACCGTTCCCTCATCCGTCTGTCTGTTCCTCACAGGGTCCATGCAGGTGTTTTTGCCTCCGGAGGGTCTGGCTAATTTCGGCGAGGCGAACCCAACCCAGGATAACGTGTTCTGTGCCCAGCTGCAGCGCTTTCAGATCAAGAGCATGAACGAGCGGGGCTTGCACAGCTGGCACGCCGAAAACTGCTACAAAAAATTCCCCTTCCTCTGCAAGAGAAGTACAGAAGAGCCCTGTTTGATTGCATTCTGGAGTTTTATTCATGTTTGTACTAATGCACTGATATCAACCTGACCGGTTTCTTCGACAGGACAAACGTGTGTGGACATCAAAGACAACGTGGTGAACGAGGGCTATTATTTCACGCCTAAAGGGGACGACCCGTGTCTGAGCTGCACGTGCCACGACGGCGAGCCGGAGATGTGTGTGGCTGCCCTGTGTGAGCGTCCGCAGGGATGCCAGCATTTCCGCAAGGACCCTAAAGAGTGTTGCAAGTTCACCTGCTTGGATCCCGGTACTGTCACAGTCTCTTCAAAGTTGTGCTTGAATGTAATCCCTGTATTACATCTGAAGATTAGGGGACGGATATGTATTTAAATGAAGATAAATCTTTAAATGTGCACTATATGTGATTTTGTGACCCTGGAGCACAAAACCCAAAAAATTGACCCTTATGTTTTGTGGTCCAGGGTCACATTTGTGTTCCCAAGTCTGACCACTAGGTGGAGCGACTCTGCTTTATCGTACTGTAAAGCTAGAATCTCATAATATGTTTGAAGTGGCAAACTATCATTACTTTAATAGACTAAAATGAAGACTAGACTAAAAATTTTTTTTTATTTTTATTTTTTTTTTTTACAAATTTTAGCACAATGTGTTCTTAGATTATTTGGACGGCAGAATGTGCTGAGTGCAATCTTGTGATAAGAGTAACACCATTTAAAAAAAAAAAAAAAACATTTATTACTATTTAGTTTTGTTTGTATTACATTCAGTATTGCATGAAAAGTGTTGCTAAAAGTAGTAAAATCAGTTATAACCATTCTATACAATATTTAATATTTGTTTTGTACAATCAAATTATTGGAATCAATTGTGAATCTCTTGAGCACTTCACTCGAATATTGCTAATCTGAGTGGCAGAATTCAACAAATAATAATAATTAAAAGGTCTGGGGTGAAAGCCATTGTCATTTATTACATTTTATTTTAATTTTTAAATAATGTTATTTATTTATAAATATGAAAACATGTTTTATTTAAAAAATATTTTTTAAATATTTTTTAAATATTTTTTTTTAAATGTATTTTTAGTATTACCTATGTGCTAATCTAGTTTTTATTAAGGATTTGAATTAGCTTTTATATTTAGATTTTGTTTATTTGAGTTTATTTCAAAATTTGTTATTTTTATTTACTTATTTTTAAAGCGTTTCTATGCGTTTTAATTTATTGTTTTAGTTTTAGTACTTAAATTTTTTTTTATTAGATAATTTTTCCACACTGTGTAAATGCACAAAATTCACAAAATGTTGTGACTTATGAGCAAATATCTGCCAGTTTCTCTGTCTGTTACTGCTGCACGTTGTCTCGGTGTCTCAGGTTGTGGTAAATCTCATTAGTGTTGTTTGTTTCAGACGGCAGCAGTCTGTTTGACTCTATGGCCAGCGGCATGCGGCTCATCGTCAGCTGCATCTCGTCCTTCCTCATCCTCTCGCTGCTGCTCTTCATGGTGCACAGACTGAGGCAGCGCCGGCGGGAACGCATCGAAACCCTCATTGGAGGAAACCGTAAGGCCCCGTGTGATCATCTGATTATATGCACATGTTAAAGTGCTGTTTTTCTGAATCCTCTCTGTCTTTCACAGTGCATCATTTTAATCTGGGTCGGAGGGTCCCTGGGTTTGATTACGGGCCGGATGCGTTCGGGACGGGCCTGACGCCTCTGCATCTCTCTGATGATGGTGAAGGTGGAGCGTTCCACTTCCAGGAGCCTCCGCCCCCTTATGCTGCTTACAAATACCCAGATATCCACCACCCCGATGACCCTCCTCCTTCATACGAGGCCTCCATCAACCCAGACAGCATCCTCTACATGGACCTCAGTATGTCTTTACAAAGATTAACAATGGACGCTGTGTTTATAACTAATGATTTATCATCTTCAAATGAATGATATTTAAAGTCTTTATGGATCACACTCTGGAGCTCTGATCCAACACCGAGTGAGCTGCTTACCTAGACAACTTTATTATTATTATTATTCTGTATTCTAAGATACCTAATAATGGTCAAATTGTAAGGAATCATCTTATGTATCTTTTGCAAATAAAGCAAAACCAGAATGCATTTTGCATTGTATCCCCTGAAAAATTCTAAGTCGAGAGGAATATCAGTTGAAAGTATTATATTTAATTTATTATTGATTAAAATGTCAAATGGATTATAACTATTTTACACAATATTTGTGTATATGTGAGTGTTTTTCATGTATTAGAGAACAACAACATTAACTTAATAACAATGCTATAATCAAACTATTGAAATTAATTGTAAATCTCTGAATATTGCTAATTTGTTGTTTAATTCCTGGAAACGGATACAAAAAGTCATGGTCATTTATGAAATATTTGTTTGAAATTTTAAATAAAGTGTTTTAATATTTATAAACAAACAAACAAATTAATTAATTAATATTTTTTTTACATAAAAAAAAAACACTTTGAAGCCATAATTTCTGTCATGCATTTAATTTTTAATTGTTTTTGCAGTTATGCTATACAATTTCAGTATTATTAGTATTATTTATATGCTATTTATAAATATTTTGAATTGGCTTTTCATTTTTGTATTTTTATTTTAGTTGAAGTTTTATTCCTTTTGATATGTGCTGTCTATTTTTAAAATGTTTCTTTTCTTTTTTTGTTTTTTTTCTATTTCAGGTTTAGTAATTAAATTTATTTATTTTGAATTTTCAGTCAGATTTTTATGTACCTTATTTTAATTATCAAAACCAATTATTTATTAATTTTTATAAATTCTCTATTAAATGCAAAACTTTTCTTCAGTTTTAGTTTGGTGTTGGTACTTCAAATTAAAATTCTTTTATAATTTTACATTTACTTGCATGCTTACATTTTTCATCTAATACTTGTATTTTATTTTATTTCCGCTTTATCTCAATCAGTGAAAATGATTTTGAATGGTTTTAGTTAAACACTGGACAGCAGTTTTGGTGTACCCTTCGTTCACTTCCTGTTCTCTCGTCAGGACGAACCGGGGTTCCGCTCGCGACTGGTCACATGAGCGGCGCGGCGGACTCTCTCCAGAGGGATTTCCCCGATCCGGCGCTCCCCGCCCCGCCGCCGCCGCCCCTGGAGGAGCGCGAGGACTCCATCGACAGCAGCACCCTGCTGGTGTCCCCGGACACCCCCAGCGAATCAGAGAGCAGCATCACGCAGAGCTCCACGGCAGACTGCAGCGGCCCCTCGCTCAGCACCGTGGTGTAGGGTACGTGTCCAGACTGCGCTTTACTACATGTTAGAGGATGTTGGACTCGGAAGATTTCCTGTTCAGAGCAAAGACTTCAGACATGAACGAAAAGACAATTGTTTGGGGTTTTTATTCAGCGGTTTTTCAGCGTGAGCGTCATGTAAATACTTCCGTCGGCCATTGGTTGATGTTGTGGAGGGCCGATAGAGCACCTCTCCCTGAGGTTTACACTGGCATGTGTCCATCACCACACTTTGAACGAATGAACGGTCGACGAACAGACTTTTTAGGCCTTAGTGGTGTAATCAAGACGACCTGACGTTCTCTCACTGGAATCGTGTCCTGCACACTGACTCTTTCCTGGCACAAAGAAGCAATTTTTCCTTGACTCGTTACTGCTCTGTCCAAACTGACCCTTGAGTGGTCGTCTCTACGGGAAGGATCCGTTTAGACGCGAGCGGTACCATGTTACTATCTGGAGTTCTGTGATGTCTGGTTTTTACATTTTCTGTCTGTCAGATCAGTAGCACAAACTCAAAAAACGAAGAAAGAAAAAACCATTTGATTCTTTTAGACGGAGGTACGAGTTTCAGCCATTTTTAAGTGTCCTGCTGTGGCATGGTGATGCAAATCCATCGCCTCGTTTTTGGAAAAGAATGTTAGAAGCGTTTGAGATTCTTTTGGGAGGCGAACTTCGTCAAAACAGATTTTGGTTTGATCAATGTCATATTTGCTCAAGTCTAAAAGGATGAATCTCATGAAAGCTGTGAAGAAATGACCCGTTTTTACTGAAAGAAAAACATCATTACTTTCATGCAACTCAAATACACCAGAACTTCAAAATATTCAGTGGTCCACATTATTTCAAACTCATCTCATTTACTTCATAATCGTAATGCTGAATTTATTTCTTTATTAATACACTTGTGAGCATATATATATTAGTTGCTGTACTAAATTTTACTTTTTTTTTTCTTTTTTTTTTTTCTTTTTTTTATTAAAAACAAAAATCGAGGTGTTTTCCATTACTCTGTTACTGGAATGAGAATGAGCCTCTTTCTGCATTACATTAATTAATAATTATTATTATTTTCATTGTGATAATGAGAATCGCAGGGAGGAATATTTATGCAAAATATAACTTTTTTTTTTTCTTTTTTTTTTGGTGGTGAAATATGTTCTGGTCACATAGATTCATCCAGAAAGTCTGTTACTAATATACATTTTGAATTCAGAATGTAACTGTTACAAGCTCAACATTTTCCTGCATAATAAATATTCTCACTCATTTTCGCCTCTCAAACTGATCTCAAACCTTATGCTGAAACAAATCATGGTGTTTGAAATAGATATTTCTTCTTGTTGAGATCCTGAGTTAGGATTCACGTGTTTAGACTTGCCTACGATGAATTATGAGGTTTGTGTTCATGGTGTGTGTGTGTGTGTGTGTGTGTGTGCGTGCATTTGTGTGTGTGTGTGTGTGTGTGTGTGTGTGTGTGTGACTGTTTTTCATTTTCAGCACCTGTAAATCACGTGTTCTCAATATTATTTTGATGTAAATCACTAATAACAACCGTTTGTTACTTGACACTAAGTAAATGTGAGCGTATATTTGCACGCATGGGTGCATAAATGTACATGTATGTAAGAGCAAAACTTTTTTTTTTTTTTTTGCTTCATTTACTAATTTACAGACTACTTAATTGCCATTTGGACAAAGTTTTTCCATTGAATGAATTATGTACTCAAATACAAAAGTTATGAACTTGAGGGAAAGATTTTAGATTTGGTCTGCGTTGTTGCTCACTGATGCAAACACTGCTTTTTGTATAAGGGAATATGATTTATTTCTGACTGGAAAAGCAACAAAAAGGCCAAACTAAATGACAATCAGGCATTTTGTACAAAGATAAAGATGTTTTTGCACAAGAAAAGCACACAGCCCTACTGTGTGAAGTCGGCCAGCAGATCCCTGTTTCTAAAGATCCATCACCAGCGCCAAAAAATAGAGGATAAAGACATTTTTGTCATCCAGGTTAATGTTCTTTCACTGTGTAGTCTTTGTTTTGAGTTTAATTCCAGGGTTTCATTAGCACAGACAATCCTGTGAACTTCAGCTTTTGTTTCTCGTGTGTGTGTGTGTGTGTGTGTGTGTGTGTTAAACATGTGGACTGGTTGTGTGTAATGTAAAAGTTGGCATGAATGTTTAGCAGACCTCCGGTTGCATGTTTTACTCTTTTGCGCATGCAGAGAGGACGTCTCTTCTGCTGTTGTACTTTTCATTTCTGCTATGCTTACAGACGCTCGTCTCCAAACCAAGGTTCGATACACATCTGACTCCTCTCTTCCCGCCTCCCATTTGCAAACTTTTTTTAATTAAAAAAAAAAAAAAAATAGTAGATTATTTCTTCTAGATAGACTTTGTGGTGCAACAAGGAAAAAAGCATCATGAAATGTTTTATGTAGAATGCAACAGTTGGTGAATTTGTCGATATTCTTGAATTATTTTTTGTTTTTTTATGTCATGTACTGCTTTTTTTGTCAGAGGGCTTTTGTTTTGTTTTTTCTTTTGAAGTAGATGTACATCTAATCAAATGCCAAATAAACTGTACCGTGAAGGACAGCCATGTTTGTGATCCTTTTGTTTCAGATCACTGGGGTTGAGATCTCACAATGTGTGTTATTCGATTCTTTTGAGCGTGATGACTCGAATCCAGAATGACTCCTTTGAACGTTTTAATGCCTTCTCAGAGATTTCCCTGTCCGTCGTGGAAATCCATCGCTCTTAAATGTCATGTGAGCCGAAGGGGGGGATCCCCAATGTAAGGAAGCACTCAGTTCTCTGATGTAAAAGCCGTTCCTCAAGTCTCCTGGGAATTCTCGCTCCCTGAGAGATTAGACATCGGTGACATCGATTTCCAAATAAAGGATTTACTGTTTCACAATTGTGACGAGATGCATTGTCTCATAAGAACTACATATTGTACACAGTGGTCCCAAAATGTATTTAGACATTTTGAAATGTCATTGCAGTCGTTTAACAGACGCTTTTATCCAAAGTGACTTAAAATGAGCACAAAAGAAGCAATCAAAACCAACAAAAGAGCACTAATATGTAAATGCTGTGACAAATCTTGGTTAATCTAACACAGTACATGTAGCAAGGTTTTTTTATATGTAGTAAATAAGAAAAAAAGTACTTCATTGTAGTAGTGGGTCCATTTTTTTTAATATATATATATATATATATATATATATATATAGTATATAATAATTTTTATTTTTTTTAAAGTAGAATAGATACATTTTTATATATATATATATATATATATATATATATATATATATATATAAATCGTGCATTATCATTCAAAAGTTTTTTGAAAGAAGTCTTCTCACCGAGGCAGGTAAGGGTAAAAACTAAAATTAATAAAAAGATTACAATTTAAGACAACGGTTTTCTATTTTAATACATTTTTAAAAATGTTTATTTCTGTGATGCAAAGTTGAATTTTCTGTCTTCAGTATCACATGATCTTTCAGAAATCATTCTAATATGCTGATTTGATGCTCGGGAAGCTTAGGAATTTATCAATGTTAGAAACATGTTTCATAATATTTTTTTGCAAACCATGATACTTTTTTTTTTTTTTAAAAATTCAGGATTCATTGATAAAAATAGAAAGTATAAAAATAGAAAGTATTTTTTTGTTTGAAAAAAAAAACGTAACCTTTTACTGTCACTTTTAATCAATTTAATACATCCTTGCTAAATAAAGTATCAATTTCTTTAAAAAAAAAAAAAAAAGGTAGCAAAACTTGAATAGGCCTACTTTTTTGGAGCCTCTGTGAACTAATATTTATTATTATTATTAATCATAATAGTATAATTAAAAATAATAATTATTATATATATATATATATATATATATATATATATATTAATTATTGTTATTATTATTGTTAAAATATTTTTGATAATTGATCTTTTTTTTTTTTTAGATTAATTCCCCATATTATTTTATATATAACACAAAATGTCCCTGCTTTGTTCGTTGCATATACTCAGTGTTCATTCTCTGGTTCCTCATTCAACAAAAGTTATTTGTGTGAGACTGTGGACGAGCGCAGCGGCAGCGACGCACTCAAATGAGCACAGTCAGAGAAAAAAACCTGACATCCTACCTCCATTCAAGAAGATCACTATTTAAACCCCCGTTTGCTTTGCATTTAGTATTTTTTGTGGTGTAAGCCCAGTGGGAACGTTTTGACTCATTTTCAGGGCATGATGTTACTTCTGATGCTGATGTTGTCTGTGGTTTCATTGACACACAGTGATGATGGTGAGTGACGAATGATTCATTGATACATTTCCTTTCTGTCGCGTTAGGCAAAACTTTGAGTTTCCAAAGCTATTATTTTTCACTTTTAGTTTTAAGGAATTAAGTTCAAAGCCTTTGAAATTAGTGATTTGATGAACTTTGATACAAAGATTTTATTAACTGTTTTCCCTCAGACTTCTGTTATGATGAGGAGCACTGTGGTGAGTTCTTGTTGGAATTCATTCAGAATGACAAACTAATTTTTTCCAGTGCTGCTATATTGTCATGACTTAAAACAACATTAAACTGTTCATGGTAGATCCATATGCATGGGGAGATAACTACCCCTCTTGCCATCCTCTTCTGGAGAGCCATCACTCTCCCATCAACCTGGACCATCCACTGATGAAGAACCAATCTTTAGACTCTCTGCACCTGGAAGGGTTTAATTTGACTCATAAAGGTCCATGGTGGCTGACAAACCAGGGTCACTCTGGTAAGTGACTATTGACCTTCAGAAAGATGTTTTGGACATTTTTATCCCAAGCATCTTCAAGGTGTAGCTTCATGTTACTGAAGTGCTCCCTGGGAATTGAAAGTAGCGTGTCTCTTGTGTGTAGTTGTGCTGGAGTTGGGTAACGGTATGCAGGTGAGTGGCGGAGGGCTTCCTGGAACTTACCGCACCATCCAGCTGCATTTCCATTGGGGAAGCGTGTCTTCGAACGGTTCTGAGCACACCTTGGACCATCTGAGACTTCCTATGGAGGTTTGGGGCTTCACGTTGTCCATATCTCTGGTGTTTACGCTTTTTGTAATGTTTGTCTGTGTTTGCGCGCAGATGCACATAGTCAACATTAAATCCACACATCCAAATTTGACATCTGCGCTTGAAGACCCAACTGGCCTTGCTGTGCTTGGAGTCTTCGTTGATGTAAGATATTGTTTTATCTGAAGTAGTATGTCATGACACCACAGGTTTGTATTTTATCGTTATTACTCTTCCACAGGTGACATATTTGCACAATGAAAACTTCCAGTCCATCTCAAATGCACTTCCTTCTGTTGCCTACAAAGGTTAGTTTCACATAATTATTAATTAAAGTAACGGAAGTCTTTTTCCACAACGGAATAAAAATGTTTCACAATTCTGACATTTGTCTCGCATTTCTGAGGAATATATATATATATATATATATATATATATATATATATATATATATATATATATATATGTGTGTATGTGTTAGGGCTTAGTCAAACAGAATAATTGATTAATCGCATCCAAAATCAAAGTTTGTTTACATAATAAATGTGTGTGTGTACTGGGTATATTTATATGTATACGTACACACAAATACATGCATATATTTACATGTATTTTCATATTTATATAAGATTTATATTTTACATAAATATAAATATATATTACCATGTACATGTACAATATATACATGTATGTGTGTGTATTTATATACATATACACAGCGCACTCACATATATTATGCAAACGCAACCTTTTGGATGCGATTAATCGATTTGACGGCAGTAGTTGGCATAAATTAGTTGCAAAGTGTTGACTCGAAGTCAGAATTGCAAAATGTAAAATCACAATTCTTAGAAAAATTTCAGAATTGTGAGATATGGATTGGAATTGCAATGGGAAAAACTGTCAAATTCTGAGTTTTGTATCTTGCGATTCTGATATTTGGGAATTTTGCAATTCTGAGAAAAATAGTCTGAATTCTGAGAACATTCTTTTTCTTCGTAAAAAAAAGAATGTGCAAATATCTAAATATAAGTAAATCTAAATCTTTTCATTTTCTTGTAGGACAAACAAAATCAATCAGACCATTTCCTCTGATGAATCTGTTACCTCAGAACAATCTAACGCAGTATTACCGTTATCATGGCAGCCTCACAACGCCGCCCTGTTCACAGGTGGTTTTGTGGACCGTGTATGAAGTACCCATCTATATCTCATGGGCACAGGTAAGGCGTCCGAAATATACTCTACACAAGTATACCCTAACATTTTTTTCCTTTTTGCATTTCATAAAACAACGCAATTTCAGGGTTGCTGCAAGGGGGCGCTATAGCGGTATTAGCATTAACAATCTTCTTTTTCTGGTTATGGCAAAGCAGCAGCTAAAAGGCAGTCTCACCAAATTAAAAGTTAAAATTTAATTAAACTGTCGATATGTTTGTATATTGCGAAATGAGTAACGCATACGTTTAATAGCAGACATTTGCCCCACACTTGCAATTTGCATTTGCTTAGTTGCGCAGATTGCGTAGTTGTTTTGCAGATCTTAAATTTATGCAATTGTTGTACAAATGTATTAAAGATTTTTTTAACATTTGCTTTCTTTTGACAGTTCGAGCTGTTTGTAAAAGGGATATATTCCACGGAGGAATTAGCCGATAAACAGGTTCACCTGCAGAACAACTACAGACACATCCATCCAACCTACGGTCGGCCTGTGTATGCATCCAAAGATGCTAAGATGCTCACCAATGGAGTTTCCCCTCTTGCCATTTTTAATATTTTTAATGTTCTTTTATCTATTGGATTTTTAAACATTTAGCGTTTTGCATATTGCAGAAGGACAGTATTAAACGTCCACTTCAAATACTGTCAAAAACTACTCAGAAAGCATCACTATAGTAAACGATTGACTAGTCACTGTAGTCTAAAGACCCGTTTACAACAAGAACGATAACATTCTCTTTATAATAAGCACCCTGCAGTTATGTGTCTGCCGCTTTAAATGCTGTGGCTGTTTAAAGATGGTGGATTCTGATTGGCTGTTTTATGCTTCAACTAGAAAAAAAAATCCGAAAGTGTTGCAACAACCATATCTTTCCTGTGTCATTATCTTTACATCTTACCTGCAGGACTTACCTATTCTCATCGAATTTGAACGACTATTATAACTGCATAATTATTAGTTATCTTTAAGGCCCGTTCACACCAAAGAACGATAAAGTTCTGTTTTGTTGTCTGTCGCTTTAAATGCACGAGGTGGATTCTGATTGGATGTCATTCTATTTATCGTTCATCAGCTGGAAAATAAATGGTTCTGGGGTGCTTCCAACAATAACGTTCCTTTGTCATTATCGTTCTTGTTTTGGTGGACTTCGCTATTCTCCTGAAATTAAAACAAACTTTATTTAGTTATCGTCCTTGCTGTGAACGGGCTCTTAAGTTGAATTATAATTCATTGTAATTCGCCAAGAACAATTGTGCTAATTATTTGTATGTAGAAACAAATTGTAGTTGCATGTTTGATCACACATCTACAACAACCCCATTGAGTTTTTCAGCCAGACTGCTATCGGATGAGTGATTTTTCTTAGTGGGTATCCCCATTTACGTATTTCCCCTCATTCATACTGAACTTGATCACTCAAAGCCTTTCCCCAGTCATACACAAAGGCCACTTAGTGTGACTTAAAATGATACCTACAGTAGAAAGATAAAGCTGAATAAAGTTTAAGGGGAGTTTATGACCTTTTAAAAGTATGTACACCTATGTAGATATACCGAGCCTGATGAACCAATGAAGAAGTTATTCTGTGAAAATACAAACTTACCTCAGGAGACAAACTATTTGATGTATATACAATAGCAAAGCTATCAATAGTTTGACTCAAGTGCAAAGTGTTCTTTTACATATGATAAAGTGTTGAAATAAAAATGACATTGTTATCTGTGTGTTTTGTCTATTTTGACTGGCTCACACACACAAGCGTGTTGTTGTAGTGCTCATACCCTTCACGTCCTGTTACTGACACTGGGGGCACTGCTCATTCACACAAAGAGCCCTTGTTTCTGTTTCTTTCGAGGTTACTAGGTTTGCTAATCTGGCCAGTGAGGTCATTCCCTGCTGCTCACTGACAGAACAGTCACTATTTCAGCCTGACGTTCTGAAGTGGACCTCATCAATGACTACTTGCCTGTAAATCATTGTACTTTAGCTTAACTGGTAACAATTTCTAAGATAATGTAATATAGCAAGAATCATTAGATCTTTAACTGCACTATATTGTTATATATATTGTAAGAGCAATGAAAAATGTAAATATTATGTAAATGTAAATATAAAAAATACAGTACTTGTACGTGTCTATATATATATATGTATATGTACTATATTTCGCTAGTGTATTTATTAATATTTCACACACACATATATATATATATATATATATATATATATATACACACACACACACACACATATACTCCGTTTGTATAAATGGAGAGCAGGTGTGTTAAATTTGGTGTTATCGCTCTCACTCTCTCATACTGGTCACTGGAAGTTCAACACGGCACCTCATGGCAAAGAACGCTCTGAGGATCTGAAAAAAAGAATTGTTGCTCTACATAAAGATGGCGTAGGCTATAAGAAGATTGCCACGACCCTGAAATTGAGCTGCAGCACGGTGGCCAAGACCATACAGCGGTTTAACAGGACAGGTTCCACTCAGAACAGGCCTCGCCATGGGCGACCAAAGAAGTTGAGTGCACTTGCTCAGCGTCATATCCAGAGGTTGTGTTTGGGAAATAGACGTATGAGTGCTGCCACCAGTTCATTGAGGGAACCATGAATGCCAACATGTACTGTGATATACTGAAGCAGACCATGATCCCCTCCCTTCAGAGACTGGGCCACAGGGCAGTATTCCAACATGATAACGACCCCAAACACACCTCCAAGACGACCACTGCCTTGCTAAAGAAGCTGAGGGTAAAGGTGATGGACTGGCCAAGCATGTCTCCAGACCTAAAGCCTATTGAGCATCTGTGGGGCATCCTTAAACGGTGGAGGAGCGCAAGGTCTCTAACATCCACGAGCTGCGTGATGTCATAGCACTTTTAGCATAGCTTAGCATAGATCATTGAATCCGATTAGACCAGTAGCATCGCGTTCAAAAATGACTCTAATTCCGGCGTAATAATCAAGGAACTTTGTTGCCGTAACATGGCCGCAGCAGGTGCAGTGATATTACGCAGCGCCTGAAAGTAGTCCCCAGCTAGGTAACTAGTTATAATATAGCTGGGGACTACTTTCAGGCGCTACGTAATATCACTGCGCCATGGTACGGCAGCAAAGTTCCTTGATTATTACGCCGGAATGAGAGTATAGTTCTTAATCATATCAGCCTAGAAAATCGCAACTTTTCATTTTCTGCCGGTCTTAGTACACGATATAACTACAGAAGAGTCAAGTTTTAAATAGGACAATCGAAACTCTTTGGTCATTTTTGAACGCGATGCTACTGGTCTAATCTGATTCAATGATCTATGCTAAGCTATGCTAAAAGTGCTATCGCCAGACCCGGAGATCGGCTGAATGGATTCAAAAACGGTAAAACTCAGTTTATTAATTCTGGGGGAGTTGGAGAATGAGCCTATTTCCAAAAAAAGTGGAGTGTTCCTTTAAGGCAGTGCTGGAAAATAATGGTGGCGACACAAAATATTGACACTTTGGGCCCAATTTGGACATTTTCACTTAGGGGTGTACTCACTTTTGTGGCCAGCGGTTTAGACATTAATGACATTAATGGTGTTGAGTTATTTTGAGGGGACAGCACATTTACACTGTTATACAAGCTGTACACTCACTACTTTACATTGTAGCAAAGTGTCATTTCTTCAGTGTTGTCACATGAAAAGATATAATAAAATATTGACAAAAATGTGAGGGGTGTACTCACTTCTGTGAGATACTGTATATATATATATATATATATATATATATATATATATATATATATATATATATATATATATATAAAGAAATATAAAGCCCAATCCGGCCCGCCAATCATCTTCATCCGGCTCGAGGAAGAGTATGCAGGTGCACATTCGCCTTGAATTGTTCTTGCAATTATTAGTTTGTCCACAAGGTGGCAATACTGGCCCGGGCCAGCCAAAAATAAAAGGGAGAGACCGGAGAGACGCAATAACAATCTACCGGAGATCTCAACATTAATAGATGTGAGGGAGTTATGAGATATCCACAATTCTAACGTTAGTTTAAACAAGTTTAAAGACAGTGTTATCAGTCATAACTTCTGGGGAGAAATAGCGCCGACACTGGACGAAGATTTTTATCAAAGCAGGAAGTATAGTTTGAAAATCTGCGCGTTTGGGGTACATTACGCTTCACACACAATGATGTAAAAATACGTGGTTTTGGAAAGTTACCTCATAAACACAGAATGATGCTGCCTTGACGTGCTATCGTAAATTTCAATTTAAATCAGTTATAAAATCCTAAATGACCGTAAATTGTTTGGAGAAAATTGGATGTGTCATCCGCGTCATGTGCATCAGGCTTTATTAAAGAAACAGCGCTGCTTTTAAAGTGAAACCGGCTGCAGTCTGTGATTGATGTAAATCAAAGAACTAAAGAAAAAGAGAAATCACTCGACTGCTGTAGTCGCTGATTAACTTTTGTAGCTTGAATAAAGTATAATCAATATAGCTTATGCCTACAATTTATAGTTTATGTGAAGATTGTTTTAAGTTCACTTAAAGCGTATTAAATGTTAAAAATAATATAACATTTATATTATACTGTAATATTAAATGGCTATAATTAATGGCTAAAATTAACGGAAAAAATGGATTTAATAGAGACAACAGTAACATTATTTGTATCAATGATATTTCATTAATTATAGGCACATATTTAAAATTTACTTTATTTTGTTTCTATATTAATTTGGAAGCTCAGTTGGAAAATGACAACACGAATATATTAATCATATATTAGTCACATTTTTTGAATTCATTACAGAAAAAAATGTGATTTTTTTTTTAATTGAATGGCAGACAGCACTAATGTTAACCTTTAATAGGTGTTACTGTTGGTAATATTAATTTTACAGCTGAATATGCATTTAAATTTAATTTCCAATTTTAAAGGCCCCCCAGAAAAAGATCGGGACGACCCCCTTCAAATGTTCAATTCGATAATCCGGCCCTCAAATGAAGTTAATTGAACAGCCCTGGTCTATACTAACAGTTAATTAAGGAATGTTTTTGTTCAACTGCTGACAGAATTTTCATTTTTCTTTGGTGAACCATGCAGGTAGAAATTAAATACATTACAACTAATAGCTGAATCTTACAAACGATATCTGAAAGTCTTTACTAACAGCAAAGGGTAAACATATGAACAGAACTATGAGTAATGTTAGGCAATATGTAGGGCAGATGGTGAGACCCCAGTGTGCTTTAGACCTCCTACTAACAAAAATATGTTAAGTTATTAATCGTAATTAAACTCGCATTCGGAATCCTGCTCCTGCTAACTCTGTACACAGGAACTCCTCTGGAGAAAACACCCAGATTAATACACTTTACATAAATGTGAGACACGATTAAAAGATTTGATCAAACAAGGCAGTTGAAAAAAAATCCTTTATTTTTCCATGATCTTTTTTCCATACATTTGTGGTATAATAAATAGACAGGGGCTAAAGGTCGATTTCACCAATGTCCCTTGCCATTTCTGAATGATAATGCTTTTCCCCCACACTGCAAACAGATTTTCATAGAATTTACAACCAAAAATAAAAAATAAAGCTTGACACAAGCTGAAAATACTGCCACCAGCTCTCTGTACTCACTGTCAGATAGACCTTTCTGAGCCGTGATACTGTAGCAAATCCTCAGGAACAAAAATATATATATTTATATTTATATATTCACAGTTAAAGTATTTACACATAAGAATCCAAAGGAAAATGGGCAGAAAAAAAGACGTTTCTACAAGAAACAATCTTTCAAAAGGAAGTACAAATCTGTTTTATGTACAAGATGCATCATTTTCTTTAAATTAGCTATTCAACCCCTTTTTCATATAATGATCCCTGAAAAATATTCATTTTAAATACTCCATTTGTCGCTCATAAAAGCAGAACGATGCATCATCACTCCCCATCGTGATTAAAAAAGCCTCATTCCTCTATACAAACCATTATTATCCTGTACAATATAAACATATTTAAAAAGAAAAACAACAAAAAGCTGGGAGACCTTACCCTGTGAGTGAACTAATGTAAAGGACACGTTTCATAGCTTGGTCTTGTGAGTGCCATTTGGCTTGATGGGGTTTGGAAGCCTCTAGTGCATTTATAAACATAACCAAATCACTAAGAAAAGCAAGTGACCACTCTGCCTGGCAGATCAGAAAGTCTTCTGCTTTCAAAGGGAAATTTGGCTGAATGAGACTGTAGTAGCTTTTCAAACTTTTTGATGATTAAATACTGAGCAAAATGCAGAAGGACCTCAAAAGGGTCGCCCAAAGTACCAGTGAACTTAGGTCATTCGTACAAACACACACACAAACACACACACATAGGAGGAGACAAATGGAAGAAAGTTTGCCTTTGGAGTTGTGACACATTCAAGTACAAATTTGGCACTGTATTAGACTTGTACTTGATTTTCTGGGTCCACCGCTGACGTTTTCAGGTCGACGGACCTAATACTCCAGGGTCTGATAATCTAAACATCGGTGCATCTACTTTATTAGTGGAATTGGTGCCTGGGCAACCTTTTTGAAAAGCATCAGTGCTGTGCACCAGTTACCGCACTCACAGAGAACTCCTAATACTATGAAAACCAATGCTGAAACCAGTGCAGGTGGATTTTGCTTCTTAAAGTGAACTGGTGGAGAAAATTCAGGATATACGTTTGAAGAATAGCAGCATCATATTGGAGAGATTTGCTCCGTTATAGAAAATTCAGCACTAGTGACTGAATATGCATGAATCCAATTGGACCTCTGCATGTTCATCTGCTGAAATAGTGAGCTGACATGACAAACGCAGAGTTAATAATACTAAGCTGTACAGCTTTAAAGTGGAATCTGATTGAAAACAAGCAGCTTTCTGCCTTTACACCTTACAAAAGCTAGAGGGCAGCAGACACACTCAAATCCAAAGATCACAGAGACGGTTGTAAGAATGGCTTGAATAAATGAAAGAATAAAGTGTAGTGTATTGTTGGTTTTGCTTTTGATCCTTCAAAAATGGTCCAGTCTGTAAGTGCCACATGCAGCGCTGGCTGAAATATCGTAGGAGCGTTTCGCTTTGTGTAAATTTGCCTGAGCTGTGGACCTTTTCTACTGATTTGTTTTGTGGCCGGCGCAGGTGTGCTTTTGTTGAATGTTCTGCAAATTGAAGACAATTGACCCAATTCCCCCAACAATGGTTAGTGTCACAACGAATGCTAAACCTTGCGGGCTTGTTACAGTGAAGTCCGACAATAAACTAAACTTCATACAAGTCGGGCTGGAAGGACAAGGACAAAAAAAATCTGACCAAAGCTTTTTTTAAAACTGAATTTTGTGCGTTTGGGACAGACGTGAGCAGCTTAAAGTGTTTCGGGTCCGAGTTCAGGGACGGGGAGGTCTCTCCATAACCAGTCCGCAGAGAAAAAGGGGACTAAACGAGGAGCAGGAGCTCCACAGCAAAGACAAACTGTGCCAAATGGGCAGACGACAAAGTGAGTGCCCAAACATTTAGGGGAAAAAATAAGTCCAGTTCCATAGAGGTCAATGGAAGAGTGGTAGAAAACTCATTTTTTATGCTTGAAAGAGCACCTGTAATTCGTAAACAATCATGAAAAAGTACAAAAACGAAGTCCCAGACACTTAGCTGCACGATATATCCAGTGGATGTGTTGGATTTCACCCACTATTTCCTCTGTAGATCCAGAAGACGGGGCGTCTGGGCTTGTTGTTGGGCAGTGCATGTTTTTAAGAAAGTTCTCACCTATACTTTGGGGTTAGTTTAAGGTTCCCCTGCAGTTCTCTGCGCCACAGAGGCACGGTATCTTTTCGTCCTCGATGGGGAACTTGTAGTCATAGGTGATCTCCTCGTTAACATTTATTGGCTGCCGGGAGTAGATGACGATCTTTTTCTGCGACTCCACAGTGATGACCTTGGCATAACAGTTTGGCTGCAAAACACAAAGCAGAACATGATCAATATGGTTTTCGACTTTAAAATTACCTTTTGTTAAGACAATGTACAAGCAAACTCACATTGCAACTGTGATTGATGAAGCGGGCGAAGTTGCCACATTTGGTTGCGTCTATAATGGTATCGTGATCCACACGGAACATGTAGCTACTGCCGATGCCTTCTTCCTCGTATCGCTTCTCTCGCATATCTGCAATAACCTACAGATTGAGACGAGACAGTTACAAACAGACTGGCCAACAAGCAGGGATGCTGAAACTTGGGTTGGCTTCACCCTCACCTGTCGGATATTCTGGCCGACATATTCTATAACCATCTCATCAGCAGCAATAGGTTCCATGGCGAACAATCCCCAGTCATGAATGTGACTTCTACAGAACCTGATCTTCTTTTTACGGAACTGTGGAGAAGTTGTGACTCGTTAGATTTTGATTTGGCTCATATATTGATTGGTGATGTTTAGCAAGATATAAATAGCTGGGTTTCGCTTGTCCTCCTACCTTGAGCTGGTTGAATTTGAGGAGGTCACTGTCGCAGCTGAAGGACGACAACAGGCGGCGCTGTTCTGACCGCCGCTCTGAACCTGCCCTAGTGGACGCTTGGGGCTGTGCCGGAATACTCTTCCCCTGTGAGAAATCACACACAAACACAATCCACATCAGGACCTTCTGCAATTCAGCTTAATGAAGTATCGACTGTGAGTAAACTCCAGTATTTTATCACTGCGGCCCACCTGAGTGTCTACATCAGGCTCTTCAGACTGCAGGCGTGAGCTATTCAGGTACTTCATTTTGTCTTTCTTGTCGATTTTGTAGTAGCCCTCACTGCGGGCGCAGCCGGTGACATGGTCGCGTATACCGTCCTCTTTCCGCTTCTTCTTCAGCGCTGATGTGCTGCCCATGTTGGTAGGTTCAGAGGAGTCAAGGAGTCTTTCTTTATGAACAGACAGATCTCCACATAACAGGTCTGGAAATACTAGCAATTAATTTTAGTGGACGCAATTATCTTGTTATAACAATATTGTCAACAAGTAAGAGAGTCCCAAAAATGTGAATACTGGGGTTCTATTTGAGATGTAGAAAATTACATTTTTCAACATCAACCGAAGAACAGCAATTAAGTCCGCTATTCCATTTGGAGCCACTAGGGGCATAATTTCTTCACCCCTAGTGGCACCAAACTAAATTGCAAAAGCAACTAAACAACTTCGCCAAACACTCCCCCAAATCTTTTTTTTTTTTTTTTTTTTAATTAAACTCCATTTGCTGCCACTAGGGACGCAGATGTTACAAACAGCCACTTTAATAGGATTTTACACTTAAAAAAGTCATTCATAAAAGACAATGGATATTTTTTTTTATTCTAATTCGCACATTTAACATTGCAGCAGTAAAGGATATGAGGATGGTGGACCCAGAGGGTGTCGTTGAGCCAGTCGTTGCCATTGTCCTGCTGCAGCATCTTGTCGTAAGTTATCTTAAGGTAGCGGATGTCCTCCTCATCAATGCCATCATTCCAGATGTCATACAAGATGGTCATCTCCTCAAAATCTGAGCGGGGTCGGAAGCTGGGGCGGAGCGGTGATGTCACAGGTGAGTGCATGGACAACAACAACTCTTGCCAGCCTCGTCTCTGTCGGCGCGTCTTCTGAAGAGGTTCCTCGACGTAAGACAACCTGTCTTCCACCTCAGGTATGACTGTCTGGGTTTGGTTTTCCTCTTCCTCCAATGCTGTGGAGTCACCATCTTCTCTTTTGAAGGTCTCTGTAGGGTGGTCTGGATACAGATCGTTTACTGGTAGATCTGGTAGTAATGGAGAGGCCACCATTGGAGCTGGAGGCTCTTCAGAATCTGGAGGGGTCGCCACAGGTACCTTTTTAGACTTGGGGCGTCCCGGTTTCCTCTTGCTTGGAGTAGTATCTAAGGGCACAGGAACATCTATCATTGGAACAGGAAGGTCTTTTGGAGCAGCAGGAGAGGAAGACTCAACAGAATTGGGAGAGGAGCCTTGGGGAGGCAGAGGTGGCTCCTGAAGTGAAGCAGCAGGAAGGGGAGGACCAGGGAATGGGGAAGAAACTGCATTGTTAGGTTGTAGGCAGGCCTGGGGAGAGGCATTGAGTAGGGGCTCTTTAAAGACAGACTTCTCCTCCAAGCTCTCAGAGGAGGCCTTCCTGTGAATGGGAAGGCCTGCAGATAAAGCAGCAGAGTCAGGGAAAGCTGGGGTGAAAGTAAGATCTCTACCCGGAGTCCGAGGGATACCAGCGCTTAGGACAGGGGATTGAGCGGGGTAAGAGAAAGGGCTGCCGAGAATATGCGGCGAGCTCAAGCTATTACCTGTTAGCGGTGTGTCGCTACCTGGTGTGACAGGAACCGTATCAGTGCTCTGAGACTTGCCCAAACCCCGGGGTCTGTCCATAAGATCTCTCCCCGGGGTGCGTGGGATGTCCTCTTCCGTAGGCAACCGCCCACGGACAGGCATATCCGGCAAAGCTTCGGGAGGCGGCAGAAGGGATCGAGCTTCAAGGGCATGATTGGGGGGAAGTGGAAGGTGCATTGAGGGCGTAGGAAGAGAACAAGGGATTGCAGCCTCTGATTCTAGGGGAACCGGACCATCATGACCGGGGGTACGGGGAAAGTCTTCTGCAGGGATCTTTGGTCGGGTGTCCTGATCACTGTCTGCAAATGAACCTGTTGGGGTGGGTGGCCGCAAGCTACCAACATCCTCCAGGGTGGCTTCAGCTTTGGGCACTGGAACACTGACTGCCAAATCAATGTCGGGTTCATCAGCTGAAAAGAGACAACAACCAATTAGGATCTAACTTCAACACAGAATACTCAACTGCTACAGGAACATCAAGCAAAAAACAGTAAAGACTCTGACCTGGCAATCCTTTGGGAGATGGAGGCCACATGTCTTCAACTCCAGGCTTGATTGAGCTCACCGCAGTATGTTTGTGATCGATCTCTGCCTCATCTAACGCTTCCAGCCTGCTCAAGTCATTTGGTTCCTCTTCTGGTGGTGGTCCTGTGGGGGTACTAGGAGCTTTTACGTCAACATCCTCCTCTTCAGAAGACGAGGATGAAGAAGATGAGGACGTCGATGAGGTTTGTGCATCGTCTTCATCTTCATCCTCCATTGCCACTGCCTGCTCTTCTTCTTCCTCCTCTTCCTCCCCTGAACTTGATTCGTAGTCAGACGAGCTCTCGCTCCCAGAAGAATCGGAACCAGATTTGGAAGAGGAAGATGAGCTTGAAGATTCTGAGGGGGGAAAGAAAGTGAAGGTCATTACCTCGGGTCAATTACAGTGACCACAAGGGCACAATATTCATCAACCTTTTGCCATTACCGTCATCTGATGAGTCCGATGATTCACTCTCACTGGAGTCTGATTCGCTCTTCTTTTCATCATTTTCCTCATCCTCCATATCCTAAGGCGGCATGTTTATGTTAGGCTCAAATAAGTGTTGTATATAGAGCCTGATAACTACACTTGATTAAGGTTTATTAAGAAGTACTCTGGATAGGTGCTCACCGTGCCAGAGGACAACCTCTCAGAGGCTTCTTCCACTGGCTCCTCTTCATGGTCTGAAAGCAATGACTCCTCTTTACCAGAGGTTTCCTCTTCCTCCTCACCTTCGCTGTCCAGCTCCAGAGGTCTGGCTGGTCTTCGCTTAGCAGAAGAACCACCACCATCCGTTCTGGAACCGTCCGTGCGAAGATCTGTTTTTTCTGACTCTGAGAATGACAAAAATGGCATGAAATCATGTAAAGCATTGTCACTTTAAAGCCAACAGCGGGAATAAGTTGTCGATAAAGATAAGAAATATGATTAACTGGGCAAGTATGTCAAGCACACACCTTCATCTTCCAGCTCATCATCAACAGGTGTGGATGGTCGCACCCTCTTATTGTCATTGGTAGATGTTGGCTCAGGGGGCTGTTTCCTCTTAACCTGCAAACAAATGTGTAGCAATTGATAATGAGCAACTTTAACAGTACAACAGCAAAATAACAAAAACACAAAGTGGTAGTCTGGTACCTTGAAGGATGGTAATCGGATGGCACCGCGCAGGCCCATGCTGAGTCCCATTCCCTCGAAGCCCAGACCCTCAACCTTGGTCCAGTTTTCCAGTAAGCTAGAGGATATAGTCTCTTTGGGTTTGGCCCGTTCTTTTTCCTCATCTTTGCCCTCACCTGTCTTCACAGGTGTAAGCGTAGCCTGCAGGTGCAGAAAAATTATGACAGCAGATAATTCTGTTAGTATAATTACATGGCCTCAGGTTTGAAAATTTAATAAACTATGGTTTTCTTTTTGATTAATTGTTCCAAAACTCTTTGAAACATTCAGTTCTGGAATCAGCTATCATTTAATTTAGAGCAAGATTACAGAAGTTAGGGATATTTTTAACTGTTGTACAAGTTTGTCTACTACTACCCTCTCCAGACCACCAACAGATTAAATATCAATTTATTAACCCATCCCAGGAAGGTTTTAGGAAATGTAATAACATTATTATATTAACTTATTGCAATTATTATATTATTAAAAATATTTACTTGTCCAAACTTGTCGATTTCATTTTGCGGTATGTCAGTGCAATTCAGCAACATTTAGGATGAATGTATGAGTGTTGAGCAAGAAGTCATTTAAAGGGAAACAATATTTATGAAAGTTACCTATCAACTTGACAGTGATTTTGTATCTGGCATGACTTAAATAGCTTGAAAACCAAATTTGCTGCATTTGTTATTATTCATTTCCAGAAGTATTTACATATTCAGCAACAGGTATCATGTAACATTTAAAACAGGCCTGGGTTTGTTGAATGGCACTTACCTTAGCCGAACACTCCTGTTTGTCCCACCACTCATCAAATGCCCTGAAGGCCACCACCTCCACCATCTTGCGGTTGAGATCTCTTTTCATGATGGCCTTCAGCTCCTTGACGATAACGATAAGCACTCCATCCACAGTGGCTTTGTGTGGATCTTCCTTTTGTGCCTCATAGCCTGGAGGGGGAACAGCAGGGTTGAACTTGGGCATGTTGGGTAGGGGCCAGGGTTGCCCATGACCCACATTGCCTGCAGGTGCACCAACTATAGACAGAGGCGGATACGGGCCCCCAAACTGCATGGCTGCGGCGGCAGCAGCGCCGGCGCTTGCAGCAGCCCCGCTGATGAAGTGAGGGTAAGGGTACGGCCGCTGGCTCTGCGCAATGCGACTTAACATCTGGGTTTGCATCTGGAAGGACATGTGAACGCTGCCCCACTGTGGTAAGGAGCTCATCAGGTCCATCTGCATAATGGGCATCATGCCAGGGGGATAAGGGTGCAACTGGTGTAGCATCGGATGGGGGGCCACGCCAGGTGGGCCAGCCAGGTGCGGTACGGTTGGAAGAGGAGGCAGTGGCAGTGGGAAGCCAGCCTGTGGATGGGGCAGTGGGGGGAACCCTGGTGGGGGCATGGGAATGGTCTGCATCGGAGACATCGCAGAGTTGACCACAATATTTTTGGCACAGTCCCCGCTAGCGATCGGTGTGCCAGGCATCTCATCATCGGAAATCTCCATGTCTTCACCTGACGACTGATGGCCCTGATTTTATAAAAAAAAAAAAAAAAAAAAACAACATCTGTTTCATTAGAGCACAAACAAATCATTTACAAAGCTAAGCCGGTGAACATTATCTATTGGCCTACATTGCCTTTGGTTTTGTGCAACTACGAAAAGATCTTTTTAACTTGATCTAGACATAAATTTTTAATGAAGTTCTATTGCTCTTAGTGAGCAGAATAATGGGCTGGATTCACAAACATCTTAAGAAATAAATGAAAAAATTTCTTAAGAACATTCTTACGAACTTCGTGGAATTTATCTTAAGTGCAATTCTTGAAAAATTCTCAACAAGTTCTCAAATATGTTCTTAACATCTTAATTTTTTTCTTAAGAAGGAAATTACAGTCTTTATACGAGTGAATATATGGCTGAAGACGCACTGATAATCTCACGCTTGATTGTCTTTATGCAAATCCTTGCACATTACCCTAATAATCATAAGCGTGCACACTATTTTCATCGCAACCTTGACCTATCGCTCGGCTTCACGTTTTTAATGCGCCATGTTTTTGAACAGTTACTTTTATAGAGCCTGTCGATCTGTTTCATTCATCTTTGTGCTGTGTTTTTGCGCTCTCATCCGAGTTAACGCTTCCAGTATGCGTGTCCACGCTGCTGCAGAAAACATGTCCTGTGCATTCATATGCGCTGAATATTGCCAATTAGTTTATGTGTGGCATCACACATAAACTAATCATGACCGACCATTGTTTACATTGTCAGTCATCATTGTCACTTCAGAGATCTTGTGCACATCCCTATTAATAGTCCTACTATGTATTATATGTAGCTACTGTTGTTGTAATGCTTAAATTTAACAATTAATTTGAAATAATGCAATAAATTCATTAAATAATTCTTACTATTTACAATGATTTTTAAGAAAATTATATTCAAGAATTTGAATTCTTCTTAAGTTTTGTCTTAAGAACAATCTTAAGAAAAAAGGATAAGAATATTCTTAAGAAGAATGTTTGGGAATACAAAATATTCTTAACTTTTTTCTTAAGTAAGAAAATAAGAAGAAAATGGCAGTTAAGAAGAAATTTCTTAAGAATGTTTCGTGAATTCGGCCCAATGAGTATTTGATTACCTAAGTTACACGTTGTTATTTTAGTATTATTCACATAGGCCTATTTATCAATGTTTTGAAATAGAATTTATTTTTAAATTTTAGGGTTTTTTTATTTTTAATTTTGGTAATTTTGTGCTTTTATCATTTATCATTAAGTCCTTTTATAATTTTATTTATTTCAATTTCATTTATTATCTTTAATGATTCCAGCTTTAGTTTTTGTAAAATAACAATTTATTTCATTTATTTGCAAAGGCAACATTTCTAATTTTCATTTATGTTCTTTTAAATTTAGGTTTGTCATCTAATATTCAAATTCTTTATTTACTTGAGCTTTATTTCAGTAATTTACCAATTTAATATAGTTACAACACTGTGACAAACACACTGTATTTTTAATAAAGCATTTTTAAAGATCATAAAACTAGTGTGCAAAACCAGTGCCAGTGCATGTGGGGCCCCTTTTCAATAGGATTGGGATCACCTAGAAAAGTATTATCATACCTCTGCTCAGCAAACTGCACGACTTGTTTACAGCACAAATGATATGGGACTAATTATGCACCAGAATTACATTTTTAGTGTTTAAGTCTATTTAAATCACTAACCCTAAGCAATAGTAATGATGTTATCTTGAAACAATCATTGTAAGTAGCTTGAATGTAGGAATCCAAAGACTTTCAGATATGACACAACCCTTGTTGAACGATGGTTTCAGAGATTCAGTAAGAACAGCACTATCCTGATGGTCCAGCTTTCAAGCAGGAAGTAAAGCACAAAAGTGAGCTAACGGCTGTTCATTGTTTCTTGAGTTGAACTGCGTGTAAGAGGAAGTGAAAGTGTGTTGCACATAGGCGGCATTCACAGTAGGATCATATTTCATGGGTTTGCCATACAGAGCTAGGGGCTGTAATGCAAATAAGTTAAGTTACAAGAGGGAGCCTTATTAGGCACTGAACATCTATGTCCTTACTGCAGATGCCCAATATTCTCACATTTCTTCTATGGAAAGCCTATTTGGTAAAGATTAACATGTAGGACTTAAAACTGTGCCAGGCTAAACTTTCTATTTTCCATGCTGCTGAAATGTCACAAAGAGTTGAGTTGCAAAATCTCAAGCAAGCAAAGAAATAAGCAGTGCCAAGAAATCTCCTGGCTAGACCTATGGGTTCAAATAAGCCCTACAAAACACTGCACACTGAGATCTAAATTAAATATAGAAAAAACAAAAACACGTTTCTACAGCCAGATTGCACTATTTCCTCTACTGCTAAAATGTGAAACAAAAGGGAAAGTAAAGGGCCTCTTTAAAGGAAGATGAGTGCAGTTGCCTCTCACATTTCTTCTGGGTCCTGAAACCCTCCATACAGCAACTCATAATATCATATTTAACACCACATCAGAAGCCTTCGAGTTGTTAGATGCAATACAAATGAATAGCAAATAGTAGCAAACTACACTAAAGCAATTTATAAGGCAGTACCTTAAAACACAGAGCATATAACATTTTGCTACAAAAATGTCAAAAATACATTATTTAATCAGTTTCAAAAACTGGGTCTACACACTGAAATCAATACTTCAAAAAGGAGACATTTCAGAAGAACTGTTTGTGCAGCTGCAAACTGAACTAAACTGAACTGAATAATGACACTTGTTTGTTATTTAAAATTGTATATAAAGAACTTTGAAACCTTTATACTATTACTTACTTTTTAATACACTGAAGTGTCTTTAAAACAATCTGTAGGCCTACTGTACGAATCACTATATTAACTGGAAATGTATAGTATCCCTATACCAACTGTGACTTTAGTAAAGATTAACAAAGAGAGATCATATCTCAGGTCTTACCGTGTCCATTTTGTCAACGGGCGTCCGTGGTTCTCCCGCACCGCTTTTACTGTGCATGTTGGAGGGCGACATGGACCTAGAGTTTGTCAACAGGGAAGCAGTACCATGAATAGGTTCGTCATCGTCCGAATCAGGAAGCGGCGTTGGGCTGATGTCCTCCAGGCCGGTGCTTGCAGGCCGTGAGGGCCGCTGGGGTGGAATAGGGGAGAGCTGAGAGGAAGACGAGGAGATCGGACTGCCGTCCATGCGAACCTCGGCGTCCGAGTCGCCACGCTCGTTCAGGAAGGGCTTCAGAAGCATTTCTATGCGTGAGTCCAAGCTGTTGCGCTCGGAGTCCTGGGTTGGGGTGCCCAGCGACGGGCAGGGCTCCGGCGTGGAGGGGGGAGGCGTGGCTGGTTGGTTTTCTGGAGCAGGGGGCGGCGGCTCAGGGATTGGCGGCGTTGCGGGCCCGTCTCTGACGGGCATGAAGTCGGTGCTCGGGGGTGGCGGGGCTTGAGGCGGTCTCCTATAATCCACTTCCCGCTGAACAGGCTGGTGGAAGGAGGGCTCTGTGTGAGGGTACACTGGGGGCATTGGGGGCTGATAAGGAGAGAAAGCATTCTTGAAATTCGCACTGGCTGGTGGCGGCGGCGTGTGCGCAAAAGCAGGCGATGGCGGCTCGGGGGGCTGATGTTGCTTAAAACTGGGCGGTTGCTCTGCATTGCCACGATGCGCCCCTCCTCCTGTCCCGTGGACGTAGTGCCTCTCCGGTCTTCGGTTGTAGGCATCCTGGAATTTGGTTTCATGCCGTCTCGACTTGTAGCCTCCCGAGGATTCAGCACGGTTCGACTGGAACGCCGGAGTTCCCTGCCTGCTGGAGTAGCTGGAGTCCTGAGAGAACGGGGTGCCCGATGGACGCGGGGTGTGTGGGGTACCCTGGGACTGTGGCGTATCCTGCCTTAGGCTGGAGTAGGCCGTATCCAGGGACATGGGGGTGTTGGTGCCGCCTGGCGTCGCCGTGCCTCCGACTGCAGAAGAACTGCCTTCGGACAGTCTTCGCAAGGGCTGTGGACACAAAAGCACGATTAACTTAAACACATTTCAGAATTTCACAATTCAGCTTTTTTATAAACAAAATCACTGGTTCAGCCTTTTTTAATGGCATTAACAATTAACATGCTAATCAAATACATTGTATAAATATTAGTTAATGGCACTCTCGGTTTTCATATTGCCCCACTGTGTGATAACCCGGGCTGGGGAGTAACGAAATACATGTAATGGCGTTACGTATTTAAAATACAAAATATGAGTAACTGTATTTCGTTATAATTACTTTTTAAATAGGTGGTAATCAAATTACAGTTACATCCGAAAAGTATTTTAGATTACCAAAGTGATTACTTTGAATTTTAATGTAATTTCTTAATTTAATATTTATGTAAACAGTTTATGAATTTTAACCAATAAGGCAACTGATTCTCCGTTGAAAAAAGAAAAAAAAAGCCTGTTCATTTAGCAACTCGTAGTGAGAGTGCATACGCTCATCATCTCAACACATAAATGGACAACACAACAGAAAGCCATTCGCGTAATGCATTTCTCTCGTGGAAATACAAAGACTATTTTATAAATCTGAAAAAGGTAATGTAACATCTCAGTGCAGTGCAATGCCTACCTGCAACAAAACGTCTACCGGCATCGGAGGATACAACGTCTAATCTGAAAAAGCATCTTGAGGGAAGTTGTTCTTGATCTTTGAAATTTTTATCCAGTAACTCATTTTTCTATTTTCTCATATATTGAGTGTTGAATCATTACGTTTAATATTTCTAAGAATTTAATTTAAAAATGACACCGAATTCTCCTAGATTTCACACTTTGCATTCAGTTAACAGATCCATACGAATCATGCGTGAAATAAAAGTTTATAAAGTCAAACGATAGCTTTGTGTGTCTTTATTCATTCGATATGTTCTAGAATAGATCACCTTTGGCACGGTAATGCGAGATCATGATTCGATTTGTGTACAGATGATTCTTTTGAGTCAGTCTTTTAAACTAATCATTTCTTTTCTTTAAAGAAACCAATGGGAATGGTTCACATTAAACTGGATAGATCTGGGGTATGTTTCCCAAAAGCATCATTAGCGAACTGTGGTTGTTAAATTACATTGAACAATAACAACATTACTAAGTAATGATTACTTGCGACCGTAGTTGCTTCGGAAAATTTTGACAGCAATCGCCTCTCCATAGAGAGGATTATGAAGTAATCACTTAAAGTTTGGTTCATTCATTAAACAAATCTATTGTATAACTTGGAGAACTATGCCAGTTGTTTTGGCTACTTTTATGATATGTTTGGTGTGTTTGGATTTGTTTTGAAGCTTGGAATGCAGCATGAAACAGCACGGAATCCCATTCATTGTATTCCAATTGAATTTATATTGATTGGTAGATTTAAACAACATTTTTGTTGTTGTTGTTGTTCAAAGAAATGCTGTGGAAAACTGATGATGTTAAAAAATGCAAAAAGAAGACAAAAACAAGACATTAAGTTAATATGTTCCTTTGTGTTATATAGCTTAAGTTTTTCAAAGTATTCTAAAGTATTTAGATTAAGTTACTAAACTGGAGTAATTTAATGAAATACATTACTGATTACTTTTTAAAGCATGTATTTTGTAATCTGTAGTGAAATACATTTTAAAAGTAACCTTCCCAGCCCTGGTGATAATGCTCATAACTGAAGGGGGACCGTTCAAAGTGCATGTTGTAATAGTGTGCAGCTCTCTGCTGGTAGCAGTTGTTATGTGCATTTCAGTCGGTGTCCATTTAACCACCTGCTGAACTGATAAACTAGATTAGAGATAAAGAGGTTTCTGTTAGAGAGGGAGAGCATTTATACAGTGTGCTGGTGTAAAATACCTTTTGTATTAAAATGATGTGTTAACTAATAGGTTCAAATTAAAACTGATTTACTTGTCATGACACAAGATTATAAAAAGCTCAAAACTCCAGCATGTTATACAATGTGCTGGGGTAAAATACTTTTTGAACTAAAATGATGTGGTAAATAAAAGATTCAAACATTTTAACGAAATTACTTATGATTAAATATCTCAATACTCCACATTGCAACATTATTAAATGTACATAAGTAAAAAAAACTAAGATTTTTAGAAATACATAATATGAACATTTGTAGTAAAAAACAAACAAACCAAAAAAAAAACTATTAAATAAATAAACTTTTGTTTTTGTTCTGAGTCAATCGGTTTTCGAACCAATCTGAACAAAGCAATTTGATCAAATGAATCCAGCTGCCTAAAGCTACTTTGATATTGACTTTCTTCACGCAGCTGTAAAAAAAAAAAAAAACATGTCTTTGACTTTTTGTTTTGTAGTACAATCTTAAGCGTTCCGATTCTTTCTATAATTAATGTCACATGTAATAGCATAATTTGGTTTTGGTTTTTACCAGCAGGGCTTCAGCCAAGCTGTGTGGAGAAACTTCACAGGCCTCTTCACCACCAACTGGAAGAGTGAGTGGAGTATAACTTCCATTGATCAGACGCTGGAGGTACCTTTGGCGATTTTCACCTGAACAGACAGATGAGAATGCACAATTCCTTGGTGAACATGATTAGTGAAATACAAAGTGGGCTACATCTAAACAACACAAACATATTTTACCTATTAGTTGCATTACAATCTAAGAAAAAAAGAAAGAATGAAAAAGTATGCAATTGCAATTTGCATGCATTATATTATCCAACAAATTTTACATTTTATTTGGTTACATTTTCAGTTTCAGTACATATTAAGCTTTTGTTGTTGTCACAAAACCATAACAGAAAAAAAATCATTTCAGAGTAAATCTTAATAGAAATGTGCTTTTGCCAAATACTATTTCATTTTGTTACATTTCCCGTTTTCAGTTTCAGTGCATATTAAGCTTTTGTTATTGACACAAACACATAACAGTAAAAACCATTTCAGAGTAAATCTTAATAGAAATGTGCTTTGCCAAATACTATTGGCTAGTAATCTCACTTGAAAATAAAATTACTAAAACAAGTCTGTAAAATGTTACATGCTTTGTATGTTAAAAATGTTAAAACTTAAATATACATATATTTATATACATACACACACCCATTTATATACATAGACGTCTTCTAATATATATATATATATATATATATATATATATATATATATATATATATATACACACACACACACACACACATCAAGTAAGAAAATGACAGTATAATGCATGAAATGCATGCAATTTCTATTCATGTCACTAACAATAACAGATGAAACGGTACTGTCTCTTTAAGAGAGGGGAGACCCAATACAGCTGTCATCCTGCTTTCAGGATCTCACTTCAGTGTACATGTCCTTCAGTAAACAGTTCAAACGAAGGGTTTAACATTACCAACATTTCCATTTGTATAACAATTGTGTTTTAGTCGTGGTTAATCACCTCCTATATTTTCTAAAACACACAAATTTATTTTAAATACTTATATACATATTTTACTGAGTTTAAACAATTGCTATGTTGCTTCAAACTATAACTAAATATCCATTTAACAGTTAAAATGCTTTCGTTTCACGTAAAACGTCAAAGCAAACACATCAGTTAATCCCTCAGCCGCCGATTTGCAGTTTAGTGGTTACCAAGCAACCAACGTAAATTTTCGCACGTGACTTCATGTCACAAACAATCTATGCAAATGTACAAACACAAGCGGTATTTTGGTGTAATTCTGTCAGATAACATTCCTCCGGTAACACTAAAGCCGTAAATGTCCAGTTTAATATTTTATTTTAACACTTACCTTTAGGGTCCAGCTCCACGTGGATGATGTTGCCCATGACAGACGTGTTGTGCAAGTTCTGGACAGCATCCTTCGCCGCCTTGACGGTTCCGAATACAACTTTAGCAATTCCGAGATGCTTTTTATTCTTCGGATTGTACAAAATCTCCACCTCCTCGATGTCGCCGAACTTCTTGCACATGTCGGTGAGGAATCCCTCTCTGACGTTGTCGTTGAGTTTGGCGAACGTGACCTCCTTCGGGGGCACGCGACCGATGTAACACTCATCGATCTGAGGGAAAGAAAGCGACTCTTTGAAACGGAACGTTTGTTTGAAGCCACTCAACACGTTATCTTACGTCCTAGACTGCTTGAATGAAAGCACGTGTCTCTAGTATAGCTGAAAGCAGACCGTTAAATCACTTGTTTTTGAACTCAAAAGCAAGCAACAGGTTAGATGTGTAAAGCGTTCCGTGGACGCCAAACGTCCTGAAGTTGGACCCTTGAAAGAACACTCGAGACAAATGCACACATGTGTCAGGGGGGTGTGACTGACTGGAGTACCTTAAATTTAGGAACCGGGAGATCGGTCTCCTTGTACTTAGTCCACATACGACCGATTCTCGGGTCTCGGACGATGTCCACGGGTGGCATGCCGGGGTTCTGCAAACAAAACAAACACATTTATAAACACTTTACGCAAGGAAGTGTACTTTACACAATCGGGCATGTCACTGTCGCCAGACCGAACGCGGTACAACCAGAGCTCGTGTGTCGCTAGTTTAGTTTTAAAACGAGTGGTCAGTCGTGAAAGTTTGGCAACGGTGAAACTCTTTGATGTGCTGTGTCAGGTGTTTACAACGCGACTGATATTATATCCATTCAGCGCCACAATACACGGGTCGATGTGTCCGTTGTAACGGCTCGTTTCGCTCACCGGCACGTTGAAGTGCTGTCCATCGTAGCGATACAGTTTATGCGATCCCTTTTTCAACGCTGGGTCAATAATCAACTTGTAACTTCTCCAATGATGACTTCGTTTCTCTCCCGAACTGCAGATAGGATGGCTGTTCTCCATTCCGTTCGCCAAACCTAACGAAGAGATGACAAAAACAGAAAGTAACGTTACGCTTCACAATCCTGACATGCCAAAGATTGATATTTGCACACAAACAGTATGTTGTAGAAAATGGGGGGTTTGAAGCGATGCCCGAAACAGACATTACAGAGGAAGAAAAAACAGAAAGCTTACTTGAACTCTGTCTTCTACCGTGATCTTCATTTAGCTTATTTCTTTCTCCGGGTTTGGACATTTTGTGCCCGATCGAGTAGTTTAATATAAAACGGCTAGATCTTGAACGTTTCGCCGATCACATTACATGATTTTAAAGATACTGCCTCCTTTTTGCGAGCCAACACATATTGTGTGCCTCTAGTCTGGGGTTTCTGTCTCTCCCACAATACACCACTATCTCAACCTTCCGGCACATTCGCCACGCACTTTCGATTTATTGTTTTTGGTGGTTAAGCTAAAGCGGTATTTTTGTGCGGCTGTCAAAAACACGTACAAATGGAGTTATGTGCGATAAACGAGTATGAAGTGGATATACCTTGAATTTCCGGCAGGAGAGCGAACGATTTGAACGCGTTGAATCTGCGCGATAGATTTACATGGACGTTAAATACAAGATGGACATGGAAGAGCAACGCTGGGGAAGGTTGTTAAAACTGAATTGGGACACGCGCTGAAAGCCCAAATGATTCGCTTTAGAAACGAACTGCGGTTTTGTTTTTATTTAAACATTTATTCCGGAATATGTCTTAAGCCTTGCGTTCAGAATGTGCCTGTAAAATGAACTTTCACGAGGGTTCACCTTATATAAACAAAACAAATAAAGTGGTGCTTATTGTGTTTAAACATCTAATGTTAGTTTTTGTCTTCATGTACTGATACTAGTTACACGTCTCAATCCATTCCCAACATTGTTTGATATTCTGCGGTGCTTGGGCAATTGGCTGGTTAACAGCAGTTCCCTCTCTAGCCAATCAGATTGAAGCACCATGGTAGATTCAGCTATTAGAAGCACAGCCTTCAGTTCTTCCTACAGAGAGCAGAAAGAAGGCTGAATGCAGGCGCAGCCATTTTCTCCTACATTGGGACTCAATGGCCAAAATGGGTTTCCTTTGTTCCTAAAGGGATCTAAATCTTGATTTCATCAGCCTTTTATGGACTATTTAATACATACAGTGTTTCTGTTTACAGGATCTGAGAAGAAGGAAGATGAAATGTTGGATGATATCCCTTTGACATTTTTAAACTTTTTTTCTCTTCCTGGAAACCATCTTTGTCCCAGCAAACTAGGTCATGGCACACCCATATAACAGCATTTTATTCTTTAGTAAAATGCTACTGAATAAACATTTTGCATTTGATTATATTATTACTAACTAGACTGTAAAAGAGAGAGAGAGAGAGAAAGAAAAAAACACATGAAAATTACCAACTGCTTTAAGGCCCTGCCTTGTTCAGGGCCAAGCATTAATCAATAAGTAAGTTTATCTTTATTGTCTTTGCTTATTTAGCTGCAGAATAAATGTTTTATTGCTAATTAAACTGAGGCATTTTATGTAAACTGGCTGAATTTTTATTTCTTTTTAGTGCTCCCTAAGTGTCATTTAGTTTTGAGCAAAGCTTTGTCTTCAGAGCATTCAGTTGCATGCTGTTCTTTTTTTTTTTTTTTTTTTTTTTTTTTTTAAATATCCATTTAAATTGATTGCTTCTCACATTTCAGCAAACAAGGCAGGCCATAGAGAAAAAGGACGATTGGCCTTTTGCAAAAATGCTGAATCACAGGTATGATTGATAGGGTTTGTGGTTGTTTTAATGTTCATCCTGATTGCGCCTCACTTTTTTAAAAACCCTACAGCAGTACTGGTATCAAGACACTTTTTTTTTGTTTAAAGTAAAATTATGTTTAAAGAAATATGTGGAATTCACTTTTCTTTCATGACGTTTATATTGGGAATAGTGTATTCCTGGTTTTACAATGGAATGGAAATCCTTTTGTCAATTGGTATTTTCAGTAAGTGAACCCTCACTGTATATCTGACCTTGCGCCAAGGGCACACTTTAATTTCATAACACTGTTAGTCTCATAACAATGTACAGCTCACGCTAGAGATAATGTATAAATATGACTCTAAACATACATAATTATCAAAACACTAACAGAGATATTTACCTTAACATTTTGTTGAAATAATTCTATCAGGCCTAAACGATGAAGAAACAGGAACGTTTTCATTCCCATCTTCGGATCCTTTAACACTGGCTTTAAAGAGGGGGTTGGGTTGCAACGCCTAAAAGGAAGAAAACGACAATAACCATTTTTCTGCCGTCGTTTTTCGACATAATTCACCATTTAACACACCTATCTGCGCAGTCTCCAACGAGTGGAGCTGCTGGAAATCTTGAGGCACTTTTAGATATTGCAATATGCAAACAATCACTCTCTTTCTCTTCCTGAAGACAGAATGACAAGAGAAATTCACTCGCTCTTCATCATTCAGAAGACAGAGAAAAAAATCTTTCCGAAGGTAATGGTTTATACGACCTTATTTGAGAAAAATGACTTGGGAATATTCTGTCTGTTTGTTTTAACAGGTAACATTAAAATCATATTTGTCTTACAAACTCATTTTAAAAATACAAGTATTGTTTTTCCTGTGGGGATTTATTATAATTGTCAAAAAAAAAAAAAAACGGATAAAGGTGTAAAAATCATTATTATAGACACCTCTCATTGCTGACCCATGTCCAAAGCGACCTCAGAAATAGCCTGTTGTTTAATGGCTTCTCTGCTGTTCTCATTTTCAACATGGCGTCTTCACAAGGACTTCATTGTGGAAAAGAAAGGCTGCCGCCCGCGCCATTTATGGGCGAGGCTGTCGGTCGCTCTTTCAACCGATTCTGCCTTTGTACGTGGCAATCATTGCAAACACAAACTGACAAGATGTGGTCAGAGGGGCTTGCCGTTTGAAAAGCGAGGATATTGCACAAAACTCGCAGTAATATCTCATGCGTAAAACGCGCCCTCGACGCTGCTGCGCAAAGCGCTGGAAACCCTGTGGCACAAAAACACAGCAGTAATCTGAGAGCTTGGACGCATGCCACGGGTCCGGGATATGACTGCACCCACCTAACCATTTAAGGTCGGAGAAAGACTCTCAAACACTGTGTGGCATTTCAATCAGCAAGTACAAAGGGAATATCCAGTCCTCTGTGTGCTCTCTCTCGTCCCCCTTTCAAGAACTTTCGGTGCAGTTTATTCGCCAGCCATTCAGAGGATCATTTGACGTGATGCATGCAGGATTGCGCACTACTTAGGTTTCTCAGGTCTTCTGCTGAATATATCACACTGTTGCAACACATACCGGTATGTGGTATGCAGATTGTCGTGTTTTGCACAATTTATGGCTATGTAATTTTGTATATCTAGCTTATTCCACATCTCTATAAATGTGTAGAGAACGGACATATTTATAACCCAAGCATCTCATCATTGGAATTTGTTTTTTGTATTTGTGTTGTTTTTTCTTTTTCTTTCTCTCTTTCCCTTTCTTTCTGTGCGTTTGGGGCGACGCCAGCTCCAATTTGTCAACCAGAAAGGTATTGCGCAAGGGAACGCACCATCTGTCTTTCGCTTTTTAGGATTCACGCTTGTTATTGCATGCACACCAATTCGACTTTGTCTCTCTGCCATAGTCTAAAGTAGGACTGATGTCCGAATGTTCCAGAAAAAGGACTGAAGACGTGCTGACCACATCGTGTCTGCCGCCCAAGGCTGAAGTGGGTCATGAGGCCGTTTTATGGCACTCGTGTGTTTAATTAGGAAAATCCTCTTTATCTTCGTAACCTGCGAACGCAAGCTGTTTCTAACGGCAGGATAGAAGGGCAGAAAAGCAATGCAGAGATCTCAGTCGACACCAGTTTTATCATCTTTTAGTTTTTTATTTTATTTTTATGTTTGTTTGTCACCCGATATGCAGAGGTGTGCGTAAAGCTTCATTTGTGCTCTGGACTGCTGCAGTGGATCCTCGACAAATTTCCACTTCGTCATTAATCATATAAGCCATGTTAAGCTCTTGAAAGGACGTTTATAGAAAAAATCATTTTTGAGGCACTCTTTTACATGTAGCTACTATTTCGTATATTTTATATTTTTTAATGTCATTTGACTGGGAGATGTCTGAAGTCTAAATCATAAGGGTTTTTTTTTAATGGCAGCAATGTGTGTATATTCCCTGTAATGTGCCTTTTTAATGTCAGTCTAATTTTCCACAAGAAATCTGAGGAAACACTCAACAGATCCTGGCGACGGTTCGCAATTGCATTTCTCATGTAGGCTACAATTATTTTACTAACATTTCACTTTAGCTTTTTTTTCTTACTTAGAATTGAGATAAAGATGGATTGTAACATTTAATAACATGGTAAGTATATATATATATATATATATATATACACACAGAGATGTTGCACTCAATTAACTGCTTTTATATCGCAATAAATGTATCTGTTCTTAAATATAAATTTAGTTTTGTATTTATTGACACACGTTTCGGTTTTTTCATGTCGTCCTCATTTTCGCCTAATTAGCTGTTTCCTCGAAACCAAGCTGACGTTCTGTTGTAACATTCATTTACATTTTTATTACATTTGGCTGTGTGTGAACTGATTTATAACCGAACCAAACGGGCCCATATGGCGGAAAACAGGCACATCCGTTTATCGCTGCTGTAGGCCGCTTTTGTCCTTCATTAATGGATATTAACGACCTTTTTTTATTTAGCCTATGGACCGTAAAAATCCATATAGCCTAAATTATTTTATGAGAACATGGTGGGCTTTTATAATTAATTTTTGCAGTTTCTTTCCCTTGCCATGTTTGGAACCAGTAAATGTTCACAGTTATGAGACAGTCATAAATAATATGACGCCTCCTATCTGTGAGAAATGAGAGGAGAAAAACAACAACCTTCTCCTAGCCTCTCATTGGCTGTGACGGAGTGGGGGATGCATTAACTGACACCTATTGGCCACTAGTAAAATAAATTAAGAGAAGTGTGTTATGCTCACAGGAACACTGAGGTTTTGCTTTGAACAATGGCCTTCAGCTGGTGGTTTCACATATAATTTTGCTTTGTATTAAAGACCATACATTTTCATGATGCATGTCACTATAAGCAGATTAAGTACCATCTTAAAAGATCCAGTCCTTTTATAGTGTTTATTTTGTAGGCTATTCATAAAAAAGTCAACTTACAATCATTTAGGAACATAAAAATGATTAAGGAAATAAATAATAAACAGTCATGCACTTTAAAACTTTAAAGTTTATTTGTAAATGTATAATATTGATAATGATAACAATATAATGACATATGGTGCATTTTTAACACAACTGCAATGCTATTTTGACCATTCGGCATCCACTACCAGATTTATATAATAAATAAATAATAACAAATACCAAATAATGATGTGCTACTGAGGCATGATCGTCTCATATGTTCATCTCAAAATAATATATGCAAATCTTTTTAAAGTGGGAATTTGAAATGCCTCGTTTTGCATTTGACATTGTAACTCTATTCTTTTTAATGTTTTTAATAATTCTTACTATTAGACAAGCAAATCATTTTTAAAGAGTAAAATTAAATAGTAAAATACATGAATTAATGTTTATATACATTTAGTTATTTTTATTTTGTTGTTGTAATCGGCAGATTTATTAACACCTAAATAACTAAAAGTAAAACTATTAAAAAAAACATTGTTATTCCTTGAAATATAATAAATGGTAACTAAAGTAAAATAAAGTAAAAAAAAAAAAAAGCTAGTTGAAGTAACATTTCTCATTTTCATTTGGTTTAACTTGATGTCCTAAAACAACCAAAAACTGAAATAAATAATAATAAAAACTATATAGGAATATTAAAATGGCAATAATAAAAACACCAAAGAAAATGAATCTGAATGATACTAAACTAACACTTGTAATAGGCGTGTGAATCTCTTGGTAATACAAATAATAACACTTTTAGTTATGTAATTGTCATTAGTAATAAAGTCACACTCCTATATAATTCACTTAATTCTCAACAAATTGCTAATATAATTACTGCAATGATGTTTTTTGCAATATCATCCTAAGCATACCATTCAGAGTAACGCTCCACCCATGTAGACGGGAGAATGTGAGAAATGTGAGAAGATTTTCAAAGGACTGTCTCAATTAAAATGTAGTTAGGAAGTAAACTCTCCTGACCGGCTGGAGGGAGTGCCTTCATGTCCCCCGCCTAGTGATGGTGCAGACCGTGTGTAGACAGGCACAGGAAAGAGTCACACATGCTTAACAGCCTCAATTACAGTCGCACGCTCTGATCTGCTGGGGTTCTTGAAAATACAGTCACATGGTTTGAAAAGAAAAAAGGCAAGAGGAGGAGGAAGTTGAGACCAGATAGCAGCATGCTTACCTGGCAGAGTGTTAGTCTCACGTTATACTCACCAATGAATTTACCTGACACTTCTGTGCACTTGGGCACCTGTTGGAGGAACTGACTCGGCCAGTGAGGCCCGCGAAAGGACATGACACAGAACGGCACTGTAGCCGGCAATGGCACTCAAACTGATTCTCTCAAAATTGTGATCGTCGGAGACGGGGGTTGTGGGAAAACATCTCTGCTTATGGTGTACGCCAAAGGAGATTTCCCAGAGGTAAGCTTTTAGAAGAACTGACAATTTTATGTCGGCAAAGTACAATACATTTAAACTTTTTCATGTGTGTAAGTAAACCAGATTTACGTCAGTTGTGAAGACAGTTACAGAAATAACCATTTTCAAGAGAAGGAGACGTTGCAAAATGTATAACAGTCATTTGCACAACATCCTCAGCAAGTTTTTCCACTTCCAGACAGCAATTTTGGTTTCTGCCTACGCCTTGATTGTACTTCAGATGTGTCTTGCAGAAACATGAACTTTTTATGCACCGTCATCAATTACACGCCTGTATTTGTCTAATTTTATATTGATGCTCAACAGAAATATGCTCCGTCTGTGTTCGACAAATATGTCACGACTGTATCCTATGGAGGGAAAGACATTCAGCTGAATCTGTACGATACGGCAGGTGAGTGCCGACAGACGCCAGACACACCTCAGATAACAAACACCCCATTCTCTATAGTGACACGCTTCATTGATTAAATATTTAGGCAGGAATGTTCAGTGAAATGGGTGTGAGGCCATTAGTAATAGTTTTCATAGCTGTCATCCCTGAAGTCAGGCCGCACGCACACTTTGATCACTCTATAAATTATTTACAGTATATTACAGTATTTACTTGAAATAAATGACATTTTAGCCATTGCAAAATATTCATATTCTAAGTATCATCCTCCGGTCTTTTAGCTGTGGCTTGTTGGGCCAGAATCTGTCTGCGGATATGGTGCAACACGCTAAAAGCCACTAGTGAATGTGTAAATTTGTGCATGCATTTAAAATGTTCATCATTTAGTTAAATATTTAAATTTAGTACTATAATTATCATGTACACTACTGTTCAAAAGTTTGGGGTTGGTAAGATTTATTTTTATTTTTATTGGATGGAGTGAGTATTTATTCAGCACGGATGTATTAAACTGATCAAAAGTGACAGTTAAGACATTTATGATGTTATAAAAAAAATAATAATAATTAAGTTTTTTTGAACAAAAAAATCCTGAAAACAAAGTATTATGGTTTCCACAAAAATAGTAAGCAGCACAGGTTTTTTTTTTTTTTAAAGATTCGATATATGATCATGTGATACTTTATACTGGAGTAACGATGCTGAAAATTCAGCTTTGCATCACATGAATAAATTAAATTTTAAAATATGTTCAAATAGAAAACAGTTATTTTAAATCATAATAATATTTCAAAATATTACTGTATTTTTTGGTGACCATAAAATACTTTTTTAACTCCAAACGTTTGAACAGTAGTGTATTTTTGTAAAATGTGCACATACAGTGCAATAGGATATTGTTACAGAATTGTTTTTTTGGTTATTTTTGAAGCACCAAATTGGTTGAAAATGGGTTCTATATTCAATACCTTACTTGGAATGTTGCACATTCTTGTACTGAACTAATCATCATTTACTCATTTACTGACCTCGGTGAACCCCTGGCGTCTATATAACCTGAATTTCTCCATGATAAATTCTTCGAAATGCTTTTTTTCCCTCTTGTCTAAATTGAACTGCATCTTCAGTAATCGAGCTGCTTATCAGACCCATACTGCTGCCCAGACCTTCTCTGCCTCTCAGAAACAGGATGTTGAAGCCAGGATGTGGTTTTCTACCACATCTCGGTTTTTCGTCAAAATACTTTGTTCATAAAATACGACATACAGGAAGATGCTGTGTATGGTCAGAGGGCTGCACCTCTGACTTGTTTAGAAGCATCGCTATAGAAACTCTCCACATAATGCAGCGTTGTTTTCAGGTGTCAGTGTGATATAATGACGTCATTTCCTTCTAATCTGTTTACTGACAGGCCAGGAGGACTATGATCGCTTGAGGCCTCTGTCGTATCAAGGAGTAAACCTTGTTATCATCTGCTACGACGTGACCAATCCGACATCATTCGACAATGTCACGATAAAGGTGATTTACATTCAGTTGATAATGAAACCGTAGTGTTCATCAGATGAAAGTCTGTTTTAACTTTGTTTACTTCGACCTGAAGTGTAGATGATTACAGATGGACCACCTCTGAAAACAAACAGTATTTCCAGAAGCTTCCTGTCGTGTCAGTTCAGAGGAATGTGCCGAGACTTGTTTAAATAAAGGCACAGCAAAGGGACTGTTCATTCATGACCTAAAGATAGATACAGTACACCATTACAGAATTAAGGAAGCCCAGAAAATGTATTTATGTAAAAGAAGAAGTTCAGTTTTAAACATTTTTTCTCTGTTCCCCTACAGTGGTACCCAGAGGTCCATCATTTCTGCCGTGACGTCCCCATTATCCTAATAGGGTGCAAGACAGACCTGCGGAAGGACAAAGAGAAGATGAGGAAGCTCAAAGCTTTAGATCTGGCGCCCATCACCTACCTCCAGGTTGGCGTTACATTTATATTTATTTATTTAACAGATTTCATTTTTATCCAAAGTGATTTACAAAATAAAGAACATCACAAGCACTCGCTCTCATAAAAACAAGTCATATTGAGTTATAAAAATAAACATATTTTTGGGTTACGTTTGTTAAGTAATGTGAAAACAGTTGTGCTGCTTAATATTTTTATGGAAATCATATACTTTTTCCCCAGAAATTGCATTATATGTGTGTGTGTGTGTGTGTGTGTGTGTGTGTGTGTGTGTGTGTGTGTGTGTGTGTGTGTGCGTATATCACACACACACACACACTCGCATACATCGCTGCTTAATATTTTTATGGAAATCTTATATGTATATGTATATGTATATGTATATGTGTGTGTGTGTGTGTGTGTGTGTGTGTGTGTGTGTGTGTGTGTGTGTGTGTACACAGATACAGATATGTTAACTGAGTAACTGACCTTCATGTCTCTTTCTTAGGGTGAACAGATCCAGAAGCAAATGAACGCTGAGATATACCTGGAGTGTTCGGCTAAATATAGAGAAAACGTAGAGGACATTTTCAGGGAGGCAACCAAGCGAGCGCTAGCGGCCAGGGCTAAAGCAAAACATCTCCGCAAGAAGAAGAAACGCTGCACCATTCTGTGACCACTGCCAGAAGAACACACTTGTTCAAGTTTTGTATATATGAACTAGGATATTCTGTAAACATTCCGGAAACATCTGCAAAGCTTCTCACAATTGTTTAAGCTTTCTTCGAAGGAATATTTTTCAGGACGTGTGGTGTGCATTTTCTCACAATCTGCCCACCAAGCAAGGCTTAACCGTTTGCCAGAGGTCACCAGTGTGTGTGTGTATGATAAGTCTGTAATGGTCCACACGCCACATCCTTCTGTTGGTGTTACTGATATGACTTGATGGAATTTGGTCTGCCATGATTGTGGATACAAGAGATGGAAAAACTGCTGCTGATGTCTCAGGGATGACTATACATATATCACATTGTCACATTTTACATTCAGTTACAATCGGTGTTGTTAACGCACAACTAACTGAAGTACCTGCCACTATGTTGCACTGGGTGTAACGTGTTTCTGTTGTGCAATGCATGTTATCGACTTATAGTTGCAGTTTTTAAACTTTGAGTTACAGTATTTTGTAAGTCTATAAAGCTTTCTGAACAAAAAAAGGTGGCCTATGGTGTACAAACAATCCTGGAGATATGTAGAAATATTTACAACATTTTAACTGGAATTTCTCTTTTGTTTCTTTCAGTACGGGGATGATTTACTGTATTTTCAGCTCTCATACAGATGCCAGAAACTGAAAAGTATTATTATTAGCACAAATAAACCCGTGATATTTTAAGATAGGCCATATGTTGTGCATAAATGCAAGTGTCTTGCCTAATTAAGTAAATCGACTAGATAATGTCACTGGTAAATTTCTGTAGCTCTGCTTTCGTTATACATCGGCACACATGCTTTCATTTTGCGTGACGCAGTTTTCAGATATTAGGCAGACAAATGAGTGAAAATCTCTGCTTTCTTTGCAAAACGAACTTGGTCAGAATACAAGAGCGTGATGTTGTGGTTAGCGCAAAAACTCCGGCTTAGCAGGATGTGACTGCGGTAACGGAAGCCTCCAAACACTGCTGTCGCGGCTACGAAGCGAAGAATGAAATGTTACTTCAGCATGAAAATATTATCAGTGTTATTTATTGATACTTTCGTTGAGGCTTTTATTTACATAAATTATTTATAACTATAATAAAGTATTGAGAAAATCGCCTTGTCCAATGAAGTTCTTAGCAATGCATAGGCCTACTATTACTAATCAAAAATTAAGTTTTGATATATTTACAGTAGGAAATTTACAAAATATACAAGATCTTTACATAATATCCTAATGATTTTTGGCATAAAAGAAAAATCGATCATTTTGACCCATACAATGTAATGTACCCGTGCTACTTATGATTGGTTTTGTGGCCCAGGGTCACATTTTATTATTATTTGTCAGGTGGTAGGAACAGACTAGGTTCTGATAACAATGTGGAACATTTCATTTGATGGTGGTTTTCTAAATAAACGAGTAACGAAATAAAAGTCGCTTATAGTACCTTTATTTCACACACAATGTAGAAGCACACGCTTCACTCTTGCGCTCTCTGGTGGTGAAGGCCTAAGTAATAAATTTTCACACGAGGCCACACAAATTGCATCAGATTGAATTTATTTGCTCTATAGCAACAGAAGGTGAATAGAAATCCAGCTTAATATCTAATCGGCCCGTTGGAAACCTCCTTTTCCTCCAGTCCGAAGGCTTATTTTACGTTCAAGCAAAAAGTGCAGTTATTTTGTTCAACGCAAAACACTGACGAAATCACATTGTGAATTGTGACAACTGTTACGCATGATTTACGCAGTGGTTAATTGTGCAATAAAGCATTTCCCAACATGAGAAATCCCTTTGATTACAGCTTTATGCATCAGGTACAGTTCACTGAGCCCATAAAATTCCAAACAACTTGTAACACTTGGGTTCTAGGCTAAACTAAACCAGGTGTGAACAGGCAAAGGAGAGCATTAAGGCAAACAAATCATTCTGTAACCAAATGCAACTTCTGTAGTGATTTGCCTCTGTAATATCACATAGGGAAAAGGTCTCTCTGATGGTAAACCATGAAAAACTTTGCTTAAATAAACAAAACAAAAAGTTTTTTTTTTTTGACACTTTCAAAGTAACACAGAAACACATAATGGTTCGTCCTATTACAGTAGCATTCATTCACATTATGCAAGATATAGTTCAGCATTTCTGTTATTCTGACTTGTAATGCAGTTACACGTCTATGCCTTTGAATACAACTACCAAACATGTGAAAATAACAAGGCAAGAGAAAAGGGATGCTCCTTATGTACTATGAAGTGTTACTGGAGCTTTATTGCCATCTTTAATAATACAAATCCACGTTTTCAAGGTGTCAGGGAATATCATGTGACCTAAAAATAAAGATGTAGATGAGTTTGTTTCTTCATCAGAACAGATTTGGAGAAATGTAGCATCACTTGGACACCAATAGATCCTCTGCAGTGAATGGGTGCCATCAGAACGAGAGTCCAAACAGCTGATAAAAACATCACAATAATCCACATGACTTCAGTCCACCAATTAATGTCTTGTGAAACAATAAGCTGCATGTTTGTAAGAAACAAATCCATCATTAAGATGTCTCTTCTGGTCAAAATACGAGCCCATAATAATGCTTCCCCTCTATCCAAGAGTCCATCCAGGTTTTGGACTGTTTTCACTTGTAAACAGTGTTTGATCTGTGCATATTTCTCTCCTGATTCAGACTAAGCAACTTTTTCACTGCAGAAAGCAATATTATGGATAATTAATGAATTGTTAATTTATAGACTGAGTGGTGTGGATTACTCGTGGATAATCGTGATGTTTTTATCAACAGTTTGGGCTCTCAATCTGACGGCACCCATTCACGGCAGAGGATCCATTGGTGTGCAAGTGATGTAATGTGAAATGTCTCCAAATCTGTTCTGATGAGGAAACACTCATTTACATCTTCGTATGTTCTGAGGGTGAGCAAATTTAAAATTAAATTTTTGGATGAACTATTCCTTTAATTCAAGAATTTGGCCTTGCTCAATCACTGTACTAACAAGCCACAACGTGCAAAACACATCTTTCCCTTAGAGTTGCACTGTTTCAATGCTTTCCCACAAATATGTAACATATGCTTCAGCTAAAATGCCTTGTATGAGAACAAGTAGTTTAATCACTATGCAGCTTCTTAAAAACCCATAACAAATCCCTTTGAGATGCTGCAGTGAATTGAGCATCTGCAGTTCTACAGCCTTCCTGCTGCGTTGCATAAAGTTTAAATGTGGCTTACTGTAAACATATCCATGCACAGGAACAAAAGTGAAGTGAAGTCTCCTCGCTTATTGAGTATACAGTGTCTGAAGGTTGTCAGTGGTTTCTAACCCAAACGTTACCCTCTAACTGCTGTGATTGCATAAATAAGAGCAAAAACAACATGGCAGACGATAGGGCAACGTGACACGAAATCTTGATTTTCACTGCTGCTGCTGAAACGAGTTCGGGGAGACGTCAACATCTACCTCCAACCCTCTCCAAACAGCTCGTGGGACGCGACTCCTATAGACGAAACAGTTTTGTGCGCTTTGAAGTTCAGTTCTGTGAGTTCATCACTGGCCACGCTGCGTATGAAATCTTCCAGTTGGCGTCTCATCAGTTATTTTTGACCTTTTCTTTGTTTTTCTGGAACTTCTGGTGGACCACTTTCAAAGTAGTGAGGAAATTTCCCAAGAACAGGACGAGAAACGTCCAGGCCAACATGAACACCTGAAAAATTTAAGTGCAAAAATCGATCTGTAATACTGGCAAAATTAATAACAGTACAGGATGAGCAATGTGCAGAATATTAATACTTCGGGTTTTTTAAGCAATAATAGTGATGTTTGACAACTTCAACCGCTCTTTACCTGCCATTCCTTGCAGTCATCACGGGCAGACAGCTTAAAAAGAGTCACAGCATTGTACAACTGCCAAAACTGACCAGAGGAGAGAAAACCAACACATTTATCTGACATGCCTGTCAACTGAATCAATATATATATATATATACACTGTTTAAATGTTTAGGGCCAGTACATTTTTAAAGTGTATTTTGCTTACCAAGGCTGTATTTATATGACCAAAAATACAGTGATATTCTGAATTATTAATGCAATTTAAAATAACTGATTTCTGTTTCAGTATATTTCAAAATGTAATTTATTCCTGTGATGCAAAGGTGAATTTTCAGCATCAATACGCCAGTCTTCAGTGTCACATGGTCCTTCAGAAATAATTGCAGTATGCTGATTTGCTGCTCAAGAAACCTTTCTGTCCTAATTTTAGTTTACTGGCCCAAAACCTTTAAGCAGCAACCTTCATAGATGTCGCACTGTAAAATGCATGAAACCTTTCAGGCAACTTATTTTTAAGGTGGCTTTAAAGTTGAATATAAAAAAAAAATTTGCATGAAAAATTAAAGCAACACTTAAATGCTGATACTCACATGACCAAAGAATAGAAACGGAAGGAGGAATGTAAGCCCCCTCCACATCCACGATTGAAAGCCCTCTGTAAGAGTAACATGAGAGGTCAGTCTGGGCTCTGACTTCAGGCTAAACATGTAACATCTGCGGTGTGAACCGATGACATCATCCAGGTCAACATTTCTCCCATGATTCAAATCGGTCACAATGCTTACCCACTGTCAGGTCCAGCTGGTTTCTTTCCCCCAGAGCCCGTAACCGATACAAGCAGCCGCTCTGATAATAATACTGAAGAAACTGCACACAACCTGCCAGAGAAACATTAAACAATATAACAACAAGCAAAAGACACACAAACCACACTGAGCAGCTAATAGATTATACTCACTCTGATAGATGGAGAAAGCCAGGAACTGACTTCTGAACATCTGATACATTGGACCTTCTGGCCTTAAAAGACAGAAACAGAGAGTGGTGATGAAATACAAGCTGGTGATGGGAAAAATGATTCAATTATATGATGTGTGGCCTAAAACACTTACCATGTCAACATAACACCTGATAAAAAGGTTGAAACGTAGTGATGTGACACCCACCAGCCTTTAATTCTAGAAAGAAATAATAAATAAAAGGTAAATCATAACCATTCCTCATAATGCAATAAATAAATGAACAGATAAAATTACAAAATAAACAACCCCCCCCCCCCCAAAAAAAAACCTCACAGCCAAACATGCAAAAACAAATACAACCAAATAAATAAACAGACAATCAAACAATGTGCTACAACCAAATAAATACACAAGAAAAACAAATAAATTACCACTACCAAATAAGTGATGTAAACAAACAAGAGAATACAATCAAATAAATAAATAATTTAATAAACAGTCAAATAAATAAATAAAGACACAAAAACAAACAAAAGGAATTCAACAACCAAATAAACAAAAATGAACCACCAAAAACAAAAAAAAACAACAACAAAAAAACCCCCACACAAACCAAAAACAAACAACCAAACAAATAAATAGACAAAAAAATAAACAAAATACCGTGGCCAAATAAATAAACAGACAAAATAAAAAAAATAAAAAATACAAAGTTAATTTTACTTTGGTTTATTTTAAGCATTTTGTCTCAAAACAGATTGCTTATTGATAGGACAGGAAAATACTGGGAAGAGAGATTCGATCCTGAATCTCCCACTAGCACCACAGTTAACCGTTAAGTCACAGCACGGACCAAATGCACTTTAAAGTGAACGTGAACTCACCGTGACCCATTGCTCATGAGGATACTCTCTCTTATTGTCAATGTGCAATAATACCACACCAATAAAAAGTTGAAGATTTCATCTGTAACCCTGTGAACGTGACATCTGCATGTTAGACTCCAACAGCACAATTTCCTCCACAAAATAACATTAATTATTGAGATATCTCGTCTTACCGGTAGTTGAAAAGGAAGAGGCAGGTGACGGCACCGAACATTAGTATTATAGTCATATAAAGTTTGAACTTCTCATATTCATCTTTGTACGCAAACCTGGTTTGGAAAACACAAAATCAGCAATTATGTATTGGGAAATCTCTCTCTGCTCAATGGACATGCTCTGGACTCTGACTCACTTGGCTTGGTTGCTGAGGAGTGTGACATTCACATTTCCAAGGACCAAATTTAAGTACAGTCTGAAAAGAGAAGACAACAGTTTTAAGATAGTAGAAAAAACCTCAAAACCAAACCACACAACCGTGGTACTTCTATACATATCAGAATGAAGAACTAAAACTCACCCGTTTTTCTTTGGCAAATAGGACTCCATGTCAAAAAAGACATTTTGCCTTTCTTTAATTTGAACCTTCAGGTCATTTATCACCTCCGTTTCTTTTTCATTGCAAGTTTTCGTACACCTGTTTGCAACAAAAGAGTAAAAGGATCCGTTTACGTCATCGTGAATGTGTTGCTCAAGATCTTTAGTAACATCTGAAACTTGGCTCTTACTTATGAAGACTATGCTTGAGGTCTTTCAGGCCTTTTCTTTGCTTGCTAATGGCACTGCTGCATATCGCCTGGAGGTTTGTCAGCTCCTCCAGCTTCTGTCTGTAGACTTTGTGCGTTTCCTAAAATACAAAATACACGAAGTCACAATAAAATCAGAATCGTTTCCTAATCCATGCATGACCTTTCAATGGGCACATGCATCCTTTGGATGCTCCATTTTAAGCATGAGGTATTTTGAACATGAGAAGGGCATTTTAAACACGGGCCAATCCTTTCTATCAACTCTAACTAGGCCTGGTAACACATGACCGCTGATTTTTAATGGATATTTAATGGTATTTATATATAGAACTTATATCTCAGATGGAAATACTATGGTTCTCTGATTTATACCATAGTACTGAATATTTTTGCTCAAGGTTTTTACATGACACACCAGGGTAATTAAAATAAATACCAGGGCACTACCATGGCATATATCCAACAACAACAACAATAACAAAACCCCCATAGTGTTACCTTGATACCTTGCCCTAAAAGGCACTTTTTTGTAGTATTCAAACCACAGGAGCTTCATAAACTTCACTGTCTAGAGCTTCACCATCCTGTAATCTAACCCTGTCTATCACGAATCGATTATACGATAATTTTTACAGTTGAGCAACAACTCTTGGTTAACATCTAACCTGGTTTAACCAGTTAAATACGTGAATCATTATCTACTCAGCTGACACACCAAATTTATTAAAAGAATAAAATATATACGCGAATGTATTTATTCATTTAAATATGTTTTTAGAGAACTGATGCTGGTTAAATACACATGTACAATAACAAAAGAAAATCAGGTTCATCTGATGAGCTAAAGCCTGTTAGCCGCGTCACAAACATCCAAAACAGACGCATTTGATTCCTAACTAACACAAGATTCATCTTTAGGCTATCGGAGCACAAATATAACACACATCCGTTCAGTTCAAACCTGTAATTGCTGATATTCTTGCTCTATTTCTGTCCATTCACTTTGACATCTCTCCAGTGACATTGTACCCGTCTGCGCTGGCGCTGCTCTACCGCACACTGCCGCTAGTTGGCGCTCTAGCGGTTTATATAAGCTCCGCTTCTTCGCCCGTCCACCAATCACAGGCCAGCATAAGATTCCGTCGCCACCTAATGACCGGGAGCGTCAAGGCTTGTTGCTAGGTTACCGTACACGAATTCTTTTGACAGGTCAGGTTTCGAGATCGACCGGTTTAAAGTTTAAATATATTTTTTTTGTGGTTGATTGAAGATTATTTACGTGATTTGGATGGTGAATATGGTCACAGGTAAGATCTAAGTAGGCTTGCTTTATGATTACCATAGTCATCTATTATTGTATTTACACCTTTTAAGTGCTACAAAAAGTAAAATAGTGATAATAATATTTTAATGATAATAATCAGATTTTTATGTGCAGTATGCCCTTCTTGAAGAGACCCCACACTACAGAACCGCTTGTAAGGCTCTGGGACAAAAAAGCCCAAAAATGTGGCCCGCATCACACTGTGTATTCTGTCAATGGAGATCAATACACAGGCGAGTGGATGGATAATAAGAAACATGGTAATATTTGATGGATTGAATATTTAATGACATGTTTTAAACATTACAGGCCCTGAGGGTCACTGGCAGTTTTAATAGACAAGCCTTAATTTAATTTACTTTGTTATTTAGATGTGTTCTGCAGATTACATTATGAGTTCCTAGGAAACACTGCATATCAAAGCTTGATTTGGCAGAATGATTTTCCCTCCATTAATAAAATGTTCCTGAACGTAGCTTTTACTCTGATAAGGAAAAGGGACGCAGGTTTGGAAGAAAACAGGCATGATCTATGATGGGGACTGGAGGTGTGGAAAGAGAGAAGGCTATGGAACCCTGAGCAAGACTGACCCTCAAACTAAAGAGTATGTGAGGGTTTATGTTGGTTCTTGGCGAAATGACAAGAAGGAAGTAAGTATCAAACACCGTTTGTCATCATACGGTCCATAGTTTCCACATATAAATTGTCGGCCTTTTGCTCAAAGGGCGCTGGGACATATTTCTACAGTCCTTCTGCTTTCTATGAGGGGCAGTGGAAGGAAGATCAGAGGAGTGGATGGGGACGGATGCAGTATGAGAACGGGGAGCTGTATGAGGGAGAGTGGCTGGAGGACAAACATCACGGACAGGGTTTGCTTCTGCTAGGTACGGACTTAATGAGCCAGCCTGGTGGATCTCACTAAAACATGTCCAGGTCACTCGCATTTTTCACCAAAATATATATATATATATGTATATATATTGCATAAAGAAACAGAATCCCATTTTCAGGACAATTAACATAGCATTGCAATATTATTTTTATGACAATTAAGTGCACATTCTTTGTACAGAAAAAAAAATGGAAATCAGCATAAAATCATAACCCCAAACACTACAGAATATATGTATAATAATGCATACAGACACGCACACACACACACACACACACACACACACACACACACACACACACACACACACACACACACACACACACACACACACACACACACACACACAAATATGTATATATTTAAGAAATATTTTTATGTATATATGTGTTCATATATATTTTATATAACATGAATCATATAAATATTACATATATTTCTTAAATATATACATGTATGTTTATTTATAAACAGTACACACACATGTATTATAATACATAATGCATTTATATGTATATGAAATAATTTATATTTAAGTTTAAATAAAATAATGGATTTTTTGCATTATGGTAATTTGGTGTTTATATATCATGAATAATAATACAATTTTATTTAGCATTACATTTTTTATATAATAAACATATATAAAAGATAGGAATGATCTTTTTTGCATTATGAGAACTGGGGGGGGGGGGGGGGTTCTTAATTAAAATGATGTAATGCAAATAATCTTAATTGTCCTAAAAACTGGCTTCATTGCAGAATAAAAAAAAAATTGCACTGTGAATTATTAACAAGACATTTTTAATCTTTTTTTGTAAAGCTAATGGAAACCGCTTTGTGGGCACCTGGAGCGACGGACAGAAAAACGGACACGGCAAGTTCTTCCACCTGGACAGAGGTCAGCTGTACGAAGGCTTTTGGGTTGACGGCGTTGCTAAGTGTGGAACCATGTCTGATTTTGGGAGAGAAGCAGCGGTTAGACCAACAGTGTATCCAATTCCCAAGGTAAATAATTAACGCTGATGTTTGCTCATTTGCATGATTTCCATTTTAACAGTAATGCATGAAGCATTACCGAGAACACAAGCTTTCAGTCATAGGTTCTGACCACTCTAACAGCAAACAGCTCAAAACGTTTTGTCGATTTGCATGGTGTATTACCTAATGCAGATTCAGAAACCTTGTGGATTACAGCTCTGCTTTTATGTCCAAAGATTTGCCTACAGGATTCACAGGCTGTGCTGATAGAGGCACGAGCATATTTCACAGAGGACAAGGAGAAATCAACAGACACCACGATTCCAAGTCATACCGTTGCTAGGCAATATGTACCTTGACAATATCCTGAAGACAAGAAAGGCAGACTAGTGCAGTGAAATATGTTTTATCAACCCCTCACTCACAATAAAAACACAATCACACGATACAAAAAAAGTTGTTGGTACTAGTACTTAACAAAATGCTCATTTTGGCAAGAAATGCATGTCATAAATGATATAAAAGAACACAAAAGGATGTTTGGTTGAAGTTGGTTTGATTAAGACTTTAATTAAAATGTATAAAACTGAGTTTTTAAATTCCAGCACATGCTGTGCACTAATAAAAAGAGCTTCTGAATCAAACTTTACACACAACATGGATATTATTTCACATACTTTGGGAAAAAAAATCATTCTATTTCAATTTGCCAATACTGAATATGTTAATTAAATGTTGTTTTAGTCATTTTCGTCAATGGTGCTGATGTAACTACATGCTTAAATGGTCCTCTGCTTAATAAACACTTTGTTTCAAATGTGCTCGCTAGCATAATCGCACAATCCTGCCAGCTCTTTAGCCGTGACGGCTCTAAGCACTTGTGTCCAACATCAGAGTGAACAGAGGCCCCTTTAATGGGAAGCGGTTTCAAATACTACCAAAAAAGGTCAGACAAACATGTTGATAAAGTGCCTTTGTTTTACTAAGATGTGCTCATTCAGGGGTTCATTTAGGGGAAAAAAACCTGAGTTTGAATTAGACTCAGATTTTTATTTGATTCAGCTGTTCAACAGCGAAGCCATGATTCAGAACGCATCAAAACTATTTGGTCAAGTGGACATAAAAGTGTCCCCTGCATTGTAATAACTTCAAACAAGCCTCTGATCAGTGTTTAAAAAGTGTTTTTGTAATAAACAAAGTAAACTCGTGTCTGTAAGAATGTAGCTTGCCTTGTGTGAAAATAAAATCCTTGTAAGTAACAGAACTGGCACAGCTGTCATACTGAAATAAAGGATTTTCCCTGTGGTGAATTAAAGGAATAGTTCACCAAAAATGAAAAATTGCTGAAAATGTACTCAACCTCAGGCCATCCAAGATGTAGATGAGTTTGGAGCAGATTGTAGAAATTTAGTATTACTTCATTTGCTCACCAATGGATCCTCTGCAGTAAATGGGTGCCGTCAGAATGAGAGTCCAAACAGCTGATAAAAACATCACAATAATCCACAAGTAATCAACACCACTCCAGTCCATCAATTATCATCTTGCAAAGTGAAAAGCTGCGTGTTAGTAAGAAACATATTACTTTAAACCTTCTATTCTGGTCAAAATACAAGTCCATAATCCATACTAACGCTTCCTCCAGTGAAAACATGTATCCCCTGTTGTCCTCTCACATAAAAATTATGTGACATATTTGTTTAGACCTGGTGCTCGATCTGTGCATATTTCTCTCCTGATTCAGATAAGACGGCTTTTCACGGGAGAAAACAATATTATGGAGAAAGTACAAATATTATAGTCATATTTTTAGTTAAAAATGTATTAATGGATTACTTGTGGATTGTAGTGATGTTTTTAATCAGCTGTTTGAACTCTCATTCTGACGGCACCCATTCAAGGCAGAGGATCCATTCTCCAAATCTGTTCCGATGAAGAAACAAACTCAAATACACCTTTAATGGCCTGAAGGAGAGAACATTTTAGGAAAATGTTCATTTTTGGGTGAACTATTCCTTTAAGAACAGAAAAAAATGAAAAGAAAGTATCCATAAAACATGCAGTGCATGCTTTCACAGTTATCACAGTCTGACTGGTATTAGTAAATAGCAGAAACAGTGGACAAATCCTCAACACATATAAAACTGGACACTTTGGTGTCCACATGCAACAGATAGGTCGAAAATACGATGTGTTGCAACACTTGACAAACCTAAAACATTAAAAGAAGCTCTTTCTCAAATTCTAAACTAGGGGTAAAGGGAACTGGGAGACTGTAAGGTAGACGCCTCCCCTCGGTGGTCCAGTTCGTTCTGTAAGTCCTCCAACTCTTCTAACTCTTGAAACTGCCTGTCAGTTTTGTGGCTGACCAGCGAGCGGTAGAAATGCACAGCGAAGACGATAAAAACCAAGCCGAAAGGCACCATGATGGAGGTAGACGTGATCGCAGCGGCCACCCCAGCGGATATAGTACCGTTTTTCTGGTCCTTCAGCTTAATGGGTAAAAACTTGACCCAGCACAGCAGGACCACCTCGGCCAGGAACAGCAACGTTCCAATGACTGTAGAAAAAGCCCAGGCCAGCTCGATGTGGTGATGCATTCTCTCGTGAGGAGACTCCTTCACTGAGTTGAGGTTGTGCACATTGCTGACCGCTTCGATGTTGGGCAAGATGCAGGTGCTCACCATGAGCGCGAACAGGTGGACAGCCACCAATACAGTGGTGCAAGCACTGAACGCGATGAGCAGTCCTGGGGGATAGTCGTGATTAGTGTCCAGCTGTACTTCCACCATGGCCACCTGTGGAATGAAAGGAAAACACAGGTAAAATACAGCCCTTGAACCCAACAAATATTGTACTGTAACATCAGTCATTATAATGAGAAAACTAGCATTCCTTTTGATTCTCTACTCCATCAATTGAATTTTCAACACCATTTGGCAGAAAACCTGACAAAATAATTTTATGTATCACAAATTATATGAAATGTTGCTAGCTATAAATAGTGTAATATACTATAATTAAACATAAAGATAAATTATATATAAAATTTACATTTATATATCATTAGTAATAAATATGTAAGTAAATAACATTTAAATAACTGTGTACATTTATAACTATATATATATATATATATATATATATATATTAGTGCTGTCAATCGATTAATAGCATCCAAAATAAGTGTTTGTTTACATAATATATGTGTGTGTTCTGTGTATGTTTATGTATATATGAAGACACACACATACAGCATATATTTTGAAAATATTTACATGTATATATTTATATTCATATAAATTACATCATACATAAATATATTTAATATATAAATGTAACATATTCTTCTTAAATATATACATGCACGTGTGTGTATTTATATATACACAGTACACACACATATATTAAGTATATAACAAAAACTTATTTTGGATGCGATTAATTGTTTGACAGCACTATAGTGCTGTCAAACGATTAATCGCATCCAAAATACAAGTTTTTGTTATATACACACACATTTATATTTCTATCTATCTATCTGGGAAGTGTTAAAAATGATAAAAAATCTTTTCAGCTTGTCTATTTATATATGTATAATAAATAACACATTATATATGTGTGTGTGTGTGTGTGTGTGTGTGTGTTTAAAAATGTATCACATTTTTAAGCTGATCTATCTATCTATCTGGAAAGTGTTATATGTAATTCTAAAAAAATGTTTTTAAAATGGATTTGAATATTTTTAAAGCTTTTATACTCAAGAATAAAGAATGATACCATTAAACAAACCGTGCATTTATGTTTTAAGAACATTCTAATGTGAATTAAAGTGGTAAATTTGCAAATTAAACGGTAAGACGTCTCCAGAATCGGTTTGGCACTGAATTAAAGTGCACTGCAGAAGACTTAAGAAGTTGTTGAGATTTTTTTTGCTGCATCCGGGTCATATCCAGCACTATGCTTCTCGTGATGCTCTTTAGAAACATCACTAAATAAAAACTGCAGTCACGCATATATGCACAGTGTTTAGCTGACCATTAGCACGAGCTAAACAACTGTGGCTGTCAGTTTGTGACTGCAGATGCATCATATAGACTCGAGTCATGCGCCTTTGAAGCCAAAATATTCGCTTAAACTTACACAACATTATTAAAAACGCGCTTTCTCAGTGTTTATACTGCCGGTGCAAACTGAACATCCACAGCACTAAATAAACGCGAAAAACAACTCACCATTGCGAAACCGGATAAAAGAGCAGACGTGCGACTGGACGCTTTGAGTTTGGCTCTGCTCAGATAAAGCTTTCTCCAGGACAGAGCCTGCAGCGAATGCTCGTTCCGACTCATGTTCATCCGAGCGGAGATTGTGAGAAACTATCCGAGAGATTCAGCGCAGCCGGAGCCGGAGCATTGCGCTGGGTTAATGGTGAATCTCCAGCGCTGCGCCCGAACGAGACAGTCAGCTGGCTTGCTCGAGTGAAACTGGATGCATCGCGAAGGCATTACCCACAAGCCTTCGCGACAACACATGAAACTGAACGATAGATATATTTGCCACAAAATGAAGAACAAACGAAGCTGTTTTGCCACTTTTCTGGGAAATCATTTCTTTTATTGGTGTGTGAACATAACAGAATCGATGTAGGTGAATATTCTGTATTGAATCATTTCTTAACAAAATATAATAATAATAATAATAATAATAATATTGTAAATGTTTTTAAAAAAAAAGTAATTTCATATGTATTATATAATATATATTTTTTATTTTTCATAAAATAATTATATTTTAATTTTAGTTAACATTATGCATTATTTAAAAAAACCTTTAGATTTTTACTTTTTTTTCTGGAGCATGTATTTTTTGTTTCTCTTTGCTATATTAGCAAATATTCACATTTTGATAAAAAAAATCATAAAACACTTTTACGTCAGTTGACATTATGCATTATTAAAAAAAAAAACATTTATATTTTTATTTGTCTGGAGGATGCATTTTTTTGTTTCTCCTTGCTATATTAGCAAATATTCACATCTTGACAAATGTGAACATTTTATTATTTAATCATATCTAAAAATATAATTGTATTTTAGTTGTCATTATGCATTATTAAAACACTTCTGTCACATATTGCTTTTTGTATATTGCAATATAAGCAAATATGCACATTTTGATGTCAACTAGTCACCATTAGAATTTTTATGAAATTAGTAAATAATAAGTAAATATTAATAATAATTATAATTTATTACTTTAAATAGTCATTGGTGAAAGATTTAACATAATTTGGGGACAACTTTAAGTTTTTTTTTAACTAAAATAAAAATAAATGATATTAAATATGACAATATTATCTGTAATAAACCTTACAATTTTTTTTACAGAATGTCCCAAATAATTGTGATTTAAAGTGAGCCGATTATGCACACGTATTTCAATTGTAACTGAGGCTATAACGTGTGGATGTAATATTAAAAGATGTTTAGTTACTGTTGCACTAGCAGTGTCTTGATGAAGCACATATGCACGAGCATAGCAGCTGCAGCGCGTGCGTGCCAAACAGAAGAAAGAAAGAGCAATTCTAACTCCTCAAAAAACAATTTCTGTGTGTTTAAAAAAAATCACACACACCAACCATTCCGATAACTACTCAGAAAAAAATCGGATATTGTTTTGACCCCTCATAAACATGATCCGCGTGACGTTCCTGCAATGTTTTGATTCTGTTGACTGTGACGTCACGGTGCACTACACAAAAATGGTTCCTACTTAGTTTTCTATACAAGCAATCAAAGTGTGCACAACTTTACGCGTTAAATATGGTCCAAATAAATCGCTGAGGGAATTAACACGGTCGAAAGGCTCGGACATGGAGGCGTGTGCGGAATCCGGACGCAAACTGGTGTGTAGTTGAAGCTGTCCTCTCAAAAGACTCGTTTTAAATCGGGAATTTCAGTCTCACATCGATATGCATTGTGTTTAGTGGCCTGAATCGGGGCGAATCAGTGCGATACGAGAATTAGAGCGACGTGCGCCACATTAAAAGGTTAAATGCAGTACGCTCGTAATGGTAAACAGGAAAGGACACATGTTTCATAATATTACAAAGAGAGCAAGATGCTCCATATACAGACGCTCGCGCGAAACCGCACACATTGTTGCCCCGCGACCCTCGTGTCTAATATTCATCGGGAAGTTTGACTCGTTTACGCTGATTTGACATGTATTAATTATGTAACAGCCGTAAGATGGTCGACGATTAAGGCCTGGATGTTAATCATGGAATCTGACATTCGTGCAAATGATATAACATCCCAGCCCTGCGTTATATCTCATATCCGAGCACAGAATGAGGCAGGTTTCCTTCATCCTCATCTTCATCATGTGTTGTTTTCGTCCAGCGCTCGATCTGCAGAAGGATGTACGACGAGAACGAGGACTTGTCAGATGTGGAGGAAATCACAAACATCAGGGGCTTCAATTTGGAGGACAAACTTGAGAGCAATTCATACAACAACGAATTTGTTCAGTATATGGAGGGAAAAGGTACTTTTTTTGTGTGTATATTGCTTATTAGTGCAATTAACATTCATTACATTCTTAAATATTGGGGGTTTTGTTCTCCTGTTGGCACCTGCACCTGTACTTACAGTTGTACTGCTCATAATTTGACATTAAATGGTTGATATTTATGGCGTAGTTCACCCAAAAATGAAGATTCGGTCACTATTTACTCACCCTCAGGTTGTATCAAACTTGTATGATTTTTTTCTTCTTCTGTTAAACATTAAAGATTATATTTTGAAGAATGTTGGTAGCCTGGCCCCCATTGACTTCCATAGTATGGGAAAATATTTCAGAAGTCAATGGGGACCAGAAACTTTTTGGTTACCCACATTCTCCAGAATACCTTCTTTTGTCTTAAGCAGCAGAAAGAAACTCATACAGGTTTGGAGCAACATTAGGGTGAGTATATGATGACACATTATTCATTTTTGTGATAATTTGTTTAAATTCTGTTTTTTTAGTTTTGTCTTGTGGAATATATGTAAATATCTATGTCAAAGAGCAAACTAATCTTTCTGACAAGTATAAATTGTGCCTACAGTACATATAATTTATTTACAAAATGAAAACTGGATTTTTTTTAGTGGATAGTGAAGGAAAAACAGCCCACAAGTGTCCAGAATTCATATGTCATAATAATGAATAATAAGGTGTGTCTAAAGTATTGGTTGTGTAGCCTGTATCTGAAACACCCCTTTATTTACAACTAATACTTGTGTTATTCATATGCTCTCCATTTTAAAATCCAGGGATTTGGTTTTAAACACAGTCTAACCTTTATACCATCCTAGATTTTACTTATGAATATGTTCAAAGAGAGGCACTGCGATCTCCGCTCGTGTTTAAAGCCAAAGATGGACTGGGAATTAGGTAAAAGCAAGTAAAACGGTTTTATTTCACATATTTCTATACATTTTACATTGTGAATCGCTCATGTGAACTGTTTAATGTACTACAGGATGCCGGATCCAGAATTTACTGTAAGTGAAATCAAGGGTTTGGTTGGTAAGTACACTATTACTTATTTTTTTGATTGAATGGTGACTGTACTCAGTTAAAAAGTTATAACATTGTATGCTTTGTTAATCTTTAGTTTTAATTTTCATTGTCTGGGACTTTTATTGTGTTTTCTCCATTTTATATTGCCATCATCTTATCAGGCCTTGCATAATGCAGGAACAGGATAATGTTCTGCTGCTGTATTATGAAACTATAAACACATGCACCATATCTGTCCTGTATGCTGGTGTTATATGCATTTGTTTATGTAGCTGATCAATTTGATGTTGTCATACACATATACACAGTCCATCTTACTCCTTTTTAGGGTTGAGGAAGAACATAAACTGTCTGAGCCTCATATTTATGTTGCTGGTAATAACTTTGTAATTATCTGTGTATTAAGAGGGTGATTAATCCTAAGTCATAAACAGTAAGAAATATTTAATGGCTGTACTCTTTTGAAAATAAAGGTTCCAGTTAAATCCAAACTGTTTAAAATCGGTTGTATAACTTCACAGCAAGACCTACTCAGAAAATCAAAAAAACCTTTACGTCCTCTAGTGATGATAGCATGCAACTGCAACTAAAAAAAACCCCTAAACTTTCTATTCATAATGATTTTAAATCAGGTACCTTTGAAAGCCTGTTCTGCCACGGAATAAAAACATAAAGAAGGGAATCAGATTTTTTTTTTTTAAATAAGAAAAAGTCAGAATTGTGAGATGTAAACTCAGAATTAAAAAAAGTGACAAACTAAGTTGCAATTTTTTATTAGTTTATTTCATGGCAGAAACAAGCTTCCCAGGTTCCTTAATCCATTACCAGTATAATTAATCTTAAGATATAAGATAGTTGCGGGCAGTCGTGGCCTAATGGTTAGAGACCTTGTGACCTGAAGGTCGTGGGTTCGAGTCTCAGGTTCGGCAGGAATTGTCGGTGGGGGAGTGAATAACCAGCGCTCTCTCCACCTTCAATACCACGACTGAGGTGAAATCCTTGAGCAAGGCACCAAACCCCCACCTGCACCGCAGCGTTGGCTGCCCACTGCTCTGGGTGTGTGTGCACTTGGATGGGTCAAATGCAGAGCATACTTTCCGAGTATGGGTCACCATACTTTCACTTTCACTTATGACGGAGAGGAGTAGCATTTCGAGTGGTCAAGTGTTTGTTTCTGCTTGGATGTTCAGGCAGCAGGCGGGCTGTTGACGTGATGGATGTTAGCACACAGAAGGGCTCAGAGATGAGCATGGCACAGTTTGTCCGCTACTATGAGACGCCCGAGGATGAGCGTGACAAGCTGTTCAACGTCATCAGCCTGGAGTTCAGTCACACCAAACTGGAGAATTTGATCAAGAGACCCACTGTGGTAAGATTTTTTTTTTTTTTTGGTCACTTTTCAACATTCGCTTTCTCTAAAACACAGTTGCCATTTAAATATGATTCAAAAAGACACTGTTAAGGCAAATCTTACTTGTGACTGTAATCTTTTCTGCGAAGTATTATGCATGTCAGTAAGTGTGATGGTAATTGGGTAGATGAGAGCAGGGATACTAGTAATAAATGAATTGGTAATATTAAGTCAAATAAATTAGCAATAATATTTGCACATGCAATTATTCACAATAAATCAAGTCAAACATTTTATTTCCCAGTGACCTCTCCTTTAAAAGTTATATATGAGTTCATGTTTGTTGAATATGTGAAAAATAAAATACAAATATTAGCTGAAAAACCTATTTTAGTTAGTTGCTAAGTCAATATTTCTTATTTTCCTTTAGTTTAAGTTAAATCGCTAAAATTACTAACTGGAAATAAATAAAAACTAAAACTGAAATAAAAATAAATGAAACCTAAATGTTAATATTTAAAATAAACCAGAACTAATAAAAATGACAAAAGCACATAACAGAATTACTATATATTTAAAAAAGAATTAATATGAAAAGAAACAAAAATAAAAGCTACTAACAAACTTTAATAACAACTATAATAGTAAATAAATAATACTAAAATAACACTGGTTCAGCTGATATTGTTACATGCAAAGGGCAACTGTTAATATTAAAGTGCGGAAGTTGGAATTTCAATTATTGTTGCAAATAAATGTAGTTGTTAAGCATTTAAAAACTTCCTTTGTGTCTTTGTATTGTAAATGTGTTTCTGATTGTCTTTAGGTGGATCTGGTGGATTGGGTGGACAATATGTGGCCGCGGCATCTTAAACAGAAACAAACCGAAGCCACAAATGTCATGTCTGAGATGAAATATCCCAAAGTTCAGAGGTAATATTTTATTTTCTATTTTGGAAAACAATTAGGAATGGACCTTTTTCAAAGACTGTGATGACCCATTTTCACAGTTATTACCATTTTAAACGATCTAAAAAATGTAAGGTATATTTATGTCACTATAATTTGTGTTCTAATATCTTACCATTAAATACTAGTTAATGCTGCTGTGAGCGTGTTTCTAATACAGAGGCCGAGGGAGTCTTTCTCTCTTCTGACCGACGTAATCAATCTCTCAATATTTTCCCTCTTTTGTAAAGTAATAGAGATGCCATTAGCAAAAGGAAATGCTAAATTTAGATTTATTGTAGTTTCTGTTCACTACTATAGAAGTTTATCCAACTATAACAACTACTGTTTCTGAGAACCCCAGACATGTGAAAAGGGGTCATTGCCTTTTCCCTGTTTTTCCCCAAGCGTGTCCTGAGAAATCACAGACTGTCTGACAAGTTAGGCTCTGTAAATAGCAATAAAGAGCTGGAGAGAAGAAGAAAACTTAGACGTGACTCTCTTTCAATGGCATTCGCAGAGGGGAATTTTTGCAATCTTATGCGCATGCTTCAATGCCCACATAGTTGTATTACACGTTTAAGGTTTTGTTGTTCTTCTGTCTGCTCTGATTTCCCTTCAGGAAGTGTTTTGGCTTTCAGACGCAGCTCAAAGCTTGTTGAGTCAATCTGAAAACTGTTCTTTGACATCCTGCATTAGTCAAAGATGAGGTCTGCTCATTTCCCACAGTCCCTTGCTTTGCTCCTCGGCGCATGCTGCGCATTTCTTTGGCCTGCAGCTGGCTGTGACTCTATCAGGTTGCTAGGCAGCACACACTTCTAATGCGGAGAAGAGGCGGATCCTCACGGGCTGCTGCAGTATCCCAATGAATCCTCCTTAGCCAATCAGAGTATTGCATAGGAGTATTTCCTGCACAGGAAAGCCCACTCTTGCTCTCTTTCTCTCTTTATCTCACTTTCCCTTTGACTTCCTTCTCCTGACTCTCTATATTCATTGAGCTCGTTCATAAAGGAAGAACTCCGCGTTAAAAGTCAGTTCAGTTCTGTTTTTTTGAGTCACATGGGCAGATGTCAAAACGGCGAAGTGCCTCAAATGGGGATGAACATCTATTGGGTATGTGTGTTTTATTTCATTGCAAACTATGGTGCGATAATGTAAATAATGCTTAAGAGGTGCCGTTAGGGTTTGGTATAGTTTGCTCAACTTTCTTTGCTACTTTTATGAAAGCGTGACCAGTAATTTGTGGTCATTCCACTTATGGTTACGCGGTCTTGTGTAATAAACGTTTGCGAGGGCTGCATGTGTAGTCTGAAATTTTAAAAGCTCACTCAGCGTGTTTGTGCACATCAAGGTTATAGTTTTGTTTTGGCTGCTTTGGTGCGTCATCCCCCTCACTGACTGCTCTGTGGGATGGATGACACAGGCTGCAACGCTCACCGTTTTAGTTTTTAAATACACAGTTTGAGATATCTGTGTTCATATAACAGAATTATTGATTGCATTTCTTTCTGCTTTGATGTCATTATGCATGTATATGGTTATAGAATATAAAATGCCGCTCAAGTAGCTTGAAAATGCAATTCTGCACGAAAATAAGAGGAGATGTGAACAACCATAAATAAAGAGTCAGATTTAAATATTGTATTATTTAAATATAATGTATAATATTATATTTGTTAACTGTTTCACGTGGGGTACCTTTTTTTATTAATATTATACAGTATTTTCGAATAAAACAAAAATATTTCAGATTCATGTTAATTTTTGTTTTTATTATATTTTATTAATATTTAAATAAATTATGTTTTATTAATATTAATAAATTTCACATGGGGTCATTTTTATATTAAAGTTATACATATTTTTTAAAATAATAAAATTTCATAATCTTAAATTTGTTTTTAATACATTTTAATTATATTTTAAAAATTCTACTAATACGGTTCACATGGGGGGGGGGGTCATTTTTATATTAAAGTTATACATTTTAAAAAAATAATTTTGTAATGTTCACTTTGTTTTTAATACATTTTAATTATATATATTTGTTTTTTTTATGTTTTTTATTAAAATTCTATTAATGTTTCATATGGGGTCATTTTTATATATATAAAAAACAAAAATATTTTAATTGTTTCTCTAAAATTTTTATGAATAATTTAAAATGATTTTAGTGAAAACAGTCTTGCAATCCATAAAAATGGTCAGATTGCATTATTAGTCCTTTGTGCAGGTACTATGTAGTCAGTGATTATTTATTCATAACCTTTCATCTAAGAGCTCCAATTATAGGATGTAACCTCTGAGGGTTCAGGTTGCAAGGTATTACCCTAGTGTTACCTTCTGCAGCCTGCAGTCAATGAGTGCTTTTGCCTTGTTTGTATTATGAAAAACATCTGGATCCAAAGTGCTCAATGTGCTTGTTTATTGATGCTGTAACATATGCTGTCATTTCCAGTGACATCATCTGACATTTACACTGGCACTGTCTGATGGGCAAAGATGCCACATGCAAAACCGTCTGGTAATAATTAACCTGTCAGTTAGTTGTCTAACCATCATGGAATCCATACATTGGTGACCCTAAATGTAGAAGTCTCATTTCTCAGGCCCTCAACCATCTGGGTTTGCGCCTAAATTGATGCCTAATCATTTTTTTAGTTCACGATGCCCTGCGGTGAGCGATGCCTTTTGCCCATTAGAGCTAACTGATTTCTTCACTCTTTTCTTCTCTCGGCTCAGTGGGGCAGATTTTAACCAGACACCAAGGCAGTTTGGGGTTTGATTAATTTCGCTCCTTGCTAAACGCTGCGGATGACAAATGCATAAGCCGCAAATAGCTTCCATCCCTGTTCTGCTGCTGAGACGGCTTTATCTGAAACAAACCCACGTCCGTGACAATCCTTCTGTATGTTCCGAGAGAGAAATTAGCCTTGATTTATTGCTAAAAATAATACCGAAACTCATAATATTGTGCAGTGCTTTGATAATGCTGTTGATTGAGAAGGGGAAATTCCACTGTATATGGTTTAGAAGGAAATATTCATTTTGAGTTGGGAGTTGAACATTCCTATGCTGTGGTTACTCCCAGTTGCAAATAGTCTTTTTTTTTTTTTTTTTTGGTGAGGACTTAAAAACCGCATTAGGGATTTATCGTTCTTCTCTATTTATGCAGATGTTGCGAATCACCCTTGTATTTTCCCTGTTTCTCTCTTTCTGTAGATACTGTCTGATGAGTGTAAAAGGCTGTTTCACTGACTTCCACATTGACTTTGGCGGCACATCGGTATGGTACCATGTCTTCAAAGGAAGAAAGGTAAGTGTTGGATAGTTAGTAGTGCTTTTACTATTATTATTGTCCATACTTGGGGGTAGCGGTTTGTTTATGCTGTTACTTTCAAAGCAATAATGGTTTTCTGCAGGATTGACTTTGCTTGTGATCTGTTAAGATCAGATATCTAGAGGCCCTGTAAATGAATCTCTTCCCTGTTTGCATTGTTGCATCGCCGCTGGGGCTGCCGCGTCAGCAGAAATGGTGCTTGTGTGTATGTGTGTGTGTGTGTTTGCTGGAGGGTATCAAATAATATCCGCTCTGAAAGGTCGAACAAGAGTGCTGGCGTGTGCAAGAAAGACGAGAGTGACACATGTATGACTAAAGGAACTTCTAGGAAGAGTTGTAGGAGTTTATCCCTGTTATGTAATCCTCCTGGTTTCACCAGAACCTATTTCACTTGCAAAGAAATTGCAAGGTTGTCAGCTTAGTAACTCACGTTTTTAGTTCTACAACATACAGTGGGGTCCAAATGTCTGAGACCAGACCATTACTGAAGTGCTCTTGCAATTTTATATTACATACTGTCTTATATAAATTGTCTGTTTATGAGGTTGATGCAATTGCCCTGTGAAGGGACAAACAAAGATACTAGTACTACAACTAACAATGAACAGGTGTATTTTTATTAACTAACATTAACAAATATTCATAAATACTGTAACAAATGTATTGCTAATTTTTAGGTAATGCATTAACTAAGGAAGGCTGTTATAAAGTGCTACCCACATTTTATTATTAGCAAATATTATTAGTAACAATTTAAAATTTGCTAAGAAATAAAAAATTGCAGACTAGAAATAGTAAAGAATTATCTTCATTTTATGTCATAATGTTTTGTTAATTTTTAGAAATCCTGAAACTTTCTGATGATTTCCAAGTTTAAATAAAAAAAATTTTTCAACCCAATTTATGTCTGCTTAGGCTTAGTCTTTTTTGTTGCATTTTTTTATTTAATACAGTTTTGTATTATAGATTTTATTATTATCAAGAATGTAAGTGAAAATTTCACACTTGCCACTTACAAATCTTCATAAGTTTGTCATATTGTTTCTTTGTTATCATGTTTTATTTTTCTTGGTATAAATGAAAACAATTGGTCAGACTTTTGAACCACACTGTCTGCTCGTGAATAAATGGATGAGAAAAATAACTTGCACACAAAGGATTAATGCTGACACGAGTTTGTGAATTATTAATTTGAAAGAAGAATCATATCCCAGTTTAGAATCGCACCTGTATTGCTCTCTCTCTCTCGTTCTCCAGGTCTTCTGGCTGATTCCTCCAAGCCCACACAATCTGTCTCTGTTTGAGGACTGGGTGCTGTCAGGCAAACAGAGTGATATCTTCCTGGGTGACCGTTCAGACGGCTGCCAGCGAGTAGAGCTGAAACAGGGCTACACGTTCTTCATCCCTTCAGGTGACGCACTGAGCTAGAGTGCATATATTTAAGGAAAACGGAAGAGGATGGCAGTAGCAATGCCAAGGTCATAGGTTCAATTCCCAGGAAATGCATGAACTGATGAAATGTGCACCTTGAATCCAATGAAAGTAACTTCCAAATACTGCATTGCAAATTGAATTTCTGTTACTGTTTACTCACCTTCATGTCGTACTACACCCTCATGCTGTTTTCTGGGAAATGCAAAAAGAGAAATTCTGAAGAATCCTTACCAAGCTTTTCACTACAACAACAGTTCTTGGTCCGTCAAGCTCTAAAAAGTCCAAAAAAGAACAATAAAAGCAATCCCTATGACATTTGTGCTGAATTCCAAAGTTTATAAAGTCATACAATAGCTTTGTGTGAGGAACTGACTGAAATTTAAGTAATTATTCTACTAAAGCTCTGAAATGTCATTTGTATTTGCGTTCGGATTCAAAAATAGCGGCAAGTTTGACTTTAGTGACGTACGTAAGTTGCAGAACGGAGAATGACATTTGAGAGCAGAAGATTTTAAAGCCCTAGTACAACATTTTCTTTCCTGAAATTGAGCATTCATATTTTTGTTCTCGTGTGTGTAGGTTGGATCCATGCCGTCTACACTCCAGAAGACACCCTGGTGTTTGGCGGGAATATTTTACACAGTTTTAACATTCCCATGCAGCTCACTGTCTACGAAATTGAGAACAGAACAAAGGTAAAGCATTTATTAAAAAAATGTATCAGTCAGTGTTTATTCTGTTTAAGGAATTGTCTTTTTAATTTGATGCATTTAGAAGGGAGGTCTAATCAATGCGCGTCTTTCAGAAGTTTTTATTTATAATATTTATGAGTATATTGTAAACAGTGCTGGGGATTACTACAAATAGTAGTCCATTACTGATTCCAAATTACATGCCAAAAATTGTAGTCAGTATTAACGGTGAAACCATTACATTAGACATTTTAAGTAATATATTCAGACTATTTTTTTATTTACTTTTGACAACTTGTTTATCACACTGATTTAAATAGGATAATCTTTTACCATATTGATATAAAAAATACAAAGACAAATTTCGTTATTCGTTATTAACAACATTAAGTGCATTTCATTATGTCAAAGTTTCCCATACTGGGGTTCGTGAAGAAACTGCAAAGGCTTTGTGAGTTTAATGAAAAGCTATTTAATCAAATCATCATGAATATACAATTTAAATCATTTTATCATCAAAATAGTAAAGAATTACTAAAGATGAAATGTTTTATTTGTTTACCTGCATGCCATGTGACCATTAACCAATGCCAGAGAACCGTAAACATGCAAATGTCACTTTTTATTAAGTGACAAAAAAGAATCACTGCATTACCTGTAAATAAGAAATAATGTACATTTGTGCAATGTTTGTAATGTAATGTAATCATAATATGTAATCAAAAAAGTTTAACTAGTCTAATTATGAGTATTATAAAATGTATTATAATGTAGTTACAAGTACCACCAGAACCTTTCAATACCCAGTGTTGTTATTGTTAACTAAAACAAACTATTAAAAATCATTTTTGGCTGTTTTAGCGACAGCACTGGACACCTTTGATGTGTTGTGACATTTCAAAGTGACAAGCCAGTTATGGTCGCTCACTTTCTGCAAGCAGAACCTCCGAGAGACTTTGATGTCTCTGCAGGGCTTAGAGCCGGTGGGCTGGGCTATTTTTATATTTGCTAGACAGAGCAGGCAGAGAAGAAGACCGATGGTGGCACTGGCTGTGTTGTTCCAGGGGCTGCATTATTGCAGTGCTCTAAATTTAGCTCTGGCTGAAGGAGGTATGAGGGAATGAGAGCACAAGCCCTCCATAACTCTGAGAATGTGATTTTCTTCCCTGGAGAGGAGCCGGAATGGAAAGATATGTGCATGAGAAGCATCTTAGTCATGTTGTCATTTCTCTCATACTGCAAGAGCCATCTATTATGAAGCCAGTTATATTAGTTTTATATGTAGGGTTTGGGAAAACTGTATAATAAGGTTTCATTTCTTAACATTATTTAATGTGTTAGGTATCACAAACTAACAATGAACGGCAATTTTAAATCTAGGTTAATGCTAATTTATAATGTGTTTATTCATCATATATTAATTTGTCGTAATTTATACAATTTGAAATCTTAAAATTTGATTAGTTCATGTAGAAATTAGGGCTTCAAGATGAATCAAAATAATAACACTTAAGCCATATTGTGAATACGGTTTTATCAAATCAAATCAAATTAAATTAATTAAATCAACATACATGCCACGTGTCAGCGTGGTACTGTTTAAAGAAATTATTATATAGTTTTTAAGTGATTTAGATTGATTTTTAATAATTTACAAACATATTACAATATTGATATTTCACATTTTTGTAATAGTAATAATAAAAATATTTTATTTTAATACTAATGATGGTGATGGTAACAATAATAATAATAATAATTATTATAATTATAAAAAATATTATAAAATAATTATAAAATCATCATTATTGTAGTTATATTGATATATCATTATAAAATGTTGGCCCAAATTGTGCAGCCCTACAAACTAAACCTGGAGCTTTAAAAAAATAAAATAATAATAATAATAAAAATGATAAAATAAAAAATAAATGTATTTTGTTTTATTAAATCAGAAAAATCAAAGCGATTTCCCCCCCCACCCCCCAAAGAAAATCAGTCCACTCTAGTAAAAGTTAAAAATAAAAGAAAGATCAATGACTATTTAATGCGACTAACAATGAACTTTTATGCTAATGTTATCAAATTGAACCTTATTGTAAAGTTTGTAATAGTGTTAATTCGTTGTATATCTGTTTCAGGTGCACTCCAAATTCCGCTACCCTTTCTTCTATGAGATGTGCTGGTATGTGTTGGAGAGGTACGTGAACTGCTTGACCAGACGTTCGTACCTCAGCCTGGAGTTCCGCGTTCACGCTGGTGAGTTGGCTAAACTGACAGCAATTTGCAATGATAAACATAACCAGAAGTCATTTTCAAGTAACGGAGAGCGTTGGCAATGCAACAAGATCGAGTTTAAGTAAATGTACAGTAATGTGATGTGGCAGCTACTATTGGGAGCGCAGACGGTGAAGCAACCAAAAGAACAGCAACTTGGTGACAACCTGCAAATTAATCACCGTCAGAGCGAATGCCTTTTAATTCTGTCCAACCTAATAGCAGTTTCAGTCCTAACCAGGCGTGACAAGTAATTGTGGAACAAGTTTTGAATTGCCAAGTGCTTGTGTATGAGGGAAGATACTGATGTATGCGTGGGAAGTGGTAGAAAGAAATGACTTGTGGGATTCCCATAAATATATAAATGTAATTAGTCTATTTCACAGCAAAAAATTAACTATTTACAGGCACAGGGTTAGATAGCAAGGGTAGCAACTCCTGTGACAAATGCAACAAGGTGAGGTCAGAAGCATTGTGTGGAAATTGGAAAAAATAGCCTGACACCGGAGCGAAACAGAATAAAACTGAAATAGGACTGAAAATCCATATAGATCTCTACCTGTGGGATTTTGCGCATGGGAGTGGGACAGAATGTAAAAGTTGAGGGTGGGAGTGGGAAGAAATATAACTTAATTTTAGCAAGAACGGGACTGAAAAATCAATCTGCACAGATTGATTTTTAACTTTGAGTGTGGAGAAACAATCCATAAATTTGTATTGGAGAGGGTTTATGAATATCCATTTTAATCACCCTTACTGAACTCCACTAGTCGTGAGCCAATCTACTAAGTGAGACCTTTGCATTTTCAATCTCATAAAGTACATGCAAGTTCTCATGTACTCCATTTCCTTATTTCACTCATACCATCATTCATCAAGATAATTCCTTGACTTGTTCTGTCTCTGTCTTCTGGTCTTTGTGTAACTTTTTGGTGATTGGTGAGATTTTTGGTTTTCTCTTCTGATTTTATTTAGCTGAACCCAAGCTTGTAACCGAGAGTCTCGTCTCTGCTCCTCGGCTGGACATGGAGGAAGACTCATGTGAGACACGGTTAGAGAGGACAGAGGGGACGACCCAGCCCTCCTCAGCTGTCCCTGCCTATCAGACCTTCAAATCCCCGGCCAATGATTCTGAAGACAGCTTCAAGTCTCTGCCTTCAGAGTGTCCCAAGACTCCGTCTGGCTCACCTGGAACGGAACACTCCGGCAAATGGACCCACTTGACAGAGTTTGAGCTAAATGGACTCAAGGCCTTGGTGGAGAAGCTGGAATCCCTTCCGGAGACAAAGAAATGCGTTCCAGAGGGCATCGAGGATCCACAAGCACTACTAGATGACGTGAAGGTCAGTATACATTTTCCACTTGTCATTTGTCTTGTCTGTCTCTCGCCGTCTTGAATTGACATCATTATAGCTTCCTCCTGACTCCATTTTTCCTTTCTCAAGGAATAATAAATGGAAGTAAGCACCTGTTGGGTGGAGCAGTCTAGTTGTAGACCTAGACTTGTAGGTTCAGACCCAACAAGGAAAAAATGAAAATTCTGTCATTAATTAGCTACTCACCCTCATGTCGTTCTAAACCTGTAATACCTTCGTTCATCTTCAGAACACAAGATATTTTTGATGAAATCCGAGAGCTCTCAGACCCTGCATAGATGGCAATAACACTGACACCTTCGAGAAACGCATTAAGGATATTATTAAAATAGTCCTTGTGACGTCAGTGGTTCAACCATCATTTTTGTGTGCAAAGAAAACAAAAATAACGACTTTATTCAACAATTCTTCTCTTCTCTTTGACGTGCGTTCACGAGAGTACCATGCATGCATGTGGTGCTGCTGACACAGGAGCTAGCATTCTAACGCAGAATGTCCATCTCTCTTCATCTGTATATTCTGGTTCAAATAAGTAAGGCTGGGCAAAAAATTGCAAGTCATCTTCTCTGTCGAAATCTTCAGACATGTTTACGAAGACAGTTATGTACAGCATGTGTCTTGTTCTGCTTGTAAACAAGGAGCAGTGCATCCATAATCTGTGTCAGAACGCCGGCTCCTGCGTCAGCAGCACAACACGCATGCATCATGGTACTCTCATGAACGTCGGCGAATACTCATAAGGAAGAGAAAAAATTGTTGAATTAAGTTATTTTTGTTTTCTATGTGCACAAAAAGTATTCCTGCAGCTTCACAAAGCTGGTTGAAGGTTGAACCACTGATGTCACAAGGATTCTTTTATTGATGTCCTTACTATCTGGGCCTAAACATGGCAGTAGTTGCATTGCTTTCCATGCAGCGTCAGAAAGCTCTCGGATTTCATCAAAAATATCTTAATTTGTGTTTTCCGAAGGTCATACAGGTTTGGAATGATGTGAGGTGAGTAATTAATGAGAGATTTTACATTTTTGGGTGAACTATCCCTTTAAAGTAAGTTGGTTGCGGTAACTTACTGTGAGATTGTGCATGGCTTTAAAAACATGCACAAGATATTAAAACTAAACGATGCATCTCTTTTAACTCCTTTATACCAAATCTGAAATATACTGTTATCTGTTTATTTTATTTAAATATTTAAAATATGTTCTAAAATATAAAATAATTTTTTATTATATTATAAATAATAAAGTAATATTTTATTATATATTAAAACACAAAGTATTTGCATTTATATTTTCACACCAAAACTATTTGCAACGTTTTCAGATTTCATTATTGTCAAAAAATTTTTTTAAAAAAGGAATAAATAAATAAACTAAATAAAATACAGTAAGAATTGTGTCTTTTTAAAATATTTTATGTTGTTTTAAGTTTTGTTTTTTGTCTGCTGCTTACACAGGTTGTGTTAAAGGAACATGCAGATGACAATCCAAAGTTGGCCATCACTGGTTCTCCTATTGTATGCTGGCCGAAGAAGACAGGCAAGGTATGAATGGATATGCAGAGTGATTAGAAACATTAGTATGTGGATGAGCAAGATTCTTTAACCTATTTTTAAGGTCATTGATTTGATTTACATACTGCAATGTCATCAGTTAATTATACTTCACAGTGAGACCGATACAGAGAAAAATGTGTTATGAAGGTTTTGCTGTCTCCATTTCTTCCTAATTTCCCCCCTTCAGATTTATGATTGATGTTGAAATTAAGAATATGTTCAGATTTTTTTTGTTTAAAATGCCTTTTTTTGTTGTACTACGGAAATAGTTGTGAGGCAGATTCTGTGGAAGTATGATGCAATGTCTGTATTTAAAAAAGGCAAGGCAGAACTTTGCATTTAATATTTCACTGGAACAATGAATCGGCTTCAGACACAAGGGAAGTGTTGCCAGTCCCCCAAAATTAGACCTGACCAATCACACGCAAACCTGCACTTATAGACTTGTTTTAGTTTATTTCCCTATTGAAAGTGACACACGCAATTGGATGTTGGCTTTTGTACTCCCCCCCACTTCACAACACTAAAACTGTCTCGACGACTAAAAGCCCAGCTGCTGAATTTTCGCCTCCATTGTGTCTGTCTTTTGTGATTAAATACCATCTGTCCTTATACTGCCCCAACTGGCCTCTCTTCTTTACCCCATGACCCTGTTTGAACATGCAACACTCCTGTTCTGCATGCTCGCTTCCTATTGGTCATGTCCAAGCTGTATTGGCGCATATTAAAGAGCCTGTTTTGCATACTGCACACCCATTGGCTCTGCTGCTCTCCTCTCCCCTCCCACTTCTTGGAACTCCCCCTGCTGCATATTGATGAGCATGTCTTGCTCTAGCCTGTGTGCTCTGATGGCTAAGGAACAGAAGGGAGGGCTGTGCCGTCTCTCAGCCAGTAGCAAACCGGAGCTGCAGCCATGTCAGTTAGCAAAACGCAGAGAGGACTCTAAAAGCCATGGCCATGTCGCTGATCGCTGACGAGGAGGATTATGAGAACTCGGATGCTGAGCAGGTAGAGCCGGACCTTCGGGTCATTAGACTTAAGAAAAGGAGATGCGAAAGGTTGCATGCAGCTGTTATTTGTGTGTATTTGCATGTGTAACTGAAGTACACGTGATAAGGGAACTGTCAGAGCTGTCAGAAATGTTTCTGGTGACCGCTGATAACTACATACGACTAGCACACAAGTTCAGTTTTGAGCCTGGTGCTCATTTTGACCCACTTTGATGTCACGTTTCTTCCATTTTACTCATTGAACTTGAATGAATATCGCAGCAGGTTGGTGAAATGTGAACCTAAACTAGCATTTCTTGATGCTGTAAGGTCTTGTTAGGTACTTTTAGGAGTTGCAGATGAAAGTGAAATCAGTGACACTTCATATGTGGAAGCTGCGATATTACTGTCAAGCTATGTTAGCAGCTACAAATGCTTTCTAACAGTCCCAGTTGATGTTGTAATGCACACAGCAGGGTTTCGAAGGCGTGTGTGTTCTTTGAATACTTTGCATATGTCTGTTTGTGTGGCTGCCCACGTGAGACTCTCCCATCGCTTGTTTTATGTTTGCGGTTGGGCGAATCTTTGATTCACTTCCAGTGAATCCTTTTGTATTCCTATTCTATTGAAAACATACAAATGCATTTCACCCCAAATACTGTCGCCACTGAGGAAAAGATGCAGCTGCTAGATTATTATCATTTTATCATCCATCATTAGGATGAAATACATCTCTTTGGCTTTCGTAAAAAAAAGTATGTTAGTCCGATTGCGTACCTAGATTTTCACTCTTGCCACTCGTTTCAGATATTTGTATAGATCATTGTGTTCTTCAACTTCCTCAATTTCCAGGATATTTTTAACTGTTTTGGCCACAGCCCAACAAGGGCCTCTTTGAGCCGGTCCTACAAGATGAGAGCATGGGGGAGGGGTGGGACAAAGAACCAACGTGAGTAAAAACAGTTCAGACATGTTCCTGTTGTGAATATATTTAGTCCAGGATCTGTAGTTATGAAAATGTAGGTTTATACTGATCCTGGATCAGATGTCATTTTCAGAAAATCAGATCTTACATCAACACCTCCGGTCTTGGATGTTATTTGAGGGCTGACCTCTACACAGGTCATCTTTGAAAAGCTATTAGTGAACTATTAGAGAATTGTGTACATAATAATAATTTATTGCGTATTAGTATTGGTATAATATACCACAGTAAACCACTATTTAGACACTTTTACCTTAAAATACATTATTTACTAACTTAAGTGACTTTCTCAGGGGCACAGTAGTGATCAAGCTAGTTTTTTGTTTTATCAGTTAATCTCCAGTTTTTTGGTCAATGCTGCTGGTCCTGCAACATTTGCATTCGTTTCTGTTTTTGTATTGTGATATTCTTCTCCCCAGTGAAAAGGCTTTATTTTGCTGATATCTGCCTCATCCAGTTTTGTGAGTTTAGTGTTAAATATCAAGTGTATCTTCACACCCTACCAATTAAATTTGCCATTGTACCCGCAGCTGGGTGTGATTTGTGAATTTTGCTGTTTTTTTGCAGAATAATTTGAATAATTATTTTTAATTTGACAATATTTCTTAAGTTGGACAATTACATCTGGTTTAATGAAGGTATCACAAACTAAGTGCTCGAGTCAGCTTGTTTGTGTATGTTTACCATGGATATGGTTTTTTTGTGCACACACACCTATACCAGAAAGCAAGCATCAAAATCCATGTCTGCCCTTAATATCTACAGTAATCCTGTTTTAGAGATCTCCCATCTCTGCAGCGGTTTTTATATGAATGCAGTCTTTAATTTCTGACCTTGTCAGCAAGCTGCTCTAACGATGTCCAGCAAATCTGTTTACGCTATTAATCTGTCATAGCATATGCACACACTCAGATGCTGTGATGAAGGTTGCCTTGCAAAGTTCTTCTTATTTCAGCAGTTTCACAATGAGAAGTGAAACATTTTCTCACTTTAATAAGATTATATTTTAACAATGAAAACAGTCATGTGAGACTTGACAAGTCTCCTTGGTTTGGCTTCTAAAATCTGCTCTGAACATTTGTATTTATCCAGAACATTTTGATTGATGTCAAAATGACAAAATGTGCATTGAAGTGAGGATGAAACTATAATAATGATGACACATTTACACACAGCGAACCCCACAAGGAGCTAGTGATTTGTTTTTATTTTTGTTGTCAGTGTCACCAAACAAAAAAAAAAAAAAAAAAAATTGAAATTGAAATTAGCATTTATTTTAGCCAACATCCAATAGATCCTTATATTCTCTCTCACTCCCACTTCACTTCCTGACTCCTCTATACTTTCCTATCATAATAAAGGCAAAATGCCAAAAATAAATCTTAAAAAAACAAAACAAAACAAAAATGAAGTTGTTTGACCTCTGCTTGGAAGCTTTGATTTTGGTTGGTGGTCTTGTGGGACGTTTAATTAATTTTCAAGGTCCTGTCTTTAATCTGGGTGAAAGCAGCTCTTACAATCGCGAACTCACGCCATTCAACACATTAACAAGAGATATTAGATTTGGTCTGGAATGTTTTTCCCACTGGCAGTCTCCCTCTCCCCCAGCTCTGCTGACCACATGCTTGAATTTGTGCTTCTGTTTTCCTCAACTCAGTTTCATAACGCATCACATCTGAGATGTTGTGAAACAGCAGTTTCTGCTTTCTGATATTTATAGACAACTTCAAGAACTCAATACAGTATTTTGCTGTTGCTTTTTCTTTCATTTTGTCCATGTAGGAAAGATTGTGTGAGGTGAAAATCAATTCTACTACAAGCATCCAATTCAAAGCTCTGTGAAATCAGGACTTTTGACTCTGATTGAAGAGCTAATCTCAGCTCTCATGGGCAGAGAAATCCACTTAGGCTGTTTAAAAGAAATGTACCTATTGAGGAGGTCGGGTTGCACTTTCCCCCTCTGGCTAATGCGATTGTTCGTGTTTTCCTCTCCATTACGAAGGTTCATAAAGAGGGTGGAGGCCAGATTCATTCTCATCAATTATCCCATGGTCCCATGGTGTTGTAGGAAACTCGTGCTGTGGTGCTGGGACAGGCATGACTTCTGCTTGATGTAATGGGGACATGGCAACCCATGGGATGTGGAATATAGCTCTTTGAAGAATAATTCCCTTTGACTTGCTTGAGAGTTTATAAGTGTGTATGTATTAAGCTTATTTGTAATTTATAGTCTAAATGCACTGTTGCCATTTTGGCCTAATGGCCAAGAACAACATAAAAGACGAATAAAAGCTCTATCAAAAAGGATGTAGAATCAATAATGGAAAGTGCTTCACATTAAGGAGATCAAATGGCAAATACAAACATGCATTCATTCTGAGGTTCCTGCTACTGCTGCTGTTTTCCCCTCTGTTGCATAACAGCTAAATCAGTGTTGGAATATTTGTGTTTCTAAGGAAACGCAGTTTACGTTTATCAAGAAATGTTGTTAGGAATAATATTCGTTGGCTGGTTTAATGCATGTTTAATACATGTTCCTGCAGCTGTATCCTGACTTATTGTTCTTTAATTGACTCTGAGTTAAGAACAACAGGGAATGTCCTCCAACTTTACTTGACTGACATTGTGGGCAGATTTTATCGGTATTCACAGAGTTGTAAAAATGAATTCTCATGTTCTGTTCTCCAGTTTTTTTCTTTAAAGTGCCTTGAGGGCATATAAACAATTTGAATAACTGCACATACAACTAAATCTGAACCATATGAACTCACTCTCAGAGTGTGGGGTCTGAAAGTTGATAGGTTTGTGTTCATTATGTTTGCATTCCCTTGACTATGTGGCATTGCATTTCGTTACTGTTAAAGTCAGCGAGCAGCTCATAAACGGATCATGTTCATCATGTCCTGGTTTCCAAACATGTTCAGTATGCTACATGTAAAACGGGTTGAGAAAAGTTTAATCTTGCTTCTCATTTCCTTTGGCTTTTGTAGATAAAATAATTTTGTGGTTTTATATGTTTCAGCCACGGCCGCTTAATCGGCCAAAAACAAAGATGGGCTCGTCTCCATCGGCTGCTCCAGGCTCGACAGCGGGAGGAATGAAGCTCTCGTCCAGTCGCAGTTCATCTAGTGCCCGGCGCAGACGGACACGCTGCAGGAAGTGCGAGGCATGTATGCGCAAAGAGTGTGGCGAGTGCCACTTCTGCAAAGACATGAAGAAGTTTGGTGGACCAGGCCGCATGAAGCAGTCCTGTATCATGAGACAGTGCATAGCGGTCAGTCTGGGTACTCATCATAAGATTTGACCCTTGATCTGCTGAATGGCACATCAGGAGGAACTAATAGCCGCTCTTTTTTTGTGTTTTACAGCCTGTTTTACCTCACACTGCTGTGTGTCTGGTGTGCGGAGAGGCTGGGAAAGAAGACACAGTAGAGAATGAGGAAGACAAGTTCAACATGATGCTTATGGAGTGCTCTATCTGCAACGAGATCCTCCATCCAGGATGCTTGAAGGTTGTTTTCCTAATCAGGCCACCAAACAATTGGAAACTGTGATATCTGAGTCATAATGGCATCGACAATCTTTCAAATGTCTTATTTTAGACATACAATGTTGTCTGTCTACTGTTCTTTTGAGTAGAAACTTATTCTGTTCTGTTGTTCAGGAGAAGGATTCTGGCGGTGTTGTAAATGACGAGTTGCCAAATTGCTGGGAGTGTCCGAAATGCAATCATGCTGGAAAGACAGGGAAAGTAAGCATCACTGTCCTACCTAACAACATACTTAAAAGTAATGAAAATGGTGGTGATACAACGTAAGGGATATAAACTTGTCTTGTCTTCTTTCCCACCTTTTGGTCACAAAGCAAAAAAGAGGCCCAGGGTTTAAGTACGCCTCTAATCTCCCTGGCTCTATGCTCAAAGACCAGCGAATGAACCGGGATGTAAAGGAAGAGCAGGAATCGAACATGTCTACAGAGTCCTACACCTCTACTGTTTCACCTGTCATGAAGAAGAAGACAGAACGAGAGGACAATCCTACCTGCAAGTCAGAAGACACCTTTAAGAAACGTTCTCCCAAATTGGAGGAAAACCCACTCCGCAAGAAGAGAAAACTCTTTGAAAAGGACTCAGACTCAGATTCCAATGTCAAAAAAAAGGTAGCAAGACAATGAATATGTAAAAGCAAATAAGAGATTAAATAATATTTTTGCAAAGCATGTATTTTGACCCTCTTTTAAATCCACAGAAGAAGCGCTCAAAGCCTGAAGATCTCTCAACCTCTAATGTCCTGGGACAGATAAAGACAGAAAGAGAGGATGATGAGGAGTATGATGAGAATAACAGACAAGAATTGGAGAGGAGAGTCTTCAGTTTTGTGCCCTCAGAAGAAGAGGATGGAGATGATGAAGAGGAGGAAGAAGAAGAAGAGGAGACAATGAAGGAGAAAAGTAGCCGAGAGGAGAATGGGAAGCTTGTGAACAAGACCTCCACTGCATGGGAAGGCGACCAATCACAGGGCGGTTTTACCCAGGCAGGGCCCAGCAGCAACTCGGGTGTTGATACACAGTTGAGGAGCCAGCGAAAAACCAAACGCAAACCCCGCCTGCCCAACAAAGAACTGAGCAAAGAACTAAGCAAACAACTTAATCAGGAGATCCAGAAGACAGAGGATTGTCTGGCTCATCAAAATGGCAGGGCGGTGAAGACAGAACCAGATAGTGATGAAGAAGACAGAAAACCACTGAGGAATGGCAGCAGCCATCTGAGAGACTGGCTGGGACCTAAGCGGGAACTAAATGGATCCTTGCGAGAGCAGGTCCCGGTTAACTGGATCAGGACTACACCTACCCCAGTCATTCGGCCAACACCTTGCCGCTCTCCTCCGAAATATGTTCAGATGGAGCGGCACGTTATTCGCCCCCCACCGATCAGCCCCCCTCCGGATGGGCTGCCCCTAGATGACGGGAAGAATCACGTCATGCGGAGAGAGGTGTGGATGGCAGTGTTCAGCCACCTCACACACCAAGACCTCTGTGTCTGCATGCGGGTCTGCAAAACCTGGAACAGATGGTACGTCTTCCAGAAATTAGGAAAGAAAGCATCATAATATGTTGTGCTTTTAAGTTGCATTTGCACTAGAGAATTTACTTTATACTGCAGCAGATGTTTAGAGGTCTAGCTCTTCCCGCAGTACTACATGAAGATCCATTTCCTCCATTGATGCCTTCATTGGTTTTCTACTTTACTTTCAGAAACAAACACATCTTTAACCCTTGTTCTGACCAGTGAAAACTCTGGATTGTATTTGAGTCACTAGAATGTAGTGATCCTTTTCACTTTCAATTGTGACTTTAAGTAGCTTAGATCCTTAAGGGTTGGTTCCTCCATGTTAGTTATATTCCAAGCAAGTGCCAAACTCAACTTCGTAAGATGCACAGTAAAGTCCTCTATCCTCTGTTCTTAGGTGTTGTGATAAAAGACTGTGGACCAAGATCGATCTGAACCGGTGCAAGTCAATCACTCCACTCATGCTGAGTGGCATTATCCGCAGACAGCCAGTCTCCCTAGACCTGAGTTGGACCAACATCTCCAAGAAGCAGCTCAGCTGGCTAATCAACAGATTACCTGGTACAATCACACTTTTACTTACTGCCTAAATTGTTTAATGGTGGAAACAGTTTTGTTTCAGTGCTTCTCAGGCTCAATGCACAGCTGGATTCCCTTCCAGCTGTTTTGACCTAGGTGTATCTCCTGATGGTGTAGCCTTTATGTACTCTACATCCCAGTCTTGGTACCAGAGATCTACCTTACTGTGAAGTTTAGTTACAATCCTAATCAAATACACATAAACCATTTAATTAATATCTTCAGAAAGTTTTGATACAAACAGGTGTTTTGGAGCAGTGTTGAAACTGAACTCTGCATGAAGGTAGATCTCCAACAACAGGGTATGGCATCCCTGATGTATGCAGACTCCACTCTCATGTCTGATACTTGCATGACTCCTTTGTGTTGGTTTCCTGGCAGGTTTGAGGATTCTGTTGCTGGCAGGCTGTTCGTGGGCAGCTGTATCAGCTCTATGCACATCCAGTTGTCCTTTGCTAAGAACTTTAGATGTGCAGTGGGTAGAGGGACTCAAGGACAACCAGATAAGAGACTTACTCTCCCCGCCAACAGACAACAGACCAGGTACTGAATGATAGTATAAATTGCTGTTCATGTCCAATATGTACTCTTGACCCATTTAGAAGTTCTTTATCTCTTATTTTGCCAATTCATAGCGCCCCCATGTGTACACAGTAAATAGTACAGGTACATTTCTGTTATATTGTTTAAAACTGACATGGTAAAAGATGCATATTGCTGTCTCTCAGGTCAGTTGGACAGTAGAAGTAAACTGAGGAACGTGGAGAATCTCTGTCTAGCTGGTCTGGACATCACAGATACGTCCCTGAAGCTAATCATAAAACACATGCCTTCACTGTCCCAATTGGACCTTAGTTACTGTAACCACATCACCGACCAGAGTGTGAATATCCTCACGGCAGCCGGCACCACGACCAGAGACTCTCTTACTCACATCAACCTTTCAGGTATTGCAGGAAATACTAAAACCCTCACATAACAGGTTAGGCATGCTAACGGGCAGTCGAGTGGCCTGGAAAACAACCATGCATATATTGTGTGTGTATACATAAACTTATCTTAATCTGATAAGATTGTTATCTTGCTTTTTTATGCATTGCATCTTGGAAAAAGCATGATGCAAGGCCACTACTCTTCACTTGCTGCTAAGGTCAAGCATTTATGTAAATCTGAGTGGCTATGGCTCTAAATCCCTTTTCCTTTTCTCCACAGTTTGTAACAAAGTTACAGACCTGTCGTTGACCTACTTCAAGCGCTGCGGAAACATTTGTCACATCGACCTGCGGTACTGCAAACAGGTGACCAAAGAGGGTTGTGAGCAGTTCATTGCAGAGATGTCCGTCAGCGTGCAGTTCAGACTGATTGAAGAAAAACTACTGAGCAAACTGAGCTAGTCAACAAAGACACTGACAATAACTTGACCTAGAACCCAGGGAACTAACAATTTCGCCCTTCATTTTCTACACTTTTTCAACACCGGACGTGTGGAGCCTAACACACTCAACAGAAAACCAGCAAAGAGAAAAATGGCATATTGCTAAACGACACATTCCAAGCAAATGCCTGAACTCGTCAACATCAGAGCTCACAAGTGAAGAAATGTATTCATCTCTGGTGGCCAATTCAGCCTTTCAATCAGTTTATTGTTTTCAACTTGTTTATGTTGTGCTGCTAAGGCAAACTTTTATTGGTTTTTAAGTTTACAAGGCACAGCTAGCAGAGTGTGCCAACGTTAAAATGCTGTTGAAAGGCATGTTTACTCATATTTTGCATAAATGTTATAAAAAAAAAGGTTTTATTGTCACACAGTGCAGTGTTGCAGTGACAAAACCGACTGTTATTTTCTTTCTCGGAAAAGAAAAATTCAAAATGCATGTGCTTTTTTCGTTACCATGCAAACGTTAAGCGTCATGCAGTGTTAATTTTTGTATCAGAAGGGATTTCACACTTTATGTGCAGTATTAAATGCACTCAAATATACATAGACTTTATTGACAGTATTCAGTCAGTACAAAGTTTATTTTTTTTCTACGCAGTAGGAAGTTAAGCAGATCCTATCTATACTAGCTATAGTAACTGTGCAGATGTTTTTGTAATGTTAATTTAAGATGTAATGTCTTCTAATGTTATAAGATGTTCTACAGGTACATTTTCTTTTCCATACGACTATTACTTACCTGAGCTTCTTTAATATGTATATATCTGGGGGAAAACGTATTTGCACTGTTTGACCTGAATAAATACTGATATTTTTTCCAGTATTGATGTTTTGCTTAACAGAAATTTCACTGTGAGAACAATTTGGTAAATTATGCTCAGAAAACGATATACAGCAATGGATTATTTCATAAATTAAGATCCGGTTCAAGCAATTATGATTTCCCGCCTACTCTTTTTTGCCGCTTTTTCCCTCACTCGTGTTAAGACTTATAATGGAGACAGTCTAAAGTTTCACCAGTGAAATGCTGACCAAAAATCAACATTGATTCAATATTTGTCTTTTCAACACTGAAAAGCATTGAATTATCAACATTGATCCAATATTATTTAGCATTGAATTTTCAACCTCAACCAAAATGATGATTCTTCTGATGGAATTTCAACATTGAATCAATGTCACCCTGCTATCTGGGTAGTACATTATCACATACAGACAGGCGTACCTTAGCGAATCCGTTCTCCAGAATAACCAGCAACCATATCAGTGTATTGTGCCATGAATAAAAAGTTATTTTCATCCGCTTGCGTCTGACTGAGAGTAACGTATGACTGCGTTGCATTTAGCAGCCATTAGAGGGCGCAACTGAGGAAAAAAAATAAACACTGAAATCAGAAAGCTCTTTATTTTGTTAGTTCAAGGTACCATATTTTATTAAATTTAATAAATCATCTTTGAATTACCAAAATAAAAAGTTCAACATTCCAAAATACAAAGACCAGATCCCAAAACGTCTTCCAGCGCTCAGTTTAAGTCACTGAATGTGTAATCTTGTCTGCTCAGCAAGAGCAGTTGCCTACTACCAAGTGACATCTTTTAGAGATAGCAGCATTAGAAACATACACATAAGCACAGTGTCAGTGTTGGGCAGACGGGTGTGGAGATGTTCTAGAAGCAAATTAAAAATAGTCTGATTATAGAAATACATGGATGTGACACCAGAATGTAATCAATAGAATTATTTGTGACTTATTTAAAATATAAACAACTAAATAAAAGTTGTTTACATTCAAGGAAAAACTGGAACGCTGAAGGGGGATGAAACAATTAAAAGAAAATGCAAGAAAAACTGGACAACAGAGGAAAATATATCCATATACTTTGTGTACATCTTTTTTTCACATGTATATAAAATCATTTATGTTTAATTGATTAAACGTTCCTTTATATTTGTTTGTCTAGCCAATACCACAGACATAACTTGTATTTGACTACAGAATTCACAGCAACAAAGGGCATCTAGAGGAATCAAATAACAATTTTCTTTCCTCTTTATCAAATGTAAATATGCACAAAAAGGGAAAGAAACGGTTTATTTAACATAAGTAAAATCACGAATGCAATAGAGAACTGTGATACGTAAATCCATGTAGCACCGCTTGTGGAAATCTCTTCTGCCATGTAAATGTGGTACAACACAGCTCACCAAAAAACGGATGTCTTTCATGGTATTGCTGGAGATGAGGAACATCAAACTCAAAATGGCCTTTTTGACCCACTATAAAAACCGAATATTTTGCAAATGAAACCTACCAAGGCTTAAAGGTGCACTGAGAATTTTTTTTTTTTTACCAACTTCTATACCAATGAATAGTACTTTGACAAATGTTTTAATATTGTACACTCATGTGAGACTCTACAAAGGTGAACCTTCCTTATACCGTTGAGATCACATGACCAGCCTAACTTCCTTTACCTTGGTTACCACCCAGTTATCTGACACTTTTAATTAATCAAAAATGACTTAGCACACCTTTAAGTAACTTGTATATGCAGCACAATGGAGACAAACCAACCACACACCTGACGTTTGACAGATACTGCAAAATTTGATAAAAAAAGTAACTGAGGTTCCAGTAATAAGCTACATAGCGGCAGATGCTGGATTCCAGTGATTCTGTGAAAAAATACGATACAGTTTCTATAATCTTGCTATAAATAACTCTTCTGCTAGCTGGTCATTTGATCCGGTGTCATGGATGCTGATTTGTGGTATGGCAATAGCCGATTTAATACATGAAAATAACACGCTTATTAATAATATAGCACGTAAAAACGTAATCCAGAAGCCGTTCTGCACATTTCTACTTTGGCACCTACAGTACGTTCCCCCTTCACGCCAATGGTCTTAACTGCTGCTACGACAACATGCATCTTAATGGCAATCGGTTTCTCTACACAAACATGTAAAGATTTCTAATATTGCACATACAATAAGACATTTCCAAAACGTTTACAGGAATGTACTGTAAACCACTTAAACTTTCATATTTTTATATACGTTATTCCTCTAAATCTCCCATCTTCCCTGGGTTAGTAACCGCAGAAATGATTTCAAAAGTGTCAATGAATGACCAAATAAAAATGGGCAGCAGGAAATGCTCGCTCTGTAAAGAAGGTGTGCGCATTACAGGTTTCCACCACTTTGAATCTAAAGGGGCAGTTCATTGGTCCAGTCGCGGCCCCAGCCTGCTCGGTCCAGCAGGAAGCATCTGGTGTGTTGGTTTTCCCGTGGAAGTGAAGCGAAGCTCACCGGTTAAGACTTGAAGACGTGCACCGCCCGCACCACGTACTGCCTGCAGATGGGGCACTCGCTCATCCTCTTGCCGCACTTGGTGCAGGTGACCATGTGACCGCACTCCAGTAGAACGCAGTCTATCACGGCATCCATGCAGATACGGCACAGGTTCTCATCAACGCCGCCCAGCTGAGCTACTTGTACACCATCTGCAAGACAATATATGGAAGGGTTGAGATCTTGTTTAATAGTCTATCGATCTTGTGTGTCTGCTCTGCTTGTGTGTAATGAGGTTTTCTTTCCGCCTTGGGAAAGATTGTTGTACATAGCTGCATATGCAATGACATTTTACAAGAAATATGCAACATATTTTGAGCAATAAAATGTGTCGTTTAATTTTCATTAGATTAAAATGCTTTAAAGTAATGTTCCAAGTTCAATACAACTTAAATCTCAATCAGTTTTTATTCAAATTAAAAAAAAACACGAACATGTGAATTTATGTTAAAGGACATTAATTCTTTTGTTAAAATAAAGTTTATTTTCAGTTTTGAAGAACAAATCTTTTTAAAATAAATTTAAATTCAGTTAAAATTTTTAATGAAAGCAGTTATAATGGAAATAAATAGGGATGCGTGCATTAAATATTTAAAAGCAGAAATTTGAATTTTTGTTAAAGAACATTCATATTTCTTTAAAGATGAAGACAATAATTGATTTCTTTCTTTAAAAATAAAGAAAAAAATTCAAAAAATATTTTCAATTAAACAGAATGAGTCAGAAAATATTCTTGAATAATCCCTTAATTTAATAATGTAAAGCAGTTCTAATAGAAATAAATAGGGAAATGCACATTAAATATCTAAAAGCAGAAATGTGAATTTTAGACATGAATAAAAATATTTTATTCAATCATTTTAAATTAAAAGTCCTTATAAAACTGACATTTTTGATTTAAAAAAAAAACTCAGCAAATATTAAATATTATTTTCTGTATTACTGAACCTGGAACACTCCTTTAACACACTGTCTTCCTTATTTGACATCCTTTTAGCCGGTCAATATCAGCGGTCAAACCTTTTAATGACTGATATACAGTACGTGCTTTCAACTCTCCTCCATGGCAGACTAAACCAGTATTTGCTGATGCCAGTCTTATTATATCTATTAATTGCCCTATAAAAAACCAAGATGATGCACATCCCTAAAGCATCTGAATCTTGGTCCCTCTCCAAAAAGCCACTTAATATATTGTCTGAGACTGGACAGCTATAATCTTCGGATCATTTTGGGCCGTTTTCCAAGCAGTGTTAATATAATTAATGAAGGCAAGGTGCAATTACAGTAATGTGACAAACTATAAAAAGACAGACAGATCACATTAGGAGCAGAATTCATGACACAAATGCGATCATGCACGTGGAAACCACATATCAAACTCTCCCAGCATGCATTGGGAAGAGTCACTTTTCATTTATGATAATTAGATGATGGTAATGATGATGTTGGAGCCACATTAAAAAAAGGCTGAGTCTTACCTCCAATACCTCCATTGCATATAGGAGGAGGGTAAGCTATGACTTTGACTGACAAACACAGCAGTGGGAGAGTTAACATTATTAGCATTGGGCAGCTAATGTAAGCTCACATGCATATAGAAAACTGGTCTTTTCATAAATTGTTACCCAGAAAGAAAAACATACTTCCATGTTATACATGATTCATGCTTCACCAGGTTGGTAATTAGTCCTGGTAGTACGGTTTTTATATTTTACACTGCACATTTGTAAAATAATGCATTAAAATTAGTGCTGCCAAAAGATTAATCGCGATTAATCGCATCCAAAATAAAAGTTTTTGTTTACATAATATATGTGCGTGTACTGTGTATATTTATTAAGCATGTATAAATACACACACACACATGCATGTATATATGTAAGAAAAATATGCTACGTTTATATATTAAATATATTTATATATGATATAATTTATATGAATCTAAATATATACATGTAAATATTTTCAAAATATATGCTGTATGTGTGTGTCTTTATATATACATAATAAATATACACAGTAAATGCACATTTATTATGTAAACAAAAACTTTTATTTTGGATGCGATTAATCGCGATTAATCGTTTGACGGCACTAATGTAATAATATGTATTTTTTAACATCTCAAATACCAGTGTTGTTATTGTTAAATGCAACTAAAACTATTAAAAGAAGATTCAGTAATAAAATAACAAAAAAAACTTTCAAATAATGTGCGCAAAAATTAAAAATGCCTCTGCAACTAACAGAAATAAAATAAGTTACGTTGAAGTGACTTAAACTAAAATAAAAACTAATTAAAGGTAAAAATAAAAAACAATACTATGGTAAAAAAATACAAAAACTTAAACTGTAAAACAAAATAATACTACAATATAAATTAATATATAAAAATACTACTATAACAGTATATAAATAGCACTGCCAAGTACAATATATCAAAATATTGGTTTGCTCACCTGCAGCTAGGCTGTTGCTAACATTTTCCACTGCAAGGAAAAGAAAACGAGAAGAATCAATTTTATGGAGAACAGAAGCCTATTTGAAAACCACATTAGCCACATCTGATTTTGGGCTGATCCTTGACTGATTCAATTTCATGTTGTTATTTCTCATATGCAGTCTGTCAAAAAGATTCGGAGACTGTGATGAAATGGCTGTATTCCTCCTCATCCATCACTCTTATTATATGACGCCAGCTGTGCTCTTTTCAGTCTGAACATCTACAAAAGCTGACCACTGAGTTTCCATCTCATTATTCAGCCAATTATATAGCCAGCAGAAGATAAAATGGACATATAAAGCACCCAAGGAACCTTTCATACTCTATTCTACTAATTCAACATAAAGAGCCTCTTCTAGCAGAAGGATGAAATTACTTTATAAAATAATTGAATCATGTTCTTACACCTAAAAAGGTCCTTTTTTGGCATCTGTGGTTCGTTCCATGAAGAACCTTTAAAATCCATGGAACCTTTCCACTTCTGATTCTTCTTTTCAGAACTGTTCCCTGAAAGGTTCTTTTTGGAAGCCAAAAATCCTGTCCTAGCAGTGTCCTAACAATCCTTTTTTGCCTGTGAATGATGTAGATGTTTTAGATGTACTCTGGGAAGAGCTGTACGCTTTTTATGTGTGACATCGGGTCTTACTCGATCTTCTGTTGAGTTCGTTCTCTCTGTAGAGACGATGGACGCGCTCCACCAGCTCCCATTTCTCACAGCAGCCTGAATAGTTGACAAAGTTGCGGGCGAGAATCTCCTTCAGCTGCCGCACCGTCAGGCTCTCGATGTCCTCCTCGTGGGACAGATCCGAGAGGGAGGCACGTGCTCGCCTCTGCGTCGCTGGGCTGGCCTGCTCGGGGACAGACATCAAGAGACACGTGAACGGATGGTTATAGCGTTTAACTGCAGTTCCACCAGACTGTAGATGTTGTTCTGAAGTATTTGCCAAACGCTAAGCTGAGTTATTGGATGGCACTGAATTATTAATGGTAATGGTTGCTCAGTGAGAATCGAGGGGTTTTAACGTAACCCAGTCGTGTTCACAGTTGGTGGATTTTGTCAGGTTTGTCTCACCTCCAGTATGTCGTCGTGAGGCTCCAGGTTGAGGAGGGAAACTGATGTAGCATCTCCATGGTCCTGAAGATAAAAACAGAAATCAAGAACTTGTATCACATTTATAGACTAGAACCTGATTAAAATCAGGTTGTGAGTGCAGACCGAGCTGTGTATTTATTTATTTATTTAAATTTTTGATAGGACAGCGTAGAGAGGACAGGAAGCAAAGTGGGAGAAAGAACATTAAATCTTTTTTTTTTTATTTAAACACAACGACACAGCTTAATTAATAAAAATAAACCAAACAATGACAAATAAAAAATAAACATTAATAAATATAAAATTAATTTATAGTTAAACAGTAATATTGAAAAAAAAAATTGATAAGAAAAATACCCAGTGTGTTATTTGAATATATTTCAAAATGAAATTTATTCCTGTGATGCAAAGCTGAATTTTCAGCATTACTGCAGTCTTCGGTGTCACGTGATCCTTCAGAAATCACTCTAATATGCTGATTTGCTGCTCAAGAAATGCTTCATATTATTATTATTAATGCTGAAAATGCAGTTGTGCTGCTTAATATTTTTTGTGGAAATCATACTTTATCAGGATAATAAAGAACAGCATTTTAACATAATATAATATAATATAAAAATACAAAAATGCTCCTAAGATATATTACAAAATATTGTAAGCGATATTTAAATACCTAAATATATTTAGATGTACATTATACTAAAATTGTCTAATTACATAATACATTTAATTTAAATAATCTATTTTATTCTAATAACTTAAAATAAATCATAAAAATATTATCCATTCTACTGGAATTGGGAAGTGTTTACCATGTAATAAAAATAAGTCTTTTATGAAATTCTTAAAAAAAGACCACTTAAAAAAAGAAAAAGAAAAAAACAACAACATTCACTTTAAATCTCCTTTTCGACTACGAGTAACCTCTGTGTCAGTGCAGTTTAATCAAACCGTCTTCCCATCACATCCTCACAATTAGCTTCCCTTGGTTCTGCAAACTGCACATCAAATAACACCACATTACAGAGTCAATCATTCATTCACTCTGATTGCAATAATTCCTTTCCTGTGTCACTCACATAGCAGCCGGCTTTTGTATGCTTTTTTGGGTCTCTCTCTTTCTTTATGTGCCGCATTCAGGACAATTAGCTAATGGCCCTGCGTTCTTCCTGTCTGCTGTCTGGCAGAAGAATGAGGAGAATCAGCACATGGACTGAGATCTCACACATTGGCCACATACAGACGGCGTGCAGCTTTGCTGGCTGGCTGCGTATTAATAATGAATGGGTCAGTCGGCCAAGTCAGGCTCTGAAGTCACACCGGACCATCACGGTCTCTTCTCAAACACACACACTTCAGGCAGATTTTACAAAGTTCGAGAACTTTGTCATTTGCCTCTTGAACTCATTTGCACTTTAAAGTCTGTGCTTTTAATCTGTAAGTGTTTTAAGTCACGTCTCGCAGGAATTACCAGACAACCTGTTCCAACATTATGTAACCCGCTCAGCATGTCAGATCTAAAAAAAAGCAAGAAAAAAAAGCAAGGCTTAAACGTCACGGCTAGCCTCGTGGGGTACAGCTGTTTCCAGTATCCACGTGGTCGCGTCGCATCAAAGCACGTCAGCACGGATGAATCTTTAGTAAGTGAGGGTTTTGTAAGCAGCTTAATAACTGTACAGACAACAGGAGTCAATAGATTATGGTGTAGAAATGTAGAAGATTGAGAAGAAATCCTCGCTTTATGTATTCAGAAACATGCTACGTTTTAAAGTAAACGAAAACGACAAAGTGCGACTCGTGACATGAGAAAAAACATTTCAGTCTCCCAAAATGGAAGTAGCTAAAACAATAACAGCAAACAAACAATACGGTCAGATGTATTTAACAATATTTACAGGAATTAAATTAGTTTGTTTGATTTTATTCAGCACATTTAACATGCAAAATGCAACGTGCATAGTAAGCATGCCAAGTTTGTGACACAAAGCAACAAAAATTGACAGCAATGTTAAAGTATTACATTAGAAATCAAGTTTTTTGGTAAATGTTAAAATACTTTCTTTTTTTTAAATAATGTGTCGTTTTTCATCAGTTATTTGTTAGTTGAATTCTCCAAAAAAGTGTTTTTAAAACATTGCTCAGTTTATTGGCACAGAAATTACACACTTAACCTTAAAAAATAAATTAATCACATAAAAATGTTTAAAACATCCCAAGATAACTTATTTTATATTAAAAAAATCAAATTAAATGTAAAATAAATACATATTGTAATTTTTTTTTATTAAAATTGCCTCATTAGAAACTACATTTAATTAATAATAAATTAATTTAATAATTAATAATAATAATAATAATAATGATGATAAATGCGGAATCACACATCTTTTAGTAAATAAAAAATATTATTCATTATACTGAATTTTCATTTTACTTTTAAAAATCATGAAAATTCTTACCATGTTTAAAATGAGTAAAACAAAAATAAATTTTTCATGAAATTCTTTAGAACTAACATCATTTTAAACATCCAAATATTTTTTGGCCTACTTATAAAAAGTGACATTCAAAACAAAACAAAACAAAACAAAACAAAACAAAACAAAACAAAACAAAACAAAACAAAACAAAACAAAACAAAACAAAACAAAACAAAACAAAACAAAACAAAACAAAACAAAACAAAACAAAACGCTTGGCACTGTACACTGCAAATATTCTTGGCTCTTGTGACAAATTGTTTGTGATGTTGTGATGATTTCTATGTAAATGAATGTAAATAAATAAATTCAAAAGTAAATAAAAATAAAATAAATATTTCTTTCTCTTCTTTCAATGCTTGTGATGTTCCTTATTTTGAAGTCACTTTGAATAAAACGTGTTTGCTAAATGAATAAATTTAAAAGTAAATGTAAATAAACGAAGTCAACTGAACACCGAAATGCATGGGAACACACTGCCTTCCGGAAAGCGCCTCACCTGATTGGTTGTCCCTGAGCTATCGCTGCGGCTGAGAGCCTCTCCCTGAGACACGGCGACAGACAGCGCCGACTGCTGGGAGGAGGATCGTGCCGCGGAGGCGGGCGGCGCGGAGGCGGGCGGCGTGGAGAGCGAGCGCGGAAGTGAGGGCAGACTGTCCGTATCCGCTTCCGCTTCTGCTTCCGCCTCCTCTTCCTCCTCCTCTTCCTCATCATCCTCCCCCATCTCCAGCTCGGCACCCAGATGGCAGAGCACCAGGTCCACCAGGTCCTCTTTCTCCCTGCAGGTGTCCGTGTTGATGTTTCGCAGCGTGAGGTACTGCCGCAGGTCTTTAACGCGGAGTCGCATTAACCTGGGCCGCTGGAAGGCCGTGCCCCACAGCAGGTGGCAGGTGGCGCAGCGCCGCAGGTTCTCCTGCAGCACAGAACACAGCGAGCAGAAGCTCTTCTTGCAGTCCGAGCAAACGTGCTGCGAAGAGAGAGAGATGATGAATCATTAAAACAGCTAGCTAATATGTGTGCATTAGAGCGGTGATTTAATTACGTCATGCTTTAGTTGTTTTGATTGACACTGGCAGAACACCGACGCTTCATTTTTCAAGACACTTTCAAACTCTCAGAAGCAGCTGAGGAGTCTCTGTTGTCAAGCCTGGTGTTGGTTATCAAATGCCACCATGCTGATGAATGAGCTGTTCAATCAAACCCTTGCACTCTGGCTTAATGTCAGTTCTATCCATCACGTCTCTGCATATGTGTGCTGGTGTGAGCGTCTGCAGATGCATCACACAGTCCGGGCATCGGAGCGTCTGCAGACAGGTGTGAAAGCGCTGATAGGATTTCAAAACACTGATGCTTTATGGAAAAGTTAACGCTCTGATTTTTCATCTCTCCTGTCCTTTGCCAGGAAATGAGGAATGCCAGACTTAGGAGGCAGATCAGATCCTCCACCTCTAGTGAAGTACATTACTGTTATTCATCAAAATATAGTAAAGCTTAATATAACTTATATAATATTTAATAATATTTATATTTAAAATAATTGTTTCATTTTTAATACATTTAAAAATGTCAGCAGCCATTAGTCCAGTCTTCAGTGTTACGATTCCGTGTTATGATTCTTCAGAGATCAAATGTGCTCAAAAACCATTTATTATTATTATCAAAAAATCTAAATATGACATGATATGAATTAAGCACTACAAAAATAGAAATATTAAAATGCTCCAGTGAAAATTTTGATAGTAAAAACACTAATCCGTGAAAAAATGTAATCTATTCCATAATTCTATAACTTTCCATTGTGTTGACATTATTAACTGCACATAAAAAATTTACATGTCCACTTTGCAAGTAAATCATTTGATTGGTGTGATTCTTTTTAGTGAGTCAGATGAACTGATTTAAGAATCATTTTAAAGGTGCCATAGAATGGAAAACTGTATTTACCTCGGCATAGTTGAATAATAAGAGTTCTGTACATGGAAATGACATACAGTGAGCCTCAAACTCCATTGTTTCCTCCTTCTTATGTAAATCTCGTGAATGCAAAAGACTACTGAAAAATAGGCGAATCAGAACATAACACCGACTGTGACGTTACAGTCGGGATCACTAACATTTGCATATACACGCCCATGTTCTAGGCTGGGGGCCAGCCAAAAATAAAGTTTTGTGGAAATAAATGGTATTTAAAAAAAAAAATAATAATCATAATTTTAAAAACCTAAATAGTAAAATAATAAATAAAAAATAAACATAAGGTTTAACAAATAATATTATTTATTGTTTAGCATGTTTCATCCATGTAACTTCCCACTATCTTTTCCCTGTCATTTATGTCATCTCTCTACTTTCACTATCAATAAAAGACAAAAATACAAAAATCATACTCCACAAACCCCAAGCATCCTACCTTTCGTCTGAACACGGAGAAGGCCAGTCCACAGGCTTTGCACGCCAGGCCTGCGCTTCCTGAGGTGGTGCTGCTGGGTGGGTAGGTGGAGTAACCAGCGCTGGGGGCGAAGCGGAACGGCCCAGCTCCGGCTCCAAAGCCTGGCTGCTGGGTGCGGACCGCCCCTGTGCCCATCACCTCGTTCAGCAGCCCGCAACATGACGCCCACATGGAGGAGGCCCCTGCCTGGAGAAGAAAGACATGTTAAAGATATGTTCAGATATAGGGCAGGTAAAGTACATGTACATTTTTTCTCAAGGAAAAAACTGAATCCTATAAGTTGGTACAGAACTACAATATTAAAGGTGAAAATTGCCCCATTTTTTCTAGCTAACTATGGACATTAAATGGCTTTTCTGAGGTAAATGTAACATTACGTGACATTAGTTACAAGCCATTTTAATTGAGCGTTTTTGAAAATCATGAAAAATCTTGGTAAATTGTACTGTATCTTTCAACATAACTTCTGAGGTTTACCTGTAACTCATTTTTAAGACTTAAGAGGAAGAGTTGATCGGTCCACATGCGCTCCGCGCTGCCGCTTTGCTTGAAGCAGAAACACGATCTGTCACGCCACATTACAGAGCGCCAAAACTGCATTTACTGTTCAAATTTTGCAATAAAAATTACATCATTTTAAACCTGAGAATTCGTTTCATAGCAAAAGTAATAAAGCACAAAGCTTACTGCGACTTAGTGACACCTCAAATAATGTACAAATAATGTTTATTGAAGTTTTGCTCCGGCATAATCTGAAAAAGGAAGAACTAAATGATCGATTCTTTGGATTTAAGAATAGATATCGGTTCATTTTTAAAAATTTTATTTTACCTTTATTTTACCAGGAAAAGCACATTTTACAAGAGCATCCTGGCCAAGATTGTCAGCAACACATAAACTCACGGGTCTTACAAGTAACATCCATCAATGCACACAAACAAAAATAAACTAACAAATAACAATAAAAAAAAAACGATACATATCTAAATCAAACAAAACATCTACAACCAGATGTTTCTACCTCCAAATCATTTAAAATCCCTTTAAAAACCAGCTCCCTAAGCTTCAACTTATTTTGTAAATTATTCCAGGCAGAGAGAGCAGCAAAATTAAATGCCTTTTCCCCCAGTTCAGTGCACACTGCTGGAACAGAGAGTAAGCAAAAATTCTGGGACCAAAGACTATAACTACTACAATCATCAAAATGCAAATTAAAATGGAGTAATCAATAGTGTCAACCCACCTTACCCAGGTGACAGGGAACGTCCTAAAAACTTTAGCTTTTTTTCTCCATAAAATTTTAGGACAAAACATTCTTAAAGTAATGTTTATGAAACTTTCTTTAGTAATATTTGTTATAACTTTAATAATATTAGAACCTTGTAACCTTTAAATAACGTTATAATCATGATAAGAAAACTGGATATTATATTTTTCTTAGAATATTAAAAATAAAGTAGAATGTTGTTAGAACCGATTTTGTAACCTTTAAATAACAGTCTAATCACACCAAGAAAACTGGGCATTTTAACGTTCTTAGAATATTAAAGATAAACATTTAAATAACGTTATATTTTGGGTGATAATAAAGTTGGTAAAATGTTGTAAGAAACGTTTTGGTAACCTTAAAATAACGTTCTAATCACAACATGAAAATGACATTTCTATGATTTAGAAACAATGTTTTTATAACCTAAATTTGTTCCCTGGGTATTCAGATATGGAGTGTGTTATGACGAAGCAATGACAAAAACGACCCCAGAGAGTAGATTTGTTTGCCAGACACAGATGAACTCAGGCACATATGCTTTACTAAACTTCACATTATGTAACTTGTATCATAAACAACTGAATGCACTCCACTTCAACACTCATAAACTCTGCTAGTAATCAACTAAAATGAATCAATGCTTTGCAGGCCTTAAGTGAATCCTCAAGGAACATGATACAGTGTAAATGGCTGTTAGGGCAAGACGAGGCCCGACTAATTCTTAGCACGCATTTGGAGCGTTAAAGCGGTGTCAGTACAGCAAAATGGCCATGAGAGCTATACAGCTGAGATTAATGGACAAGTCTCAGGTTTCAGTCAAATGCATGTGCAAACCAAACAATGCTTTCATAAGAATCATAAAAAGCAGACATTACCAGGCCTATTCTTTCTCTCCCAATGGTCTGGGATTTCTAAGAGCTTTCATTTACTTAAGGTGTAAATTTAGAAGATGTTGGTTAAGTCAGTAAGCTTTTACTCTGCCTGATGTTTCATAACACAGCTAACATACATTATGATTTTACTATAGACACGAACTTCCCTAAAATCATGATCTAACGTAAAGCAAGATCTATATTTATTTGTATGCTGTTTATCTGAAATAGAGTGTACCATAAAAAAATATTTATTTCAATAAATCAGTAAAACAGAAAAAGAGGAAGCCTATAAAAGTGTTCAGATATAGGGGGAAAAACTCCATTTAGAAGGTTTTTGGGCACTTTTCAGTCGTCAGTCTAAGACCACTTTAAACCATCAACCAGGTTTAACTGTCTCAAACAAAACAATTCATGGTATCATCTCAGAGAGTCACAAAACCACTTTCATTTCATTTTTCGAAACGACATATTCGTTCACTCTTCCCAGCCCTTTCCGGAACGCAGAAATCCTGACAATATTCAGGAAACAACTGAAAAGTTATCCTCACTGTTCTAGCTTCTAAATAATGACTTAAACTTTGTATTATCGGACCTAAACCCCCCACATGTAATAACCTAGAACAATCAACCTAGATCAATTCTTCGTCATCAGTTAGGAACCTAGGTGTGCTATTTGATAGCAATATTTCCTTTGACGGCCACATTTCTAGCATTTGTAAATCTGCATTTTTCCATCTTAAAAATATATCTAAATTGAGACCTATTCTCTCAAAGTCAAATGCAGAAATGTTAATTCATGTGTTTATGACCTCAAGGTTAGATTATTGTAATGCTTTATTAACTGCAAATGGTCCAAAATGCAGCAGCTAGAGTTCTTACTAGAACCAGGAAGTATGACCACATTAGCTCGGTTCTGTCAACACTGCACTGGCTCCCTATTAAACATCGAATAGATTTTAAAATCTTGTTAATTACTTACAAAGCCCTGAATGGCTTAGCTCCTCAGTACTTGAGCGAGCTCTTATCGCATTACAACTCTGGCCATCTGATAATACCTAGAATATCAAAATCGACTGCAGGCGGCAGATCCTTTTCCTATTTAGCGCCAAAACTTGGGAACAATCTACCTAACACTGTTCGGGAGGCAGACACACTCTGTCAGTTTAAATCGAGATTAAAGACCCATCTCTTTAACCTGGCTTACACATAATACAGTAATACGCTTCTAATATTCAAATATCCGTTAAAGGATTGTTAGGCTGAATTAATTAGATCAACCGGAACCGGACTTCCCATAACACCCGATGTACTTGTTACATCGTAAGAAGAATGGCATCTACGCTAATATTAGTCTGTTTCTTTCTTATTCCGAGATCACCGTTGCCACCCGATTCAGTCCGTATCCAGATCAGATGGTCACTGCGGTCACCCGGATCCAGTCCGTATCCAGATCAGATGGTGGATCAGCACCTAGAGACGACCTCTACAGCACTGAACGTAAGTGGAGATCAGGACACCTAGATGAACCCCAGAGACAGATCCCCAGTGAGGACCTCGTCACCTAGACAGCCATCGGGACAAGACCATGGGAACCAAATGAGTCCTCTGCACAATCTGACTTTGCTGCAGTTGGAATTGAACTGCTGTTTCGTCTGGTCAGAGGAGAACTGGCCCCCCAACTGAGTCTGGTTTCTCCCAAGATTTTTTTCTCCATTCTGTCACAGAGGGAGTTTTGGTTCCTTGCTGCTGTCGCCTCTGGCTTGCTCAGTTGGGAACACTTAATTTCCAGTGATATCGTTGACTTGATTGCACAGATACTAATTAAACTGAACTGAGCTGGACGATGACATCATAGAATTCAATGATGAAATGCCTTTAACTGAAAATTGAGTGTTTAATCTTATCATTATACATTATTGACACACTGTTTTCCTAAGTTGCCTTGACACAATCTGTATTGTTAAAAGCGCTATATAAATAAAGGTGACTTGACTTGACTATTATAAGCACTTATAGTCTTTATTTGCCTATTTATGATGAATTGTTTGATGTACTCCTTCTTTGTAAGTTGCTTTGTATAAAAGTGTCTGCTAAATGAATAAATGTCAATGTAAAACTCTGAACGTCTTTTATTAATTTGGTGCCACTAACACGGCAAACCTCGGCAAATCCAGTGATTATTCATTCTCTGAAGCACTTGTTGTATCAAACTGGTACTTTGTAAAAATAACTGTCTCTAAGCAGACTGAAAACTCACTGAAGTTGTGTAAAGTCAGCGAATCAGATTCATCCATGGTCAGTGAATGGACAGTAACGCTCAACAACATGCATAAGGCTTCAAAACAAATAAAAAACTTTTTACAGGCAGTAACATTCATTGTTTCTTTAATCAATAAAACCTCATGCAAACATCACTGTATTGATACTATAAACACGGTCACCCAGCTGACTGGCAGCTTTCTGTGACCCAACATGGCGTGATGTCTTGTCTCAGAATAACACTCCGGAGGTGGGGGGAGGCTGGCGATGGAAGAATGCATCTTCTGTTTAAGAGCAGGACAATCGATGAGCTGAAATGAGCATACATGCATCCTACGGTGCAGCGCAACAGAGAGAGAGAGATGGGCTGAGGGGATCAAATCTGTTGTTGCCCTTACACACAGTACAGAGCAGGTTAAACCAGGCGGAGCTCTCCGTTTGCCCCGTTTGCCTTTGTTGTTTATACACTTACATAATGCAGGCCAGCACTACTGTTTGCATCTTTCTGTATGTGCGAGCACACAACAACAGCTAATATAGTGATTCTTTCTCTTATATAGAAAGACAACAGAGCACAAAATAAAATAATAAAATAAATATAATATAAAATTAAAAAAAAACTAAATTTAGGCTACTATAACATTTAAATTAATATAATACCAAGGTTGCATTTATTTGATTAAAAAACTGTAGTACTAGTGATAATAGTAATATTGTGAAATATTTTTGCAATTTAAAATAACCGTTTGCTATTTTAATATATTTTAAAATAGAATTTATTCCTGTGACACAAAGCTGGATTTTCAGCATAACTACTCCAGTCTTCCTTGATCCTTCAGAAATCATTATTATCAATGTTAAAAACATTGTTATGCTTCTTGATATGTTTGTGTGATGCTATAGTAGCAATCACAATAACATTTATAAGAAAGAAATATATTGCTTATATAAAATGTCTAGCAGTGAGTCTTTATAATCACTGTCTAACTAAACCATTTCAACAACCACAACCCTTCATGCTGAAATGTGTGCTGGCAGGTCACTCGTATTTCCTGTTTATCAGATTCTAAATAATGTTGGCTGTTTATGAAGTGCGGGCTGGCTTTGAGTGGAGTCCCTCTGGCAGTGCGCTCAGTATTTGAGCAGTATGGCAGTTAGCGTGATCTCCGTGTTGCGTAACATAAGGTCAGCGCTTGAAGTCGCTGCTCGTGCTTCGGTCTGGCAGAGAGCCGGTGCCACAGCTTCCCTCTGTCACTTCAATTAGAGCCCCGTGAGCTCAGCGAGGCGGCCACGTCCATCACAAAACCACCTCTACACCCAACATCTCTCTTGTTTAATTATGCATTTGTTACCAGGGCTATTGTAGATAACTAAAACTAAAATCATTAAAAAAATACAAATAAAAAAATAAAACCTCTTTTTGTTGTTGCTTCAAATAATATAAAAGTTAACTGAAAAAAAAGACATTCTAAAAAAAGGCAACATTTCTCATTTTTGTTTAGTTTAACTCGATATTATAAAATTACCAAAATTAAAATAAAATGACTACAATTTCAAATTAAAGGGAAAAAGAAATAAAAACTATTTTAAAATAATACAAACTATAGTAGAATCTAAATGATCATAAAATAACACTGTTTGTTACTTTAAACATTCTATAGCCTGTATAATAACAGAACGAAGTAAAGTGTTATTTTTAAACTTAATATTAATTAATTTAATATTTTTTTATTAATTATAGAATTTAATGAATTTTTATAACTTATAACTGGTTACAATTATCCCTATGATATAATGAATTAATTATTCAATTTCAAAAATCCTAATTAAAAGAAAAATATTTTAAAAAACAAAGATATAATAATTGTAATAATACTAATAATAATATTTCCAAAATTATGCACATAAATGTTATTATAAATCAAAACGCAACGTCATGTCATAAAAAGGACAGTCAAACTATGAATAAGAATTATGAGTTAATAATCAATATAAGATATAAACATAAATAATGGGTTACAACTATCCTTATAATATTATGCATAAATGATTAAATAAAAAAGTGTTAATTAAAAGAAAAATATTAAATACAGAGTAAATAAAGTTAATAAATAAAAGAGACAAGAGTATAATAATAATAGTAGTATTTCCAAATGATTCATTTTAAGAGAGTTACAGATTTGTCTTCTGCAATAAACAAATGTAACCCTGGTAGATAGATGCATTATCACTTTCATCAGCCATGCTGATTTTGCTCTCATAAATCAAAAATACAATGACATATAAAGCAGACTAAGAATTATGGGTAGGTCAAAAGAAGTCACCCACTGTGATAGTTACAAATGGCTTTGAAAGATTCAACATCATGCATCAAAGAACAGCAGGGTTATTTACTATAATATGCAACTGATTATTTATTAAGTTATGTGCATTAAGAATATCTTCGTAATGCACTATATAAAAGGCTTCAAAGAGGAAATTACAGAAACGACTGACCAAGCAGATAGAAAAAGCATCACATTCACATTCCAGTGTTTGTTTATATAACTGCGCATATCGTCTGGCTTGCAAAAGCACATCTGACCCAGCAGCACCGGCGACGGTCGTTTCTGACAGGTTGACAGTCTCCTGCTTTTAGAGGTCTGATTCCTGATGACCAAACCAAGAGAAAAACAGAGCGTTACAGTTCCCCTAAGTCACGATTCACTGCACGGTCGAGGACTCATCTCAAAGCGAATCTTACGGTAAATGCTTATTTTTAATTGATGAGCACACTTGACTCCAGAGAACTGAATTCAGACTAACGTCTCCAGGCTGCGCTCACGGTATAATACTGTACATGCAGAAACTTATAACTGCATTAAGCTCTGGGAATAAGACAACTCGACAAGGTCTGTTCCACTTGAGCCTGATGTTTCTTAAAACAATGAATCAGCACTTCTGATTCACAATGGAATAATGGAAAAGTCAATTCTCCGTCTCTCCTCTCACCTGCAGCGACAGGCTCTGGGAGAACTAAGGCGTGGAGAAACCCTTCCCACGGACAGAAATGCATGACTTCTAATGACTTCTGTTCTGACTAATGAGCATTCACATGAGAGTGCATAACTAATTACACCAGCAGATATGGGACTGAGCAGCTTTGAACATGTTGGTTTTAGAAATGTTTTTTGAAGCTAACTAAAATATTCTAAAAACACCTTCCTAGCATTCCCATTAAGGTATGAAAATGTTGAATAGTTTATCCAAAAATGAATATAAAGCCACAAAAATTATTAAAAAACACCATAAAACTGATCCATATTACACTAAATATAGTATAAAAGGCCTGTTTTGTTCTGTAATGGAGGTTTTTGGAGGTCAAAACAAAGCATATTCACTATAAACTGTCCTTATTTGGAAAATAACTATGTGAAGATACAAAAACTCACTTTTCCATTTCATGAGACATGAGCATGAGTAAATAATGACAAGATTTCCATTTTTTGATGAACTATTCCCTTGCTGGGATCTAATAAGTCACCTTTAATAGTATTCAGACAAATCTTTCTTTTTTATTAAACGTTAATTTAAAAAAAAAAAAAAAATCTTCATAATCATCAGTAGATTTTTTATTTTTTTTTCCCTGGCTCGCTTTATTACAGAATGACTGGCATTTCCAATAATGATCATCTAGTGGAGCGAGATATGCCATCCCATTTCCATTGCTTTTTAATATTAAACAGATGAAAGCAGATTATCTCCATCTGAAACTTTTCCAGACTTGTGTTCAACTCCTTGTCCAGATATTTAAATAATGACTTCAGCTATAGTGAGGACCAGATATCAAATACTTTTTGGCAAAATAGCCTAGAATATGAATCACAAGATTAATATCATTGCCTGCTGTGAGTAATATTGCACAATATCAAAGTTCCAAAATACCTCCAGAAACAATTCCTAATTTAGATAACTGAATAATTCACAATTTCACATATAAAAACCCAGATGCTTCCGTCTTATGTCTGATTCGAAAAGCTTTTCTACTCAGATTAAGCAGAAGCACTGTCACAGAAGAGTGGTTATCCTCAGAAAAAGCTTTTTTTTTCCGGAAGATAGTTCGTCCTTTTGCTTCCCAGGGAGAATCTGTGCTTTATAACACAGTGTCATTACATAAACCACAGGGAGAAACAAAGCCAGACAGTGGAGCTCTTATGAATGAGAGGAATTATTCATAAACCTAAATTATCTGACACGTGATTAACCCTCTAATTATACCCACTCACGCTTTCCTTCAAGGCTGCTCCCAGAAGGAGTGAGGTCAATGCCAAGTAAAAAAAAAAAAAAAACTGCTTCATAATTTAATGGAAATGAGAGTGTATTTGAACGAATTTAGTCATTATGCGCTAAACTTAAGCTCATTGCTGCCAAAAATCTCATTGCAATCATCTGACCATTTCTCGCCTGCAAGTAAATTACATTATATCAGCAAATTCCCACAATTAAACTAAAAAACATTTTAAATACCACCGTGACTGCTGTCATCGCATTCAAACAAACCCTCTCTAAACATCATAAACCACTATTTCACATCATATTCATCATATCATAATTCAACTGTGACATTTTTGACCTTGTGACTGAGCAACTTTTCATAACAGCTCATAATCACTATGTAATATTACAGTTTTAATGTTTTAATGAGAGGATTCACCTATGTCTGAGCAAATTTTCAATTTATAACAACTCTTAGTCATTTTCACTTTCACACTTCAACATTCCACTATATTATAATGAAATCATAACCACTATGCCAAAGTTCAATTGTGATGTTTTAGAAGAAGAATTATGTTTTAGTGTACACTCATATCAGTCTATCCAATCATCACAGTCATTTTCATCAATACATTAGCATCAACCTTCATCAATTATTAAAAGGAGACATTTCACCCATTAATATCTGGACTCTGCCAGATATCACAAACAGAATCACAGCCATTTTCATTACTATTGTTATGTCATAATCACCATTCCATAATCGAGATGTGACATTTTAGGCATAACTGTTTGAACTATTGGTCTAATTACACCTAATAACACCTCTGTTCATCAATTTGCACTGGTTACCAATAGCTGCTCGCATTAAATTCAAGGAATTAATGTTTGCCTACAGAACCACCACTGGCTCTGCACCCCTTTACCTAAACTCATTGCTTCAGACATATGTGCCCTCTAGAAGCTTGCGTTCTGCAAGTGAACGACGCATTATTGTTCCTCCCAAAGAGGCACAAAATCACTTTCACAGACTTTTTCATTAACTGTTCCCATCTGGTGGAATGACCTGCCCAACTCAATCCAAGGAACTGAATCCTTCGCCATCTTTAAGAAACGGCTAAAAACACATCTCTTCCATCTTTATTTGACCCTCTAACTCCAGCACTCTCTATTCTAATTCTATTTTATCTATCGGTCTTCTTTTTATAAAAAAACAACAACAAAAATACACACACTTGACCCTCCAACTGCTAGCTTTTCTTGCAAAACTAACACTAGCTTTCTTTTTTCTATTCTATCTACTTGTCTCTTATATATAAAACAACAAAAAAACACTAGGTTTCTTTTTTCTATATTCTATCTACTCGTTTTCTTTAAAATAAAAAAATAAAAACGTTTTATGTGTACTGCGTTAGGCTAACCGAGACTTGACATAGCATTGTTGTTGCTCTTTTGGTGGTTTTGAATGTAAATTATAACATCTCTGCCTGATATCACAAACAGAATAAACATTTTCAACACTATTCTGATGCCATATTTCAGATGTGACGTCTTATTAGGGAAACCACTTTCATTCTTTTACGACTGTTAACTGCATTCTTGAGTCTAGCACTCCTCACAATCAGAATCACATTCATTTTCATAACTTCCATTGATAATATCCTGACTCTGACTCACAATCAATTCTGACGTCATAATCACGGTGTTATAATTTAATTGTGACATTTGAGGAAACCCTCATGAATGAGTCTAGCAATTCAGAATCATAATCATTATGACATTCTGATGGCATAATCACCATGCACACAATTAAAATTTTAGTAGGTGAAACATATCTGAAATACTGGTCCACTGATAGCAGCCTGATAGCCAGCCGCTCAGAAGGGAAATCACTTCTGTCCCTCATGAACTTACATGCACAGAGAGCCTAGCAATCATCACAATCATTTCATCCCCGTTCTGACGTCATAATCACTAAAACCACTTTTGTCTAACTCGGTGGTCCACTGCTATTCGCCTGGATGTTGTCACAGTCGCAATACTGACGTCATAATCACGCTGCTATCATTTAATTGTGACGTTTTAGTAGGGGAAATCACTTCTGTCCCTCATGACTGTCTGTCTGAGCTGCTTGTCCATTCATATCAGCTCATCCCGTGACTGCTGGCAGAGACTATCCTCCAATCTCATTAGAGAAGTGCTGCGATAAACTGGGTTATGATGATCACTGCTCGCTTGAACACGCTGTTCCAAGCGCCCACTGGACAAATCAAGCTGCACCTGTCCTGATATCTACTGATACCGATAGTAGCAAATCTCCTGCTAAACGATCATAAATGCAGCTGTCACCCAAACAAACACTCTTAATGCAAGAGCATGCCGAAGACGGAAGAACGCACGCATTGCTATTATCTGCACACATCATTTGATGCATCCAAACTGATGCAACTCTTAAGAAGAAGTCTGGCTGTTGACATATTAAACGTCAAGCAGCCTTCCGGAAATTATTTTGGTGTGTCCACGCAGATGGCAAATCTCGCCGATGTCAATAACAAAGCTGACATCTACTTCTTTTTACATACCTTCATTGCAACTCCCTTCCTCGAATACTGTCGAATATTAAAGTGATTTTCATTGCAAGGACGCTTAGGAACACTCCATTACGTCTTCTCTTTCTATCATCCTTGTGTGTGTGTGTGTATGTGTAGAAAAGAGCATAACGTAATGGCAAAGCGCGGATCCGCCAATCCTGAAATAGCAAGGCCCGCTGGTATGTATAGCAGCCAATCGGCGTCGCTCTCGCCGGCTAGTGGGCGTGTCTTAGCGACACGCATGTGTGCAGGCATCTGTTTGATGCAGCGACACTGTAGTGCGACCCTTAACTGTTTCTCAACGTATTTGCAAACAGATTAAGTGTACAACGCTGATAATTATGTCCAGCTCTAATTTGCATGTCCCTGTCCGTGCTAATTAAGTCTCCGCTCTCAGTTTCATTAATAAGGAAACTGTCTTAATGTGCGAATTGTTCAGCCTTATTGGAATTTCTTCGCGTCAGACTTTTTAAACAAGCTGTTGTTGAAGTTTTTAAAAATGTAATTTTTTTTAAAAAAGATTCTTGCGATGTATAAATGTGTATAAATGTATACATATAATATTATAATAGAATATATATATATATATTTAAAAAATTATAAACGATTATGCTGTTATGTTTATTATCTGCGTAACGTCCGTCGCCGGCGGAAAGCAGTCGCGCAGCCTGTTGCTATGGTTACCAAAGCGATTTCTTTTCGCGAGCGTTTATAGTGCGCTCTGACTAACTTTTAATCTGAATTTTGTGGTTATTGAAGCACTAGAGACAGTTAAACGGTTGTGATACAAGTTGGCTGCTGTTTGTTTGGTCTACAGTCCGCACTGGAACGTGCTGGAATCTTCTAGCAGAGACGAGGTATTTCACAATTAATCCTCACTCAAACACCATATGTTTCAAAACTCATATTAGCTGTCCGGTAATGTTTTAACATGTCAAGACAGGCCATTTGAACTCAGAATGTGTTTAGAACTAAATATTTAATAACATGCTTTGAATAATAAATAGAGCATGCTCATCAACTTTCATAAATAAAATGAATTTACATTAGTCATTTAGCAGACGCTTTTATCCAAAGCGACTTACAAATGAGGACAATGGAAGCAATCAAAATCAACAAAAGAGTAATGATATGCAAGTGCTATAACAAGTCTCAGTTAATTTAATATTTCATGGTTGAACAGTTCTACGTTTTACAATAAAGTGTGAAAGCAGGTCATCTAGTGGCTAGATAAGCGAACAACAATCCATAAAGGTTGAAATCCAAATTATTTAAGGAACTAGATTTCTTCTAGAAGCATCTCGATCTTTGATTAATTTAAAATGGCATTTAATATGTCTGGCCCTCTTCGTTTAGGAGACACACTTGCCTCCTTCCTGGTCAAAAGTGACCAAAGCCTTGAAATGTAACTTTTTTTTTTTCTCAGGAAAATCATTGTAATATATTTTTGTTCAATAATATTTTTTGATTATTATTTATGATTTTTAGGGAATTTTATGATACTATGCAATATTCATACAATTTTAATGGGCTATTTTCTCCACTAGAATTAATATATATATATTTTATTTCTTTATTTCTTTACTATTTTTTAATAAATGCAATATTTCACATTAAAATAGAGTGAATGCATTTAAAATCAATTTTTTTTAAGTGAGAATTGGGCCATCTGGAGGCATTAAAAAAATAAAAACATTGCGTAACCTCTTGTATTAGTACCCTATATAGATATATACAGAGGCTTTTGGATTCCCGTTGTTTTTTTAGACATAGTTTCTTAATTTTTTTAGGTTTTGCTATTAGATATATATCTAGACGTTCTAAAAGACTACTTTTTGTCAAGGTTTAGATATTTTTGGTTAGATAAGTATCAGGTTTTACATTATGATTACAGTCAAACATTAAAATCTTGTTAGAAAGGGAACACATAGAAAGCATTTTTGTTACTCAGTATTTGATAATTAACAACAAAACAACAAAATAAGGAATAGATAGTGATAATTCAAAACACTTTACATAAACATTTTGTAATTAATTGATATTTTATTTAATGTAATTCAATTAATGTTAACATGTTTTCAAAATTTGCTCTGTTGCAGTTTTCCTAGTTCATTTCTGTGTATATATATGTATGTGTGTGTGTATGTGTGTGCGTGTATGGGTATTTTGCACTCCTGATATTCTAGACAGTCACCCCTTGATTGCTGCACACTTTTTTTCTGACAAGTGGCTGATTTGTAGTTTGTACCACCAAAAGATTCACTAGGTTTTCACATTTTTCCGTATTTCCCATTCATTTCATATGTCGGTCTGCGAAGAAGGCAAGTGTGACTATTTTTTTTTTGGACTCTTCAACATATCCGAATCATGTCCATGATTTGTGTGTTCATATTGCTAATGTGACAAAAGTCACCAAGTGTCATCTCATTCCGATGAAGCTAAGATTTTTTAATTTTCAAAATATAAAATTTTTCAGTCAAAAATGACCGAAGAGGGCCAGAGGGTTAATATGAATAAATTAGAGAACAACTGCACACTCACTTAAGCATATTTACTAACCAATGTTTCGGCTAGTAGCCTTTTTCAAGGTATGAGGGTTAATATAACAATTCTATCTAAAGCACACGAGTGAATTAGGGTAATGTGGGACACCTTTTGCAATTTTGACTTCTATATCATATTTCCATATGAAGCCAAAGCAATAAATAAAAATGTAATATCATTATAAAATCCCCAAGACTGTTCCCTATCTAAATCAGAAGAATTTTTTCAGATATTGTAATTAAAGGGGAAATGGCACATATATTAGTACTCCTTGTGCCAAATCGTTTAAGAATTTGTGGATTTTCTAATGTGGGGCCGCTCATGCTCAAATCTGGGACACTATGTTTTGGGTTAGAAATA